>JBBMOC010000028.1:0-372213 GCA_037975185.1 Centropyge bicolor
AAAGCGAAAAAAAACTGCTGATGTATACTATGACATTTTTTTGGGTGAATTTTTTGCATCTTTCAAATTGACCTTAAAACTACTCAGAACCAGTCAACATTTCATTCTGAGCATGAAATTGTTGTTTTTGGGACTGTCAAAAAAAATCTTGATGATTTTTTCTTTTGGTTTGTCTGTTTGTTTGCAACATAACTCAAAAAGTTATTCACAGATTTTGTTGAAATTTTCAGGAATTGTCCTTTCTGGGACAAGGAACTAATGCTTAAATTTTGGAGGTGATCCGGAAAACCGCCATTACGGAAATGTCGATTTTTGGGTATAACTATTATATATGGTATAACTAAAAATTATATCAATTTAATTCCAATTGCTAAGGGTATTTTTTATGGTCCAGGAATCCATTGAAATAGATAAATCAAAGGTAGGACTAATATTTTGAGGTGTACGTCACAATAAGCTGGGGGAACTGTGCTGCTTGGCGGAGGTCTGCGCTCTCCGAGTGCTTTTCTATTTTCTTTTCAAACTACTTGAACTGAATCAATCCATTAATCAATTACTCAGTTGACAGAAAAGTAATCATTTCATAATATATTATTATATTATCACTTCAGTCATTTATAATTTTAATATTCATTGGGCTTCTTAGTTCTCTATGATAGTCCACTGAATATCAATTGGGTTTTGTTTGGATCATTGGTTGGACAAAATAAGTAATTTGAATACATCAAGTTGGGTTCTGAGAAATTGTAATGGTCATTTTTAGTATTTTCTAAAATTAACTGAATGGTTAATTGATTGAAAAAGTCATCAGCAGATTAATTGATAATTGAAATAATTTAGATGCAGCCCCACAAACCCTCCACCTGTTTATGGTAGGTCTTCATGATTCAACATCTTTAGAAACAGTTTTAAACCTGTCTGTGAATAATTTATCATATATCAGAAAATATGATTACAGCAGTTATATATACACTCTTATTAATCATTGATTAACTATTTATACACCACTTATGGATGTTTCATTAGATACCTTATAACTATTGACAAATACTTTAATCAACACTTGAAATAGCCTTAAATAAACTTGTTACTAAATTATTGTACGCTATAAAAATGTATTAATTTTTAATATATGTTGTTAAAAGTGTTCATTACTTCATGACCTTCAGTTGACCTGCTTGTACTTAAAGGTGTCACTTTTTCTTTCCACTAGAGGGTGCTACAGAAACATGAGCTTCAGAAGAGCTTAAAGATTGTCATGAATAATTTACTTACTGTTAAAGTAATGATCAAATCTTAAGACAAATTTAATGACATGAATGTGATGATGACAGTGTTTCTAACTTGTTAAAACATATGTAAAATAACAGAACAACTCAGAATATCAGACAGGAAACAGTTTAGTTGGACATTCAAAAAGGTTTTCCTTTATTTTTTTTCCTTATTTTGCCTGTTCTTTGCGTTTACACTCTGTATAGTGAAGTCAGGCCTAAATCCACGAACCATCATAGTCACAACTGCAACTATTGCATAAATACAAAGCAACATACAGGTGATGCTCAAAAACGTGTATGACTTGAATGAAACACGAAAGAGGTTACAGTACGCAATGGCAAGGAAAAACAAAATGCAAACATTCACAGCAAAAAAAATTAACGACAACTCGTGTTTTTTTCTTTTTTTCCTGTCAGCTTTGGTTTTATATGTTGCAGTCTCTCACAACGACCTTAATCAAAAACTTAAAGATGGTTTCACATAATGACAACAAACAGGCGTGACAGAGGAGGTGGACTGACGTGTACCATGAGGGTGATCTTGACAACAAAGGCTATAAGGAAAAAAAAGGGGACAAAGAGGAAGTAGGAAACAACGACGAGACAAGTGTGACTTCTGGGTTTATGTCGACATTGAATGTGTCTAACTCCCACACTCGCCTGCCCCCCCTCCCCCCAAAAAAGCACCAGATTTTAGGCATCCAGATGAGGTACTAAATCGCACACAACAACATAAGTAAACTTTTCACCGATGGTCATGATTGGTTCTTTCCTCACAGCAAGTGTTTCTGTGCAACGTGTAACAAAACCACAAAAAAGGAGAAAAAAAAAATATACAGAAAGCTCTTATTAGCTCAAATATGTTTCCAAACAATAAATATGTAGAGTAAGTTCAGAGAAGAGAAATCACACACACACTCATGCGCACACACACACAACTTCTCAGCTCAATCAGTCTGTAAAAGTAAACCAAAGATCCAACATGAATGTTTGTGTGCTAAACCTTAATGAGTGTAGATTCGACTTGTAAAGGGAAAAAAATCTCCCTTTTCAAGAGCTTCATATATGACCTTAATTCAAGCAATGATACTGTATTTATATAGAAATGTTTTAATAAATGTGCAGTGCTTATTAATAAGGATTAAAGTCATTTATTATTACACAATCTCTGGTTGTCTAAAGATAACAATATTTATTGGCTTTGTCCCTGCCCATTCAAAAACAAAATGCTAAAGAAGCCAACTCTTATACAACTGGAAAAACATCAAAAAGATCAATTTGGAAGTGTGCTTTTGTCAGTGCCCACACTGAACGGATATAAAGTGTTGATTTGAGTCAATGCTGGTATATTTCCTTATACACTTTTTTTTTAAACAACCACATGCATTTACATCTATGGATAAAGATTCCTTTTTTTCCTTTACATTTGAAAATCAGAACAAATCAAAAGGTCATTTGCATTCGTAAACCTTTATTCTCTCCCCATATCTGTACTGTGCAGCAGTGGAGTCCGTCAGTCTCAGTAAAGTGTTGAATGTGTTTTAAGTGTATGTCCGAGTGCCTGCGTGTGCTAGAAGAGTAGCAGTGTCTTCTGTCAGAGGTGGAAGGTGGGTGGGGGCCTGTGGTTCCCGATCCTCTCCTGAAGGCTTTCACAGTTTATCCGTGTCAGGAAAGGAAAACGAAAATGAAGAAAAACTGTAAGAGAGAGGAAGAGGGAGGAGTCCTGCCCCCTGCTGACCCCACCTCCCGCTTCAGTTTTGTCACTCGTCGTCATCTTCCTCCTCCTCTTCACCGTCAGACAAAGACGTGCACGGGCGGATCTGCCGGTAGCCGTCCAGCCACTTCTCCACCATCTGGGTGACGAGCGGGTGGTTGCGGCGGCGGGAGCTTTTCTGAAGTGCCACGAGGACCCCGCCTTCCGTCACGCAGCAGTCCAACCACTCCCGCAGCAGCTTCTCCTGTTGCTCTTCATTACCCATCTGAAGGACAGGGACAAACATATACAGCCATCAGAGGGCGCAACATCACTAGTCTGGACTCAGGATATCTTTTCCACAGAGAAACCACTTGCACAAATATTAAAAGCGAACAGGTTTCGTGCCCGTAACAAAAAACATCAATCATGAGTTAAATTTAAAAATATCAACAGATTTGAAGCCAGGTTCTTACTTCCTGCGCTGAGAGGAAGTGAATGTGAAGCAGCTTCCTCTCGCTGTCGACCAGCGGCAGGAACGTGACAGTCACGTCATCGTCTGTGTTGAGGTTGGCGCCCGCGCCGCGATTGTCAAAGCCGTCGTTCTCCATGGCCACCAGTGCTGAGAAGTGGCCCCGCGTGTAGCCCAGAGCGATGGGGCTCTTCCAGCAGAAACTCTGCTCCCACAAAAGGGGCAAGTACACACCTGGAGGGAGAGGAGGAGACAAAGAGATATGCTTTAATCATCCTTCAAGAAATCCTTGATGAAAATCTAAATCTAGCAGATGGGGTGAAGAAATGCCCACTGTTTATATACATTCAGTTCATCAAAGTATGTGATTCTGTTTGTTGTGCAACATTTTTTGACTCTCATTACTTTTTAAAACCATTTTGCGGTTGTGATTACATCTAGTGCGGAATATATTCTGTAATTATATGTATTGTAAATAATAAATTCTTGTTATAGTGATAGTTATATCAAGTGTGACATCACTGTTGGCAAAATGTGCATTTTTTTGTACATTTTCTGAATAATAGCTTAATATCAATGTCTGTATTAATCCTGAATGTTTCAGAATAATGAAGAATTAAGTTATCTTGATTTATCCCTCTCTTCTGCATAATTAATACAAGCTTAATTAGTGTTAATTACCACTTCAAAAACATTTGTTTTTGCATTTGTTCTGATCACATTCAGGATTCCCTCCTTGGTCTCCAGAGCCTCCTGTACTTTTACAGTTAAACATAATAAAACAAACTGTCGAAAAGAACAAAAATCAACTTTAGTGCTGCTCGTTATACAACGCAGCATGTTACTCACTTTGAGAAGTGCATAATTTACCACTAAGGCTTTTTTTAAGGCTTTGTTCGAGGGACAAAATTTTTTATATTGTGCTACATAACTTAATGTAAGTATCTTTGTTTTTCCACTTCTATTAAACTCTCTTTCTTACACACAAACTGTTTAGACAATGAAGTGAATGAAGGGCTGTCATTTGAATGATTGACAGGAAAAATAGGTCCTGTAACATTTGGAGGAAAAATAAAAGAGTGGGAAATGTCCAGTGGAACAAGTATTTACATCCTTACTTATACATTAATAAAAGCAGCAATACCACAGTGTAAAAATACTCCATTAGGTGTAAAAGCCCTACACTCAAAAGGATTACCTTTGAAATGTATTTATAGTATAAGTAAAAGTGCTCATTATGCAGCAGAATGGCAGAGATTACATTATAGGATTATTTTCACTGATGAATAAACATGTATCTTAGCACTTAAATTTTGTGGCTGATTGAGGTGGAGCTGCTTTTAACAATTTTATATACTGTTATGATGTTTAATCAGTGTCAATGCATTGACTTTTGTAAACTGTTCAAATGTTTTGTTTGTAAAATCTGCAAAGTAACCATAACTGTCGAATAAGTGGAGTAAAAAGTAAAGTTTTCACGAAAATGAAGTATAACAGAAATGGATATGCTCAAGTAAAGTACAAGTATCCTGAAAGTGTCCTTCAGTCCAGTAAATGTGTTTAGATGTCACCACTGGAGATGTCACATTGTCAGTGTTAACTACAGGAGGAGATACAGGTTATACACAAAACACAATACAGACCATATCCGTGTCTCATGCTCTATAATACACAAAGCAGCTCTCCTATACCTCGTGAATGGCTCTGTAACTGACACCAGCCTCTGTTTAGCTACTCTTCCCTCCCAGTAACTGCTCCATTTTTACTGGGTTCACTTGGTCACCACTTTAAACTGAGCTCCCCTCCCTCCCTATAGGCGACCGTATGCACGCCTCCTTCTGTGTGTTTTACATTTGCTCCTGGCAACAGTTCATCACAGATCCATCAGACCGGCTTTACCACAAGCAGTTGGCCATTACAGAGCACTTTCATCATCCTCTGCACAGCATCACTCAGCAGGCAAACTGAATCCAGGCTGTTTTTACTGCTGGCCATAAACGTAGACCCCTCTCTCCACGCTGGATCGTCTGACTCAGGTTTCTGATGGTTTACATATGTTCTAATGTATCTGGGTATGTGTGTGCGTGTGGAACACTTCCCTGCATCACAATACACTTCTAAATGTGCTCCTATGACAGGAGGGGGCGTTTCTGTTATGCTGTTTATGTTATTTTGAGTCACACATTACGAAAATACCCCTTAAATGAACGACACTAGGCCGATACATGTTGTAAATAGCAATTACTGGCAGATCAGAGGGGCAGTTATGTCAGCTATGTAAGCTATGCAGACACATGTAGGCTGCAGCTATTTCACAAAGGAAGTCTAGTCCTTCTACGCCCACTGGAATAGAGCAGCACTCAACGTTTTATATTTGCCCAAAACATTAGTCCGACTAAATGCTCACCTTGAAAACGGGTGTACCCAAGTGTTTCGCCACGGAAACTTTTGTAATACTTCACTCCATAGACGATAATAGGCCTACGAAGTATGTGTGCAAGAACAAAAATGTGGGTCTGCTCCAAGCTGGATCCTGGCTGTAAAAGAAAACACAACACGAGGGGAGAGGACAGTTAGGAAGGCGGTGTCGGTGAAACTACAAAGCACCGATTCTTGAATATTGTACATTCCCTCTGCCAAGCAACCCCGGCATACTGCAAGTGTTAAAACATAAAATAAAACCACAAACAGTTACTGCACTTTCACACCCTGATATAATAACAGATACAATAACAATCCGCCCAAATGCTTAGTGCATGAGGTCACGCGGAGCAGGGAGAAGTGCTGATGACAGACAGGATGCACTTTCAGAGGGCATTACAGATTAAGTAAACTGCTGTAAGAGCAGTAAAGCTGCTTGCATAATTCATACATCATTAGCGTGTCACGTTTTAAGCACATCAAGCTCCCGTCCTCCATATTAATGTGTGTGTTTGCTTTCATGTGGCATGTACCTGACTAGCCAGGGAAAGGATGAAAGCCCAGTCCTCCTGCCACTGTTCCTCTCGGAGTGAGAAGTGCAGGCCGAAGCTCTGGGAATACCACGACTCCCACTCCTTCCAGCGCGTGTAAAACCTGCAGATCACACACACACATGCTGTTTTGTCTAGGACATTATTTGACCTCTCTGTGCGACTGCGATTCGCTGCATTCCACCATCTCTGCTGTGTTCGATGCCAATTACACATTGTATCCAAATCATAATTTTCTGACTGAAAAAGCACAGTTAGAAATAGGACTGTTATGTTCATGTAGCATCAGTCTCAGGCTTTAAACTGCTTACTTTACAATAGAGTAAGAGTTAGTAAAAAAAAGTGTGTCTTCTCAAAATGGTCTGAAGCCCTAATCAAAGCCTCTCATTTCCAGATCAAAGCCTCAGATTTCTATCCAAATTTTGGATTCTGGGTATGTATCCCAACCTCTAAAACATGTTGTTCCAGTTTCCAACAGAGTCATGCAATGCCCAAGGAAAACAAAATGTAACTAAGACTGTTGAACGACAAGGATCAGCTTCAGATTCTGTGTCCACGAGCGAGAAATTATAAATCAACTTGCTCAGTTTTTCTAAAGACAAGTGTTAAACAATTGGCTAAATGGTTTAAGTATACATATAAACATAGATGTTTTACTGAACCTGTTGCTGCAATGATCAAGAATTTAGTGTAAAAAACAAAACAAAAAAAAACACCTCTTATTTGTACATAAAAATGCAGCTTATCCCAAATTTGCCCAAGTTAATGTGAAGTGCATTGTATCATTCACTCTACTAGTCAGTTTGAATATGCCTGAGATGCAAATGTCATATTGTTCCCAGGTTGGGTTTTATGGGACTGTGACACACCCATATGTCATCTGTACTCCTAGTTCTCGGTCTACAGGCCTCACCAGTGAGAGCAGTCGTGCAGGCTGTCGTGGAGAGTCTTGCGGAGCACTGAGTCCTTGTCATAGATGCCCCACGTAGCCTGCAGCACAGAATCGAGGAGACAGTCCCCAGCCGTGCGGTTCCACAGGGCATACAGTCGACTGTCCAACCGAGTCCCGAGCTCCAGTGACCAGTTGATGATGGGAGACTCCTCTTCGAGTTCTGAACAAGAGGGGAGGAAAAAAAATACTGAGTGCTGTATTTCTCTGCAAAACCTTTCAGTGATTTTATCTATCTGACCTCAAAGAAAACACATTGTTCAAAGAAATGCAACACTGTGGAGAGGGTTATTTTTTTCTCTGAGTTGCAAGACAGGTGATGGCATTTGAAAGAGAATTTTAATGACTGCTCACACCTGTGAGAATAGATGTGACATAACGCTGTCTACAAACCACAAAAACGAAAGATTGCAAGAAGTCAGGTTACAGCAGGAAACCAGATATACAGTACACAGATATGTCTTACTGTGCGTGCTCATATTTATGACTGAAGCATATTGTAAAGTGCAAGCATCAGCATGTAAAGCATCAGCTGTTTTAAATTTAAAAAAAATGCCTCACTTAGCATGCTGCTTTGCCTTGTGAAGCTCAGTTTCTTTAAGCTGCATTGCTATTTGCAATGAATAGGCACAAGAGTGTCTGATTTTGTCTTCTGTGTTATATCGATGCAACTGGCCAATCACAGCACAACAAGAAATAAAAAAGCATGTTGTTTATAAAATTCAAGTTGAAGCCAGTGGTGGCTGAACGCTTTGAAGTCGACATCGACTGTTGAGTTTCACTGAGTGTACATGGTCAGTTATCAGATTTCTGCCCTTCATTCTACCATCTGTTTGTACCAACACTGGTTTATTTAAATTCCACTTGTTTATGTGTGGAAGCTGATGTATTTAGCAGTTAAGCTCATTAGTTTATAAAGGTAAAAGAAAAACAGAGCTTCAAGTCGGGCATTTTGAGGCAGAGGAAGAGGGTGAAAAAAGGAAGAGGAAGAAGACAAACGAGAATTACAGGCAGGTCCATCAGCAGATTTGACTGTAATTATCATTAAACCTTGAAATCATGTGTCTCTAATTCACACAGCACAATGCCTGAGTAGGTATAAGTTGTTCATTCTGCATCACCTGGGTCTTTATCTCACAACCTTTACAACCAATGTCATGTCGTAAAAATGTTGAGCTACCCGGATAAGAAAATTGGAGGTGGCTTCACACCAAGACTTACGCAACCACCAGATTTATGCATGTAAAGACAAATACACTCCAATTATGTTACATATTACACATACTGTACTGCCATGTACTGAGCAGTAAATACTGTGATGTTCATACTTTATGTAAATAGAATACACCAACAAAGTCAGACTCCAAAGTTCACAAAAAAAGACCCCATAAAGAACAAGATGACTTGTAACTGTTAGCAATTATGAACAGGCGAGTAAAACTACTGGGCTAGAGCAGAACTGTTTTGCTTATTTTCATGAATGTAAAGGCAGATTTTCTCATATGAAGAAGAATAATAATAACATTGGCTAATGCAAGAGGCCCGGCAGCAGAATTGCTCAGCCCTCATCAATTTGGGTTTGTGCAGCTTAAATTGGACAAAATATTGAATTATTCTTGACACAAATAGACAAAGATATCAGAGATGATCTTTCCTTCATTACACTACATTTCTACAGTGACACTTCCTCTGCCCCTGATTTCATTTCCTGTAAATGCACACACGCCATGTGCCCTTTATAAATTTTGTGAAGGGTTTACTAGGCCAGGTGATCAGGTTTTAAGCAGTGTCAACCGACCCTGTCTTAATCCCTTCACCTGAAAAGGAGAGCTTTTTGGTTCACTTGGGCATTTCATGCTTCTGCCAAAAGTGCAAGCAAACACACCCTGACAGGATCTTGAAGGGTTCTGTCTCTGTAACTATACTGCAGTGCTTAATAACATTTGATACACAAATAAGCAGGACATTGAAGAACGAAAGTGTTTGGAGAATACTGCTGCCTTTAAACGTGTTTATATTTGTGTGTGTGTGGGCTGAGAGGAAGTACAATCATTCAGTGGGGATCAGAGCAATCCCTAAAACTCAATTAGGCTGATTAGGCCAGACGCAACTGGTACAGACGATAAGGACAGACCGGCTGGCAGAGTGAAAGGCAGGCAGGCAAAACACTGTGTTGCCAAGAGGGAAGATACAAGTAATATAACACTGCCAGCATTCGGCAGCCTTCCCGTTATAGTATACAGTTTGTGAGGGGGCTCCCTCTGCCAAGCCGCCAGACCATCGCTGTCAACTTGTATCTGGCTTCTCTCTCTCTTAAAGCAATTTCATCTATACTGTATGTAAGTGCGACATGTTATAAGTGTTAGTGCAACACTAAGTCGTGAGGTTCACCTTTTTGTACGTCTCGATCCAGCACCTCATCAAACAGTTTTTCCTGTACTGCGGGAGGCAAGTCTTCGATGTCTGAAGCAAACAAAAAAAAAAGATGGTTATTATTGGAGTAGACAGAGGTGCAGGGAAAGTTAAGTCTTAGTTTTATTTGTATTTTATTTGATGAATGCATTAATCTCGACTATAAAACTTCACTGAAATGACCGAAAAGGCCAACTAGAAAATGTTTCTGTTGTGGCTCATTTCAACTCAAGCCATCATGTTTTGTTCTTTCCACAATAGCCACAGCTTTCACTGCATGCTCGGAGCTCTTGTCAACACAGTAGCTTATTCTTCAGCTAAAATAAATGAATGCATTGACTTTGTGGAACTGAACAGAATGCCTGTCTATAGTGGCCAGAAGCCAAGGTCTGCATTGTCCTGAAAACACTGCATAACAAAAATCCTTAGCTTGGCCACCAGCAACAAACTGAACCATAATAGCTATTCCACACAATGAAATTCAACAGAATTAGGATTGAATGCATGCAATTTTACAGAGAGACACTGACAAAAATGGTAAATATAGCTTTGTTATGAACGAGAGACGACCATCGTTGGCGGGCTGGTATACTCAGTATGCAAGAACAATACTCAAACAGTGAGCCAGAGGTAGCCTCCGTCTTCTGAACAGTTGGAAACAGACAACCGTAGCATTATGTCCCTCCAGCATCCAAACAACAAGCAAATTCATATGCCACAAGTAAACAAAACAAGCTTTCTGTCACATACTTGGAAAGCCAGAGGGGATGGCTAGACTGGGTTTCTAAAGCTACAGAGTTTTAGTTCCCCTTGGACAAAACACAGAAAGTACACTTTGACAGCTACTGGTATTCATATTATGATATTCATTCATTTGAGACCGCACAGTTGTTTTTTAGCCAAAGAGTCTATGTTTTTGCTCATATGAGTTGCAGACCTGCTGGCAGGGTGAAGGTCACCAAGTCAGTGAGAAAATAGCAGGTGAAATCTCCCTTGCGCTGGTGAAGCGAGGCCGCTACCTCACGCCGGATCTGCTCCGTTAGCTCAGGGCAAACCATGGCTGGAATACACTTGGCTGCTTGTTGGGACACCTGCAGAGAGGAGAGGATAAAGGGAAGGAAGTATAATCTATAAAGAGTATATGAGCCTTACAATTGAGCAAGAGCACTTCTAACATCTGTGGAAGGTCACATTTTACCACTAAATAAAAGATTACTGCATTTACTGAAGTAAAAACGGCTTTCAAGGTAGTTTAGCTGCATGCTGTGACAAACTGTATCAAAGGCTACACTGAGGTCTAAAAGGAGTAAAACCAAACACGGACCATCTTCAGCTGCGTGGAATACGTGAGTGAGTTGTCACTTTTGATAAGGGATATCTAAGATCTGATCAAAGGGTGTTATTTGTACAAGAGAAGAGAAAGATAAAGAGGTCATCTGTTGTCTAAAACATTTCAAAGGAGGTGGTGGGAGAGGCTGCACCAGCCCCAGAAGACAGGGAACTAACACTAACTAACTATCAGTGGAATGAGTGAAATTTTGTAGGTATAATTTATATTGGACAACATAAGGAATTATTTTGCCTAAAAGAAACTTAAACAGGGAGTAAAATTGCAGAGAGGAAAAGACACAAAGTTATGACTATTTTAAGGGCGATAAGTGACAATCTTGCAGTTTAAATACATTTCTGAAGCTGGGAACATTTCTTTAGATGCCATTAAAAAAAGAATCCTTTTCAACCATGACTGCTTTCTCTGGGAAATGTTTTAGTTGTAGGATGACAGTGTCTGCTTTTTGGCCTAGGCTAGAGATGACTGCTGAATATGAATTTTGCAGATGTGCAGTAAGAACAACATGGCTCTAAGTGAAAGTATTCTTCCAGCATAGTTGGAGCCTGAATACTTAGAAAAGCCATTATGTTCTGTATGTTTACATTGGCGAATCTGTGATCTGAGCTAATTTTACTTTCACTAATCTAATCTAAGTTGCCTCTGGTACAGGGAGAGGAAAAGAAATGTTCCTGTGTTTGATGTTCAAGCCACCATCAGCTCTGAAACATTTTTGGGGCATGATCCAGCTGTTACTCACTGACCCCCTCTGAAAGGAAACTGGGACAGTGACAGAGTGTGGGAGGAGAGGTGTGTGTGGAGATAATCTGGGATCACAGTGCTGACGGCAAGCAAGCTGCAATCAACCTCATGCACACAGCAGACACAAACACACACAGACACACCAGGGAAACAAAACACTGGACATAAAAATCACAAACAACATAAAATAATTGCTAATATCAGAATGGCCATCACACTGGAGACCAGGAGGTTAAAATTATTATATACTCGGTGCACCAAGCTTGTTTAAATCTGACCTCCTGCAAGCACAGAGAGAGCAGTGTGTGGTTGAATTCCAGTCATTTCCTCTCTACAAAGCCTTCGCTCTTGTGATTCCTCCTGGCTGATCTCATTGGACGCTGAGATTAACAGACTTCACAAGAAAAAGCTGCATCATCTCTGATCCAAATAAAGCTCCAACCACGGCATAATTCAGAGAGTAATTTCCACCAGAGACCCTATGATTTTTATAATCCAGCTTTTGGTCTCCTCATTTTTTTAACAGTTAACATATGAATCACAACTATCTATGTAAATGTGCTCATGTTCTTAAATAAAACATTACTGACTTCAGTCTGCTGCTTGGTGATCAGGTCAGCCAAAACAACAATCGGTAATGATTTGTGTGAAGTGCTTTGCATGTTCAGCCTCATCTATTGTATGTCCTCCAGTAAAGCTAGAGCTACAATTATTACGTATAATTTATAGAACCTGTTTTTAATACAGGTGGAGTAGGAGCATGACAAACTGTTTTTTTGTTTTTTTGTTATGTAACATGGTTAATTAAGATTAAAGGTTTAAAATGTGGATTTGTTACACAGAAAATCCTCACTATTCTGCAATATGCCAACGTGTATTCTATGTATTTTTTTCTCTATCAGCCGATACCTGGGGCAGGTGATTCCTGAAAATAGCAATCAATTGGTTGTCTGTACTGACCTCTGTTAGTAACACAGCCAGCATGTCCTGTCTCTGAAAGCGGATGGCGAGGTGAACCAGCGTGAAACCGTCATCAAATGCCGAGGGTCGATTTAATAGGCGCACCTCGTCTGACGTTAGTTGTCGTGCGATGTCACCACCTGATGACTTGTAGGCCTCCACAGCTGCCAAGTCGCCTTCCACAACACCTTTCAGACACAGAGAGAGAAAGTCACATTAATAAATAACATGAATAAATGGCCATTGTAGACACTGTTCTTAAGTGAAGACTTTTTGTTGATACTTTTAAAAGAAGACATTTACGGTAATCGAGGCAATTAGGCGGTGTAGACTTTGCACAAAAAGAACACTTTGCATTTGATTCAGTACAAGGTCTCATTTTTAAAGTGTGTTACTTTTTATGGAGACCTTAAAACGCAGAGTAAACACAGCATAAAGATTAGTATAAATTGAAGGATCTGAGAGGTAAAATGAAGAACTTTATCAGTTTACTTTTTGTTGAATCATGCAGCTTAAATGACAAAACAAATCAGAAACTGGTGAACACGTTGATCTCTGTGGCTAAATCACATCATGACTGTGCATAACAGACACAGAAATGACTTCTCTTCAACAACCTTGTGCAAAGGACATTGTGTACTCAACCAAAAAGAGTAAAATATTAGAGATTGCAGTGTGTTTTATCTCTGTCACAGCTGTAACAGCTTCGAGACTTCACTGACTTTGAAGTCAAGGGGAAAAAAACAATAGGGGGCCACATTGTAATCTGTCAGTTATTTTTTCCCCTGCTTAATCTCCAGGCTTAGATCTTAGTATGAGGGCTGAAGGATGTGTTTGATCGGACAGATGCAGGTGTTTGCTTTTATTTTGCCACAAAGTGCAAATATTACTATCTGACAAAAGCAATTCATGTTAAACACAAATGAAAAAACTACAACTGACCTATTCACCAAAACAACAAAACTACAGAAGCATACTTGGGCAGCAGAGTTCAGGCTACAGTCTATATGATCTATAGTCTTGCTTTTAAGTGCTTATGCTAAGTAAGTTATCATTTTAGTAATCCATCACTAAAACCTTCCCTGACAACCCTGATGTTCAACTGTGAATTTTTCTTCCATGAACTCATACGCATCTGATGCTCAGGCCTGAAGCATATTTGGTCTACTGTGTATTTTATTGTAAGGAGGAGTGAAAGAAGATGAGGTGATGAGCATGAAGTGCAAGTACAAGAGTCCTGAGAGGCTCGAGGATGGGGATATATTTAGTCCCGACTCCTCAACCAAAGCAACTGCACAAACACTAATAAAAGTCGACTAAGAATGAAATGTGGATGGTTGTATGATCAGCTTGACACAAGAAAAGTTGTCTGTTTTACATCAGCCTCTGTTCCTATGATCAAACCGGCAGCACAGCGACATAAAGTTATTTGCTGTCAAAGGAGGATAAACTATTTAGACAAGCGTGTTATGATGACAAACTAAAATAAAATCAAACCTCAACGTGTAAATTAATTTCAATGCTCCACAGCTGCACAACATGTCTCTTTCCATTTCTAGCATACACAGTAAACGCCCATGTAGTATTCTCTCGTACATTTGACAGCATTAAACACTGTTGAGCTTTTGTTCTCACGTCAAAGGACCACACACAATGCTCGGCTGCATAATCTGTGTGTGTGTGAGTGAGACCGAGAGCGAGAGAGACATGGTGTGGGTGGAAGGACTCGCTGTGCCATGTGGAGCTGGCTAACACTGAGAGAGATGAGGAGAGAAACTACACAATAGCAGTGCAGTGTGATAGAGAGGGATCACAACCACTTTCCACAAAACACTCCATTAGCGTGGGCGTGCCTGTAGTCCTGCAGTCACTACTGTACCCACAGATCCGTTAGAGAACACAAAAGGCGCAAAAACGCAAAGAGGCATGCACTTAAAGACAGACTGATGAGACAGACTGGATCAGGCTAAGTGATGCTGGTCTTTTTCATCCACACAGTACATGTTCTTTTCTTTCAATGTGCGGATCGTGGTCACCTCTATCACAGGAAAATGAACAGTAACCATCAAAAAATCTTGGTACTTTAAAGTCTATTTGTGTGGTACATTTACAGGCTAAACCAGCCCATCCTATGGGAAACACATCACCAAGCCAGGTTCCTATTATGGTTAAAATTTAATAGTAAAGTAAAGACAGATTTTGGGATGTATGCCATAATTTCGGTTTCCTTTGCTGCTCCATATGCATATTGTGGCTATGGTAAAGCTAACCGTGTCCACCAGTTAGGATTTCAAATTAGCCCACAGAAACAAGGTAAACCACACTGCTTACTATATCTTGCTCACAACAAAATCTCCTTCCTCTGCCTTCTTATTTTCCCCAGACTGCAAAAGCTTTTTACCAAGTAATCTAACCTCATTTCCTTATAACTTGCATAATGTGCAAATACGATGAGATTATTTTACCCGTTCCCAATTTGTTTTGTTTCCACTGTGGCGTAGATTGAACCTCATTTGTGCTTTGTAAAGGTAAATGTTAATTTTTCGGCAGGATAATTTGCTTTATAATCGTCAAGCAATCAGCCTCATTTTGTGGTGTTTAAAAACACTGACACTCATTACTCACCTGCACTGGCAACAAGTAAAATGATCTCACCCCATCCTCACACATTATTAGCTGTGAAGGTGGAGGTTATATGCAGTGAACCCAGATAGACAACATTTACATCTTGTTCCCATAGGGGGGAAACGATCTTTGGGACTGTCTCAACTTGCATGAATGCAAATTAATATAACAAGAAGAATATAGTTTCATGTCAGACATTTTGAGATGTTTTTGGACAGCAAGGAAATGCATTACTGTCATTAATAACATTCCATTTAAGCACAAGTTCCTGGGTATTGTGCTTGTTGGCATTTTAATATTTCTTAGTGAGACATCTAAATAGACCAGAGCAATAAATAATGCATTAACAGAGCTTTCCTGCACCTGTGTAACCACACAAGTAGGCAGCACATGTTTTAGCAACTTCAGTTGAGTTCAGGGAGTTGGTCTAGGGTCATCCACACTGCAGGGGCGAAGGTCATCGCTGTTGACCAAGACATTTATTTTTGACTTGTGTTGCATGGCTCTTGCTATTTTTAGTGGAGCAGGTCCCTTTGGAAGCCAGAGCATCTATCAGAACTTTGAGGTCACTGTTTATAAACACCGATGTCTATACGTCAATGACAGGAAACCTCAGTAGAAACACGGCACAGACTTGCTTGCCTCTCCTCAACACAACTGGGATAGGCCCTATAAAAGACTTGTGAGTTATCAGCATCTTGTGTCACAGATATGGTGAGGTATCAGTGTAACATTCATGTCTGCCGCCTCCAAAGAAAAAGCAAAACATTGCATTGAGGATTTATCGGCTGCAGTAGTAGTCGTGGATTTAGTGGTAGTTTGCAAACTGTGGACACTTCATTTTGAGCACAAACAAATTCAGACACTCAAATACAATTTTTAGCGCTGAAACATTTAGTTAGTTAATCAATTAGTCAATAGAAAGTGTTAATCAAGTAATTGATGAACAATTACTTGAATGGTCAATCAAATATTCAAATTATTGTAATTGTTGATCAATTACTTGAATGAAAAAATGTCAAAAATGTTCTGGTTCCAGCTCCTCAAAGTGAATATTTGCTGTTTGTCTTCATAAAAAAGGGGGATATTGCTCCTGAAAATAATCGTTGGTGCCAGACATAAAAATCTTAAGTGCTTTTAATGAATTTGGTGGCAAACTGGGAGTGATTTCAGACACAGCTTGTATTTCATTTCCTTAAAGGGACAATGGGGAAGGGACATTTCAAATCAGATAAGGAGAGCTAACACTTGAGTATGCTAAAAGAAATCACACCCACTCGCATCAGACTTTCTGACCAGACGAGACTTCGACCCAAGGGGACAAGTCACAGAGACATGAGCGAATTCACCATGTCACATGCAGTAAGAGACCCAGTGTAGGACCAGCAGCAAACTAACTCCAATGATGTTTCCCTGACATTCACACCAGATGATTCCTTTGCTTTGAGGAATGCATCAGCAAGAAAAAGTGTTCAACTATTAATCACTACAATGGCTTCATTGGGATATCAAATGCATGCGTGGCTGTGGAAGTTTGTGCTGTCAAGAGTAACAGAGAAGAATTGTCTGTCAAAGCGACAGATAGGGAAAAGTACTGGAGGTTGAGTGGGTGTGCAGAACAAACTCTACGTAGCGAAAGAAAAAAAAAGAGTGAGATAGTGGTGTGAGAGAAAAAAGCAATCACTAGTTGTTCTTAAAATGTTCATCCTCCCTTCCACTCCACATTCACCGGTCTACAGTGTGGGTGGCCGGACACTGCTGTTTGTGTAGGAAGTTTTACACTAGCTGAATGCAGGGGATTTCTAAGCATACAGTGTATCAGCACCAGTAGGACGCAAACCAGAATTATCTGGACTTGGCTCTATAAAATGGATTGCAACCAATTACCTCGCACATAGTAAATTCCTATTAATTGTGCACACAAATTCTGGGAAATCCCATTTCACAGTAACCCTACATTTCATCATTCAGTGGACTCATTGTTCACCTCATAACATAACAAAACACAACAAGAACAAGTTCAATATATGTCAATAAAGTCATATATTCTTGAAACTCACCAACACAGGCATTGAGGAACAGCCAATCAGTCCTTCTCATCCTGTTCTTAATCTGCTTCAGTTTTTTGAAATCCACCTCCAGCTCCTCTTTGCTCCCTATCCCAGCCCCTGACGCCAGTTCAATCCTCTGAAAGTCCATGTTCACCTCTGACTCCCGTTTTGAAGTCGGGGGTGACCTCCTCTGGCTGCTGCTACAACCTCCAAGCCCACCAACCACACTCCCGACTCCTTGGCCAACCACATGCCCAACAACACCCCTCCTGTTGTCCCTGTCCTGTTCATTAAGTTTTGAGGAAGGCTGTTGACTCTCAGGCTCTGATGCCAGTTCGATTGGTTCAGCTAGCAGACTGTTCGGCCTGGGGTGGTCGCAAACCACACACTTAAGTGCCTTGGCCCAGTTCTCATAAGTGCAGGCAGTGCAGGTCCAGTGCTGTGCATGAGTGTTGAGCCTGTTACGGTCATTGTATTCCTCACAGGGGTCTGTAGTGGTGACTGGGGGAGCAGGGCGGCATCCGGAGCCTGAGGTCTGGGGTGATTCTGTGGGGCTGCGTGGCTGCTGGGTATGATGTCCTTGATGGGTTGCATGTTGCACATGCTGTTGTTGTTGTTGTTGTTGAGCCTGTTGCCTCTGACACAGGCACTGGGTGCAACGGATGGCCCGTGGCCAGTTCAGGTAGGTGCACATGTGGCATGACCACTTGCTACTTGTCTCAGGAACATCGGCAATGCGGACACGGGGTCGGGCACTGGAGTCTGGGCAAATAAGTAAGCTGGAGCCCCCCTGGGATGGGCTGTTGCTGAGGCCTGCAGGGTCCCACTGGTGCAGACTGGCATCCAGAGCAGGGCTGCTCTTGAAGGGCTCCTCAGTAATGATGGCACCCCCACTGGGCCTCTGAGCGCGGCACATGGTGCACTTGATGGCTGACGGCCAGTTCTCGTATGTGCAGTATTCACAGGCCCACTTGGCAACCAGCTCGGTCATCGTCGCACCGCCGCTGAGGAAGGCTTCCTGCCGTTCAGAGGGGTTCTCAGCTCGGCAGATCCACTCTTAAGGAGATCACACAGCAAGCAGTTCACTAGGGTACAAAGAAAAAAAGACAGGGCATTTTAGCAAAATGCTTTGATGTTACATCCAATAAACTTTGTTAATATAATTTTTTTTTGCCTGTTTTAATTGTTCTTACTATTTAACTGCACTATCACCTTTGCCACTGTGCAATGTGAATTTCCCCACTGTGGAATGAATAAAGGTATATCCTATCTTATCTCTTAACTCGACTACATGACAAAAACACTTTAAAAAGGTAAAAGGATTAACAACAAACTTCAGAGAAGGGTTTCTGCATTTAAACAGGTAAAATATTATGCTAAATTTTTCAGAATTTCAGTGAACAAGCTTTCCAATAATGCACTTTATTACAGCCACCTGTGCCACTCTCACATACTGTCAAACACTTGCAAAAACCTACAGAGCTGTCTGCTTTTGATCTGGCACTAATTTACGGCAAAAATCAAAGGGAGCAATGTTTGAAGAGCCACAAAGCAAAGTAAGGCAGGAAGGAGTGAGACACTGAGCCTCCGTGCTGCTGTTAAAACCTGACACTGGCTTTAAACACATACAGTAAGTTACATACACCAGGCAAATGTGCCCTACAACCGAGCTGGGTAACAGGAGACAAGGACATATGAAACCAGACACCCAGGAGAGAGGCGCATGACTGGTTAAGTCACTTACTGATGCACTAAAACTGAATTCACCCCAAAGCCTTACACCTATATATATATATATAAGTGAATAATCCACATGTGTCTATGTTAGGTTGTGGACGTTATTTAGGAGCCAAAAGCTAATAAGGGCAGCTGAGAGGAGAGCTGCTCGTACTGTGTTTACACCACGCCTCCAAGTTTACCAACACACCGTGAGACATTCAACACATATGCGAGACACGACTCTGCAGAGACAAAGCTAACAAGAGCTAACGTGGTCACGTTTAACCTGTTTACTCGTGACTAGCTGTTGACTGACTGTTACGTGCGCGACATGAACACGCATAAACAAGACGACTTTAACTCAAACGAGGAGCAGAATAGTAGCGTTTAATTAAATGATTAACTAAGAAACTGGCTCCTATCTTCATATCGTGTCTTAGCACATTCACTGAGCTTAGCTAGCTGTTTATCTTAAATGACAACTAGCTTCGTTCGCTTCAGCCAGGAATTACTGCCAAGCTAACAGGCTAACATGACGGGATTATGTTCTGCCTCGTAACCGTCCGAGAGGCCCTTTATTGGCTGTAAGTTACGGTTAACGTCGGGGAGTCTTACCTTTGCTTTGCTGTGTTTACACTCCTCAGTTTCCCACCGCAGCCAAAACAAACGGAGCACGGAGCTGCCCCCCCCTCCCGGACCAGAGAAACCCACTCCAATCCGAACTCAGGCGTCTCTCACTTGCTCGACACTAACCGCATATTTACTTCTCTGGTGCGCCGTTTAGTTGGCAGTTGAAGGTCCGTTCAAACCTCGGAGCTGGATTCCCCCCCCTGGTCCCGACCCTCGGCCGCGAGCTTTAAATCATCTTTAATCCTTTTCCCGATTTCCTAAACACCGAGCTGACGGGCTTTATAATGGCGGCACAGGGGAAGGGAAGCGACCGAGGAAGGGCTTGAAAACACACTAGGAGGGAGAGCAGAGGAGCTCCGTGTTACAGTCACGGGCAGGAGCAGGATTTACCACCTCAATCTGTCAACCGCGCTGATTGGTTGATTTTTGTGTATCCCTCCACGTTGACCAATCAGATTCTACGTCTCTCGTTCCGACTGTTAAAAGGCTCAGTGGAAGCAAAACAGGCTCGAAAGACACCGTAAATAACAGTAATTTCTTTTAGAGTTGGTTTTCTTTCATCACAGTTATTTACAGTAAATAAAATGTTTTTACTTCCTGCATTGTAAATTGTTGCATCTCTGGCAAGCAACCACGTGGTGTGCCCTCAAAAGGGATAAGGGGATGATGTCATCGTAAAAATACTGCAGCAAGCAGTCTGCAGTAAATGCATGACAGCTTGAGCAACAGTTTCCCAGCATTCACTTGTTATTAATAACAGGCATCTACACAGTGTGGTGCCGAAATTTAATTTGCACCATAATTAATACTTTACCGAGTCATTGCTTCACCAGGGGAAAATTTATGCATGGATGCAACTCTTGTTTACAGGAAAGCCCGTCCCACTCCAATGTGATGTCATTGACACAAGCACCAGTAGGTTTGGTGCATAGGTGTTATGGTTTTGCAAAAGTCTTTGCAATAGGTTAAAAAATAGTAATTGTTCAACTATTTTTAAGATTTTATGTTCTATTAACTAACCTGCAAAACAGTTCCTAAAAAAAAAAAAGCATGCAACAGCTACTTGCTTACACAATAAGAAAACAAAGGCACATCAGATCACATATGCATGTCTCATTTATTATCCCCCAGTTTAAGAACCATATTCTCTGTGCTTGTCCAAGCAAGTCCTTGGTCTACTTTCGTCAAGTACACACATCCAGATAAAAGCTGAGAAGATCTAAGCTGTGCACTGGACTTTGTGCTTTCAGGGAGGTGTTGATGTTGCAATGGCCCACTCGGGGAAGGAAGGGAAGGGTCACCCCATACAGTAAGAGTACATGAGTGTATATTTGTATTATGTTGAATGAACTTGAAAGGTATAGGATCCTAACAGGGTTAGCCCTCTCACGCTTTATGCCAGCAGTCCTCAGCACCAGAGTACTGCTGGTTTTCATTCTGGCCATTAAGTCAGGGCTAAACCTGGACATGCCAGAAGGAAAGACTTAAAAAGCAATCATCTGGGGACTGAGGAGCAGGATTAAGAGTGAGGACCAACATTGAAAAACTGCTGTTCTATACCACCACAACACTCAACCAAGACAAGCTTATACAGTAAGTGCTGTTTAAATGCTACCCCCCCCTCCCTTGCCTACTATACATTCATTATATATTTCCTTATTATATTCCAGTAGTCAAAGGAAACCATACTCCTAACAATTGATTTTGTCATTTCTTTTAACATTGTGTGATTGTGTTACTCTGGGTGATTATTAAGTAACATTTTGAGTGCCAGTTCCCGATAAGTGATGCATTGGCATTACACATCAGGGCAAATGAAATGACCCTAAGGCAAAAAACATGACATACAAGCAGGCTGTGTAAATAAAGCAGAGCTTGTTCACAAGGCAAAGCTTCTCCCACCACGAAATGTCTTCATTTCCAAACTGAGTACAACCTGCTGATCACAATGTTAGACGTCCTCCATGTGCAGTGCAAATGTCTGTCCATGCTGAATATAACAGTGTCTAGAATTGACCGGCTCATGCAAGGAGGGTGTCCTACATCAATCCACACCTCATTACTCAGTTGTCTTCAAATGGACCAGGTGTTCAAAAAAAATGTCATCTGGATGTCAGCCATGCTCATCATACCAACTCTGCCCTGCCGGAAGTATCACTTATGAAGCAGATTCCCTCTGATTTTAGAGTCATAATTCCAGTTTCAAATAAGAAAGCAAGCTAAGTCACAGCTGCAACCATAAGACACAGGTCCACTTATAAGTCGTCAGTGAAAGTAAAAAGGGAAAACAGCTTTAGGAAGCAGTGAAGATCGTTGCAGATAGACAAAACACCACATCATGGAAAGAGAGGCATATAACTGCAGCACTAAAAAAAAAGAAGCTGGAAGTCGATTATTGCAAACACAACACAATTTGTTATAATTTTACCCCTCAAGAGAGATCTGTGAATGTGTTCCATGTGCAGATAAAAACTGCCCTGAGTGGAAGGCACTGTATACTGAAGCAAGGTCATGATGTTTTCATCACATTATCCAGGTCCATACATGTAACATTGAACCAACCACGTAAGAATAGATGAGGTCTGCTGTCAACTATGCCAAGACAGGAAGGTGATCGCTTGCTTGCTGTTCCCAAGGTTACAATTCACACACTACAGGGGGTATCAGCCTTCCATTATGACTTTAATAGAGAACAAGTCAGTGAGAAGTGAGCTTGAAGTGGTTATATGATCATGGTCAGTAGTATTGGAGACAACCAGCACTGTGAAGTGGAAGTAGCAGCCAGGTTTTGATGCGAAGAACAACAGACAGATGCAGTTTTTTAGTGGTAGCTCTCTGTGTTGCAGCAGCAGAAAGGGAACCTTAAGCATCTGGTTAGTAAAGCTACAGTACATTGTGTTTGCCCTGTGAACCCCGTACAACGCACAAAAACTGAGCTGAGTTCGGCTCAGGGTGGTCAAAGAGGACTACTCAAGTGGCACAACATGACAGCATTGGTATAGCACAATAATAAAGAAATCTTAAATTTTGTTAAGTGCAGCAAAGCGCATACAATTTCAGTGTTATCCAAGAGGAACAAGACATTGACATTCTTGTCAATCAAATTAGATTAACTGTTAATCTGACAAAATATATAGATATATATACAGTATATTTATGTATATATAAAGCACCCATTACAGAAGTGGCAGAGTTAATTTTGTTTGAAATCTACTCTTCATCATTTAAATAATAGGCAACTGTATACTTAATTAAACAAAGACTGTGGAACATGGAAAACTGTGAAACATAAGATCAGAATCAAATGAGAGATCAAATGTGCATGTTAAAGAAATT
Source organism: Centropyge bicolor (assembly GCA_037975185.1). Classification (NCBI taxonomy): domain Eukaryota; kingdom Metazoa; phylum Chordata; class Actinopteri; family Pomacanthidae; genus Centropyge; species Centropyge bicolor. The sequence continues at coordinate 23,183 of JBBMOC010000028.1, forward strand.
CTAGTTACATATATAACTCTTTCATCAAATTCAAAAATAAAAAGTCCACAACCATTTGCCTACTAAAAAAAAAAATTGTTCGAAGGCCGCAGAATATTTTCTCCATGATTTTTTCTTAGATGGTTTGTTTAAAAGGCAAAAAAAAAAAAAAATGCAAGAGGTAATGCAAAAGTGGGTGCTCAGAGTTGATGATGCAAATGTGAAACAGAAAAGATGAGGAAAGCATGGAGAAGGGCCTGTCCTTTAGGGAGCCGGCTTGCCAACCAGTTGGCATAAATTGCAATGTAATATCCACTTCTGACCATGAAACCAGACACATCCACACTGAAGTACTCAGACTGACCCCATTCCCAAAAGGAAAAAAATGAAGACAGACGACTTTTTCCCCCAGTGAGAGACACTTGTTAAGCCTGCTAAGCCCAGCAACGTTTCCCCTTAAAATGGAGATCAGACTAAGACATGAAGAAATACTCACAGCGGGACACCACCTGCGCATGCCTTTCACTTTCAGGACTGGCACTTCTTTTGTCTATATTTGTCTATCTTTGATTGCTTGAGATGCCCACCTCTCAAGGTGTGTCACTTAATTGTGTCCAATACACACCTTGCATGTTTCTATGTGGTCTGTGAGCCACGAGCGTCCCCATCAGGACTAAGAGCAGCCGGTCGGCCTTGCGCTAAAACACTGGCAGAGACCATTGGCAGATGAGTGGCTTCACTCACTAAGTTCTCATATTCGCTACTGTCCTCATCTTCATCATCCTCGTCATCCTCATCGTCTTCATCATCTTCCTGACCTGCTGCTTGTCTGTCTAACGAGTCAGAGCTTGATCCGTCACCATTGCCAAGGTATGGGGTGCTGGGAGTGGTGACAGGATTAGAGCTGGCGCCCAGGCCCAGCCCGAGGCCCAGGCCCATCCCCAGTGGGCCAGGGGTAGGGTGTCCCGGAGAGCCCACAGCTTGGGGCCGGGGCAGTAGAGCAGCACTGGTAGGTGGGGAAGAAGAGGAGAGCAGAGAGTCATCCTGGGACAAGAGGTCAGCATAAGAAGGTGGGTTAGGTGAGGTACTGGGCCGTTCTGGGGCAGAGGGTGTGTGGAAAGTTATCCTGGACAGAGGGGAAGCCTCAGAAGGTTCTGTGTTTTCTTCTGGAGTGGAATGGGAGTCAGCATTTTGGGCTTCACGGAGCCCTGTGGAACAGAGAGAAAGACGTTACCGGTAAGAAGGAGCACATGAAATCAGCAGAAATCAAGTTTGATCGGTTGACTGATCAAATATTTTAAAAAAGGCCTGAGGGAAAGGGATCAGCTCAGAAGAAGCGAAATGCATTGCAACCGTAGCTTATTATTTCTAGGTCTTGCTGTTTGCTATTGATCTTAAGACAGATGATGTTTCAACATTTTGAATCAGCACACATAAGAAACTGAATGACACTATTTAAGTTTACAGAATCCAAAACAGGTACGTACTCCTCTCCTCTTCTGCTGTCTTGCGTTTCCTGAGAGCAATTTGCTGTTTGAGTTTGTTCACATCCTCTTGAATTTTCTCCTTCACTCGTTCGCTTTGTTCTACCTCCGCACACACAGCCTAAAATCAAGACAAACAGGTGAAAAACTTCCTTTGAGTCATCGAGTGAGCAAACAATTTCACTGCATGTCACAGGCAAAATGCACCAGCTATCCATTACCCACCTGCACTTTATCTTGCAGTGCACTGTAGACTTGGAATATTGTTCGGATATCCTTCATCACACCATCTTTGTCAAAGAATTCAGCCCTGGAAAGATATTTACCAACAGATATATCTATTACATCATTCAAGACATAATAAATGCCATCACACAGTACAAGCTCAGCCAGTTTGTTCATCAAGATCAGACATTACACAAGCATTAAAGGTGTGTCATGGCTCAACTGTGAATGTCTATATCAAAGCCAAATCGAGCATATTCCACCACTGTGTCAAACACAAATATGAGCTGAATGAGCTGAGGTGAAAATAGAGTCATCTTATCAGAAGCTGGATAGACAGGCCTGGCTAAACCTCCTGCAGTCTAGACGACACTGACAAAATGGTGTTCAACCCCTCAACGACAGAAACAGCGAGTCTAAGTTTAGACACAAAGACACAGAAATACAAGCAGAAGCATGTGCAGCCTGTCACATACCAGCTTTCCCCTGCAGTCTTACACAAATGCATGCTGATACCACTTAGACACAGTATCAAGTGTAATCTAGGGCTAGCACACACACACAAATGTCAGATTCCCTGAGTGCTGGGGTCGCACACCATCATAGATCCCTGCTAGCAGTGCACCCCTTTCAACAGTATTTGTGGAAGGATAGCAACCTCCACTGAGGAGCTGTGGCGCCAGTGTGACAGAAGGGAGGGAGCTGCACATGTTATGCCCGAAAGGTGAACGTGTAGTATGTTGTCAGGTGAATGCAGGTGGCTGTTGCAACTCCACCTATATCAAAGGAGACTGTCTAAACCCTCTCTAGGCCAAAAATGGGAGTGACACGGGTGTAGTGCAAAAAAAAAAAAAAAAAAAAAAGTCCAAAACTTACCCATGCTCTTTGATGACCTGGGTGTAGTTGAGTGAGGTGTTGGGCACTGAGGAGACTTTGTATTCCTGCTGGCTTGTGTTGCCAAGGTTTGGGATTGTGAGGGTGATCCTCTGGTTGTACCTACTGAGTGGAAATAACCAGTTAGCATTAATAAAATCATGCCATACTTTTTCAGCAAATTAATACCATATCCATACCATAACACAACCCCAATTCCCAAAAAGTTGGGACATTGTGTAAAATGTTGATAAAAACAGATTTTGATGGCATTTCCTTGTTTACTGAGAGAGTCTGGTGACAGATCGATCTATAAAGGTTAAGCCAGACTTCATTCTATTATTCTGTCTTATGAAGGCACGAGCACCATTTGAAAAACAAAAAACTGAAGACAGTACTATTGCTCCTCTTCTCAAACCTATATACCTCACTGCATGAAAATCAATGGGACCATTTTTATGTAAATTCACATAAAGCCAGGAACTGAATGAATGCAACTGATGAAATAAACACTGAAGCCTTTAATGACATTAACTCAATCCACTTAGTAATGTCATTATCCACAAAGATATTGATCAGATGGAGCAACCCTGAGCAAAAGGAGTTTAAATAAAGAAATAGACCAGAAGTACCTCCACGTAAAAATGTAAAAGTCTGGAGAACAGTTAAAGATTAAATGATCAGACAGTAATTTGATACAGTGAGTGTGTGTTCATGTTGGTCAACACACAGTTTTTACCTGCGGTTAGGTCTGAAAAGCACATATTCCAGTGCGTGCGTGGAGCTGTTGGCAGTGGAGATGAAGCTGAAAAGAAGGAAGACAAGGTCGGGCACACCAAGCAGCTGAGTCAGCTGTTTGTGGATGATCTGTTCCCTGAACGACATCTGCTGCTGCGTGTTCCTCCGGAACCGGTACCAACCAATGACGTTCTACATGACCAAAGAAATACATTTGTGTAAATGGGTTTGATCCAATAAAGTTTCAGTAATCTATGCCTATTTCGGACAAAATATCAAGTACACAAAGCAAACACAATATATGGTACCCGCAAAAACACTGTTCAAATCATTATGAAACCTGTACAGTCACTTATTGAAATGCCTAAAATGAAAAGGTAACATTATCAATCATTCATTTCAGTACAACATTCTAGTAATTTTGTAAAATGTTTGAGGCCAAAACTCGCAAAAGTGATAAAGCTGATTTTAAAGGACAAACTGAAGTATAAATAAGGAACATTCACATCTGATTTCTTAGGATTCATTTTAGTGTATCCTTGGTTTACAGGTAACAAAGGGGAATTACTGACATTTTACAGGACATCAGCCACAAAGTATGCTGAAATGACAATTAAAAAAAAAAACATTAACTCACTTTCCGCCTATCTTTAAGAATGCTGTTGAGATTTTCTTCATTGATTTTGCCTGCGTAGTCATAAAAGCTGAAGAGAGGGGGGGAAAAAAACAAGTAAGTTCAATCTGATTCATCATGTTCCTCCTCTGCCTTGGCATACTTGTATTACCCAATCTTGTCAGATGGAGCCATCTACTGTCCAATGTCAAATTAATCAGCATCTCCTAAAATGGATGGAAGCAACTAATGGACTAAATTGTGAATATATTTGCAGTGGTCTGAAACTACACTCCTAATAACAAAGCAACAAAAGCTCTCCTAAAAATGCCACATCATTCTGCCTGTTACAGCATGATTGGTGAGGTTTTCCTAAATGTATTGATCATGGACAAAATTGTTGGCTAACCATTTTTGTCTGTCTCTAAAGCCTCTACGGCCTCTTCTACAGTTGATCATGTGGTGAAATTTTGGCACATTACATCATGAGCATTGACAACTGATAATGGTAGTTTGAGAATAAAAAGCTCATATCTTACCTAAACAACTGTGCACAAGGATCATGGTTATGGATTTCTGTTGGAAACAAAGAGTGACAGATATTTCACTTATATAACATTACGTATGTAAACCTTTAAAGCCATAATCCAAATGTAAGGTTAAGGGTAGCCACACAACTGAAATTCACAGCACTGGACTGCAAGCCACTGTCATTCACATAGGCTGTAATTTATATGGCCAAAAATGGCTGTTTGGTTCTTGCAACAGTGAACCTGAGCTCACAAGGCAGTAATGCTTCTGTTACTGATTATGTTACTTTGGCTGTTAGTTTCAGTGGTCTTAGTTTACAATACAAAGTCACGTTCCAAGCAGGCTCTAACTAAAACCAATTTAAAAAAAGGTCATAAGCATAAATCTGCACACGTCTGTGACAGAGTAAACTGAAGCAGATGGAGAAGTGCTCAGCAACAAGCTCCTTCTTGGCATTACTTCTTTCTCAGTTACATCTCACTTTCAGACACAACAAAGCATGCGTCCCCCTAAAAGGAGTGAAGGGGCAGAGGAGAAAATCAGGAAGCCGTAAAATCACGCAATTCACACAACTGGAAAAAAACTATAATGTATTGCTCATATTTTCTAATATACTGCCATATTTTGGCAGATTAAAATGTAATATTTATTCCTGCAAGTCTCCTGTAGTTATACTGACAGATGATCACCCATTTTAAATTGAAATGTCAAAGTGAGTAATCTGGCGGAGTAATTGAAATGTTGTCCTCAGTCTGTTTGACTCATACTGAAAGATGTGCTTTGTAGCAACTGTACCAAGAATGTCACTAGCCTCTTTATTTGACAAGGCATCATCCACAAGCAATGTTAATCTATTCAACATGAATAGTTAGTTTATAGTATATACAACAGATACTAAGGGCCTTGCACACCTGCACAGGTGTTTTCATTTATGGCTGATTAAACTTCTCCTCAGGCTAAGGTTGGGCATTGTTATACAGGGAATTATGTCATGTCATGAAAATGTATGTACTTAAAGAATAATAAAGGTTGTCCCTAAGTGATGCAACAAAATTAACAGGGGTGTGATGGAGAAACATGTTTTAAAAGTACTGTTTGTACAAGCATTGTTTTTGGGGGAAAAAAATTTCCATATGAAAGTGCAAAAACATAACTGAAGTACTGTGAAGAGCATGCCAAATTAATCCTAATGCTAAAAGAATGTTGGCCAATCAGGGGCAATCAGGAAGTGTCCCACTAAGTGTGCACAATATTTATTAAGATGTCACAACGTTTTTGTTGTGTCTGTTTTCAGGGCTTACCTACTACCTGCAGCAACTCTGCACTACTGATCTGTGTGTCACTGATGCTGACAGTCTCTTCTTGCCTTACTTCTCCTAATAGGAAGCCCTCCTGCACAAAAACAATTTGGCAAAACAGTGGTTAGAGCAGTAATATAGACCTGAAAAAAAAAAAAATCAATCAATCACATTTTTGTACTAACTTCATGTTAAGTTATTATCAGGCAAATACAAAACAAACATAACTTTCCAAATGAGAAGATTTGCTTATCTTTGATTCATATTAACACAGAGACACTCTTTGGGTTTTGGACTGTTGGTCAAACAAACATGCACTTTAAAGACACCACCTTGGTCTCTGAGAAATGTGATGGAAATGTTTCAATTTTTATACACTCAATAATGTACAGATTTAAATTACTGCAGGCCTACAGTAATGTAAAATTGGATATTAAACAGAATAAAGGCTTTATCTTTTCATGCAAATACTTTGAACATGATTTAGTGCATACAAAGCAACAAACCTTATATCAAAACCACTGAATTATAATCAAGAAATCCCTTTATGCAACATAAAATAATAGCTCAACTTTTAGTTCTATGACTAAATGAAGTCGTTTCCTTGTTACAGCTGACACCACTGAGCACTGACAGCAGCTGGTAAACAGCGGTGTTGAATTACTCTTTCTGGTTATGTCAGGAATGCAGGCAAACTTGTAAGCAGCAGTTATCAACCTGCACAGACTTTCAAAGTTTTGACAGGAGGAAAAGACAAGTAAACAACGCTGACGTTAGCTGGTTAAAGCTAGGTCTCTCCCATAGACAAAACATTTCTCCTCCATTGCCTATCTGCAGGCCAAAGTCTCAAATATGAAAACTATTTTACGTACGTCAGTCATGTTGTTATACTGTATTGACATAAATGCAGCCAACATTAGTTAGGTGGCTAACAAGCAAATCTAGCAATGCGGAAACGAGGAAAAACAAAAAGGGTTAATGTAAACTATGTAGGAAATTTAGTACGTTGGCTTCTTATTTGAGATGACACGCTAAACTTCTATTTGATAACAGGTCGCAGTGGCTGTAGATATTGGCAGGACCGACACACGGAAGTCACTTGACTTACTAGCTTAGCTATCATGCTAAGTAGCTAACAACAGTGTATTTCCTGGAACTCAAACTTTCCTAACAACATTTCCCATATCAAAATAGCAGGTGTTCACATCTACGGCTCTTTGAAGCTAATGTTATAGCAACATATTTAACAATTGTGCAGCTGTAACACATAAAATCATCTTAAAATTACCAGTCATGTTCTCATGTTGCTGCAGCTACACGGTCTGATTTAACCACACCTGCCGGTAAATAGACGGAACCAATACTAGCTAGCCAGCAACAGGATGATGACACTGGAAAACAACACAAACTAATGGCGTTGATGAACCATCAGACACATCGCCGAGCCACGCACACTTTAACAACCACTGCGTGATAGTGTGTCAACATAATTTTGAATACTCACATGATCTGAGTTGCTGTTGGCGCTGTGATAACACACAGAACTAAAAGTATAACCTGAAATGGATGCCGCCATGATGGAAACATCCCTATCAATCCCGATGCCCCCTGCGGTTGCAAGCACGCTCCTCACGCGCAACGGCTTGTGGGAGGTGTAGGCGGCGACTTGACCGTCCAGCATGGAAGCCGCTGAAGCCGCTACAGAAAGCTCACATGGTTGTACCTCGGAAACAGAGGAAGACAGAGATTCAGATGCCGATTTTGGACCTTCAAAACTCGGAACGAAAGAATAGTAAGTGTTGTGCTATGGTGTGCTAAGTGTTAGCTAACGTTAGCTTTGGTTGGCTGTTGCGGCCAGGCTCCATAGCTAAGTTACAACAGAGCTAACATATTTATGTAATGTAACAGACTTAATTAGACATTTATACACAATTACTTACGTTTATAATTGACATGTCCAGCATTTGGTGTTGATAGCATAATAGTTGTTTGCTAGAAAATAAGAGCTGTCTTTTTTAATCCCATGTTTGTTGTCGTTCTAAACAAGCTAGTTATTCATTTTCATAATTATTTTTGTGTCAACCTGTTATCTATGTTTATAGCTCGTATTTATATAGCTTATTGTCTGTGAATGTCTGTTTGTACAGTTGGGAAAATGCATACCGGAAAGAGCTGGAGACATTCAAAGACATTGGGGATGTTGGTGAGATATGGTAATCATATGAAAAGAGTGTTGACATGCTTCCTATTGCCACAGCTAACCGGACATGAACGCTGGTTTTTACTTGCATGTTTATGTGTCTTGCCAAAATGTGACATGTTTATTGCAATATGTTGTGTGTCTGACAATAGTCTGTCTCTTTACTAAAGTTTGTGTGTTTCCATCCTCCTTCAGGTTTGGTGAGGGAAGTATGAGCCGTGTCCTGCGATGGATGGACAGAGCTGAGATTCCTGAAAATGCTGCCATTCTTGACATTGGGACTGGAAATGGAGCCTTTTTAGTTGAACTGGTATAATCAAAGTTAAAATGCATTTTGACAGAATTCAGATTTTTATTTTGTTATTGTGATGATGCCAAAAGTCTTACCGATCTCAAAACCTCACCAGCACTATCTGCTTTATGAGTACAACATAGAGATAACTGGAAACTATGTTTGTGATGAAGGTGATCTGAGCCTTTAATGAGCAATTTCTGAATGGCAGCTAGGTTTACTGTGATACCCTTGTTAACAAACTGCTCCAACTTTTCTCAAAACATTTCTACAACCATTGATAAGCGTTGTCCTTCAATTGCTTCTGTGTTTCTTGTGTCAAGGCTAAAGAGGGATACAAGAATCTGACTGGTATAGATTATTCTCCAGCGTCTGTAGAATTGGCCAGAAATGTTCTGCAGGCGGAGGACTTGACGGATGTCACTGTAAAGGTGAGTTCAGGTATTGTCTTCATTAAAACTATCATATAAATAGGCAGTTAACTTACACTAGTATCACAACACTTTAGCAGCCACAGCTCAATTTTGTTTATTTTTATTGTGATAAAATATCCAACAGTTGGGAAATGTAAACTAGTTCCAGACAAATTACCTCCCTTCATTCCTAACTGTCAGTGATACAATGTAGCTTTCAGGATACCATGAACCAACCTGGGCCTGGGAAGGTTAGAGGAAACTCTCCTATGTGTGCAATGTGGGAGAGTTGGATAGGAAGAAGGCCCTGAAAGTGATGGAAGTCTGCCCGCCATTCAGATTAGGCCACCTCAAACCCCAGTGAATTGGCAGGGTTTACACATCTACTAACATATATGTGCAAGAAAAACAAGTTGTAAATGCTGGCTAGTCTATGAGGGATGTGATAAGTGAGTTTTCTTTCTCACGTGGGCATAGTACGGTTGCATACATGTTATATGCCTCGCACACCTATGACGGTGTGTGCTTTGCTTGGGCGGAAAGCCTTTCACTGTAGTCAATATTGACCTTAGTGTGTGTGTGTGTCTGTGTGTGTGTGAGTGAGAGAGAGAGAGAGAGAGTGAAATGGTATGTTGGCACCTTACTCATTTTTTCAATACTGCAGAAAAAAAGCTTCCATGCACATTAGCCACTGTATACTGCTGCTTTGACACGTCACCTTCATACATTCCTTCAGCATCTTCCCAGTTTTTCCATTTTACAGACTCACACTCAAATTGAACTGAGGCTCAATTGCAATAACATATAGACATTTCTGTCGTCAGTGAATTGCTGCTGATCCTCCTTCATAAATCACACATTTTGTGACCCATGGTTTGTGAGTATGTGGCTCTTGAGCTTTCCCCAGAGATCTGGTGTTCTGCCCTCTGTCCAGATAAAGGGCTCCTTTCACTGGTGGTATGATAGGTCAGCAACCTCTGCAGAATTAACTGCTGTCGTATCACCAGTTGGAATTTAGTTTTAAAGTTAACCAGGGAGGTACAACACATTTTATCTTGGTTGATGCTGAAAGTTTTTTCCTACAGGTAACTATATAGATTACCCTACATCATACAAAGAGACAGACTAAACATTAGGTGATGTATTTTGTATTTGCTGGAGAGCTGAGCAACAGACAAACTTTTCCTTAACGTCTCACTTTTTTCTCTTTTAGGAGATGGATTTCTTAAACTGTCAAGGGGAGCTAAAGGGTTTTGATGTCTGCATCGACAAAGGAACATTTGATGCAATAAGCTTAAACCCAGACATCACCACGGACGGTAAAAAACTCTACGTCCAAGCTGTAAAAGATGCTCTTAAGGACAGAGGATTCTTTGCTATCACTTCCTGTAACTGGACAAAAGAGCAGCTACTAGACCGATTCAGTGAAGGTGAGAGGAAACTATTGTTAAACTATTGAAATTATTGTATGTATGTCTGATTTGTTTTTTTTGTTTTTGTTTTTTTGATAGATTCTGTCAGTCTGAATGTCATTTCTTTACGAGAGAGCTGCGTAGTACCTGCTTGTCAGCAGATGCTTTAATTGAGTCTCCAAAAACCAACCCAATTGGATTAATTCTCTATCTACTCGAACTTTCGATTAGACATGGGAAAAAATGTAAATTAAGATGATCTCAAGTCATTCTTTATGCGGTGGACTCTACCTTGCCATTGCTCAAGCACGTCCTAGTTTATTATTTTCTGGTTGCCTGTAGCGGTTGATTCATCTTTTTATGGCATTGCATAAAGTCAGTACTTTGGTCTTGGCTAATGTAAAAAAAATGCACTTAATATTGTATCTAGTAATATATATTAAGAAATACACATGATTTAGTGGATGAGTGTCCACTGATTAATAGGAATGAATAGCTGCTAGAGAAAATACATTCAAAATCTAAAAATATATAACACGTTTGTATTGTTAAAGGTTCCTTGGAGAGTTTTTCTATGAGTTGGTCCTTGTTTTCTTTTATTTCTCATTCATATGCATCAAGATGCACATGGGCATGAAGAGTCAAGCAGGTGACACAATACTCAATTCAACCAACAGTGTCACATTGTTCCACTCATCAACAGGTGGTGGTAACACACCAAGATATAATGCCAGGCATCAGCAAAGGCAGGGAAGAAGAAGATAACTTTGTAAAGTGGTGAATATTTGATGTCAACAAAGCTGGATGTAAAATACTAATACTTTTATGAGGAAGGTAGTACTTTCATCTTCAAGCATACAAGCAAGAATCATATCAGTAACATTGAGTATAAATTTAACTTTTAAAAGAAAACGAAACACGGCTCAATTAAATGCATATGTGTAGTGTTGTAATTGGTTTAAAACACTGGCAAAACCTGTTGATCCTTTAAGTTGGCATCAGTGTGATTTACAGATGTGTCACTTTGGCATGTATCATCCTTATATTTGGGTGGATTGTTGTCTGACCCTCTGTCAAAACACAGACACAGTTCCACAACCGCAACAGTTACCTGGCAGGTTGTTAAGCTGCAAGCAACAACAGTCTTGTAAAGTCAGAATTTCGGCAAGCTTCCAGTAGCTGTCATTCGTCTCAGTGTAGTCACTCTGGAGAGCCTGCAGGGGGCCAAAGGGCCTTGAGATCTCATCTGTCACACTGACAGCCTGCCTTTACAAGGCCCCAGGAAGCACTACAGATGGTGGATGGATAGTTCTCGACTCACAGTGCTTCTCCTAACCCCTCTGTAGCCATAGTCAGCAGGAAAGGATTCTTGGCATCTTTTCTTAAGACAGCATGTTGATGTTCTGGTAGTTTGCATAATGCACATTTCTTAACCTGCACATTGTCTCTGTCTCTGTGTTGCCTCACAGGATTTGAGTTTGTACAGGAGTTGCCTACACCCAATTTCCAATTTGGAGGCAAGACGGGCAACACTGTGACAGCACTCATCTTCAAGCGAATACATTGACTCACGTGACCCCCGAGGATATTTGTCTTCTTTTTTTTTTTTGTAAAAGACCTGATTATGTTTTATACAGTGTAATGAAGTGGGGCAGTTCTCTTGAAATAAATAACATACTTTTTGTTTTGTTGCTGTTGTATTTACTTTACAATTATCCACAGTGTTATAGGTACCTGTTGAATATATTTTTATGAAATAGTTCTGTTATATTTATAATACATTTATACAAACAGGATTGTTTCTTTTTATTTCAGTTTCAAGGATTACACACATTAAAGATGGTGATTGGAGGTGTTAAAATTGCATAATGTAAACTAGTTTGAAAAGCTCAGACACAGGTAACATACTGTTAGATTTAGAATAATATTTGTCATGAAACCCCTGACCTGTGAATGACCTGATATAAATCTAGGTTTCTGTGTCTTACGGCATCATGTGCCTTGCGTATATGAACTCCTCACCCTTGTTCATTTGACTGCTATATTACTTTCCCGGGGCTGCGTGTAAGAACAGTTCAGCCTGATAATGAGTCTCCCTCTTTAGTTATCACAGGCCTAGGGGCTTTAAACTATTCTGTGTTGCTATAAAAAGGGGATTCATGAGAGAAAAAGATATACTCAAAAACTACTGAACATTTTTTTTCCATGTTCTCTAAATCATCTTATAGCACCTCAGATTACTTTGCAAGGACCACATTGAGAGTCCTGACCCACAGTTTGAAAACCACTGTTCTGTCTTACCAGGTAGTTAATTGCATCCATCTTTATGTCATGTGAAAAATAGCCCGTACCTAATTGGCTAAACTGGAAACCAGCAGAGCTTGGGGTCCCGAGGACCATGATTAAGAACATCTGACATAATGAATAAACAAGAGGCCACGGCGTCTGTGGAAGAGAAGCCTATCTGCCATTTCCTTTCTCAATGGCATCATTAATAACTGCCAAACTGAATCTTAATTGCAAGTTCGGGCCAGCGGTCCAATGGGAACCGTCAACGTAAAAGCATGCTGTTGAGTAAACATATGCAAGCTTTACAAGAATTACTGCCTGGAATTTTACAAGGCTCTGGATATCCTGCCTGGATGTGCATATTATGCCCACATTTACAACTCTTACACAGACTTTCCCATGAAGTGGAACCTCCTCCATTGAGTTCAATTGAATGTCCTCTCCTTTAGCTTCACTGTCACTTTCTTTAAAACATCTTGTTAGGCAGCTGCTTGAGTGTTTTTCATTGTGTCATTACATTTTAATATGTACCGGAGCTACCTCTTCTTTCCCTTACCTAGTAAAGCAAGAGTTTTTTGGTCAGTTTTGTGGATCCTGCACACTTAAAGTAACCATCTGAAAACTAACTATCTTTCAGAGAAGTTGCTTAAAACTTATTTATGAAGGGTTTACAAAGTCATAATGATGGAGACCTGCAGATTTTAATATGCAAAATCTGTTTTGAGAAATCCTCCTGACTGTGCTGACAGTTGCACGCCTGTGTGTTTTGAAATCAAAGGGCCTGTTTTAATCAAAAGGGAAGTTGGAACCATTTCTTTCAGTCATCCTTTAACAGTATTTTATGACCATCCACCATGAAGTAAAATAAAACATAAAACTGTGGATCTTGCTGGGTTGAACTGAGCTGTACAGTACATTCACCACCGTCAGCACTTTCATGGCTTTTGGGTTGGCACGTGTTTGAAGCTACACTTTTATTCCACTCATAATATTAACCTATAAGCCTTTTCAGACTTGATGCCATAGCCCACTGGCTGCCCCACCGGCATGAATACCGCGCTTTCATTTTACCCTCTCAAGTGTGATACTGCAAATATTTATGTTTTTTCACTCCATCTCCCTGGAAACACGTTTGAAGGTCTCCTAATAGGATTTTGGTGGATTGATTGAATTACTCCAGCATGTAGCAGTGGAGTTTTTCCATAGCAGGAGAGCCAATGTGGAAGTGGGAAAGATTTCCTCTTTGAAAGCATTTTAGACCTGCTCACACTGCACCTTTTGAATAATGACTATGGCTGAATCACAGCAATGATATATAAAGAAGTTCATTTTTACTAATTGTTAACTTTTTCTATCTGTCTCATTATTTTTGGCCGAACGACCAAAAGGTATTTTTTGTTAACTAATAAGCAAAAATTAGTGTAAAATAACTTTTTTTGCAGTGCTGAAATATTAACTATAAGCTCTATTAACATCAATGAAAAGTATAATAATGCAAAGCAGCACATGAGTCTAGTAAATGCCTGAGGGAGGACCGCAGCGGAGCATACCAACTCAGACGCGCGGGGGGGTTGTGTTTGTTGTAAATATAACTTTGTACCTTTTGTGTTCACGCACTCAAGACGCGTGTTATTTCATTAATAATAAAGCTTGTGGATTTAACTGTATGAGAATATGATAGTAAGATTGGTAAACACGTTCGTTAGTGGGTGTCTCTTGTTCCGGTGTCCCCCCCCGCCCACATGGTTCGGCCCTACGCGGATATAGTTACAAGCAGCTCTGAGAGCTGAAAGCAGCACTGAGGCTCTCAGCTGCTCGCAGATCTGCTCAGTCCTGCGCTGGAAACGCTGAACTGGCGGCTGCAGCTGCGACAAACTTTTCCTGATTTATTTTAATTGTTTTTCTCGAAGATGACCTAACTTCGACAGAGCCTCTGCTGGCCAGGTAGTAGGGCGTTTGTTGAGATATGAATGCTGGTCATTATAGCTGTGTTCAGGCATGCATCCTCATGTTTCTTCTCTCACTGCTGTGAAGTTGACTTTGTCTGCTCATGCTGGGTTTCCTCTGTGGCTGAAACCTTAGATGACAACATTGTTGGGTTACTTTCGGGCACACATCAGAAAAGTGCAAAGTAGTCTGTTTTTTGTTTTAATTTCATATAATGGCTTTTTGTCAAAAAGTCTGTGCTGCCTTCAAACAGATTTGCACAATAAAGTGCTGCTTCTGGCAAATATCACTATTATTACAACTATTGCATCTATTACAACTTTATTACAACTTTTCTACAAGTACATCTCAACATCTGAATAAGAATATATGTTACATTTGTTTGCCAACCTGTTGCTGGCATTAAAAGTTTCTGCATAATAACCTGCTTTAGAAGGAGGGGGTGCTCACATGCTCTCTGAGCCAGCAAACTCCCCTCCATCTATCATCAGTGATAATAAAGCTCAGGCTGGTGTCAAACACTACCTGTAGGCTGAAGAGGCAGTGTGGTTGCTCTGCAGCTCATATTGACACACATCTTCTCACCACAACATGTGAGAAGAGGCTGACAGGGGCCTGACTGCTGCTTTGAGTCGCAAGGCCTGGTTGCATATCTTTCACCAATCTCTACCACACGTTTAGGTTTTTGTTTCCTCATTAGATGTTCATATGAAATTACTAATTGACTCATGATTCTGGTTGTTTTTCAGAGGATGTGATTTTTTTTTAATGCTGAAGAGGCTGAAACTATGAGCCACTTTGTTCTTCCTCAATTTCGTTTCAGTTTTCAGAGCAAAGATATGAGGCTGCATCCTTGAAGTCCAATCACTGTGTTATAGTCCATTGTTATGACTACGTGACAGAGTCAGATACAAAATTTATTTTACTGCACATTAGAGAAACTAAAACTGTGTTTACTCATGTTAAAAAAACTGATAAGATACTGATAAGAGTTCACCCACCCTAAGCTAAAATCTTTTATTGTCAAGTGAATAAAGTCAGTTGTCTTAAATGTGTTTATATGTAGATTTATGAGTGGCAGTGTGTTCACACTCATTTTGAAACTACTTTATTGCCTTCTTCATTCAAAATGAAAGGCATTTACACTAAATGTGTAGCACAGGCAACGAACCACTGAACTGCATGTTTGTCAGTGCTGTTTCCTTTCCTTTGTGGGTTAGGAAGTAACTGTTAGTACTTTATGTTTTGCCCTCTCTAATATCGCATGGCAGTTGGTTGACCTTTGTGGACACCATAAACACAATACAATGAAGAACTGGTTTGGTATTGGCACCAGGGTACCCTAATTGGAAATACCTGGAAATGTTTCTTGCAGCCACCATAGCTGTGGTTATTCTCGACTCACAGGGATGGCTGGCACGTTTTGGTTAACTTTACAGGAAATGTTGTCGCAAGAATCTCAGAAAAGACTCTCACAGACGCGAGGTGTAGCTGAAGTTCAAGTTGGAAGCGAAGCAGAGAGCTGGGCAAAGATTTAATCGCATGTCGGCTCTAGTATCTAATTACAAAGGGTTTGTTGATAAGGGCGCCTCACAGATACTGATAGGGCTCTGAGGAAGCCTGGTCTGAGTCATGTTGTCATGATACCAGAATTTTAAACTTCTATACATTACTTGTGTTAAAAAACTCCATATGTATTTTGATATCCCAGCGAAAAGATAAAAGTCCTCCACACAGAATAGGATGAGTTTTCATCACTGATAATACTATTCAATTTTATCAATGCAAATTACCCTTTCAAATCCTTTTCTGCTGCATCTCCCTCATAGGCAAACTATGGCTAAACAGCACTCCTACTATTTTCTTTTCAACATAACGTTAGTTCTGGACTTGCTGTGTCTCATGACTCTGGCTTGCTTCTTGAATAACAGTGACAGTTCGCTGGCTGATCTGAGATCCCCTGTCGTAGTGCTGCCTGTTTGTGCCTCTGCCTTCAGTCACGTGGTCGGTTTGTTGCTGGAGAGACTGTTACAGGTTGAGGACTCGATCATTTTGTGTGCATCCTTGGGCTGAAAATCTGATTTTAGATCTCTCAAATGTATAATCAGCAGAGATTATGTTGTTTCAAACATGTGGTATCAAAAAGGTTTTGTGCCATCAGAGTATTTCTGATCTGTCTTTCCAGTTTGGGGAAGATTATGATGATTGCGTCTTGCTTTAATTTCTGAAGTAAACCACTGTTGGACCTTGAACGTGTTTTTTTTTTTTTTTTTTTTTTTTTTTTTTTTTTATCAGATTCTATCCTGAAACTACAAATGTGTTGTTGACTGTTACTGCTGATTTTATCTGACAGGGCTTGTTTGTCTACATTCAATTCAATTTCAATTTCAATTCAAGGGTTTGTACCTGAATACACTTTTTCTTACCTTACTTTGACAAATATACTCCAAACTGCATCATGCATTAGTGTTTAATATGGTCATAAAACAAATCAGCCATAGTCTAAAAATTTGAAATATTATTTTTTAAAATCTGATTGTGCTCTGTGTTACAGAAACATTTAGTCTTTGCTTGAAAGAGGTTTGATATCCAGCCTAATATCTGACAAAAGAAGAAGAAGCAACTAACACATTCTCATCACAGTTGCTGTTAATCACATTTTGCTTTAATTTTTTTCAACTTCATGCACTGCAATTGTACTCAACAACAGCTTTGACATTGTTACTCTGTGGATCCGGACAAACTATAGACATAATTTATGGGAGCAATTAAGGCCGGTGGGTTTTTAAAGGGGATCACTCTGCACTCCAGTGTGTGCTTAAGACGCACACATTTGCAATGTCTTTGTGTTGCAGGCAAAAGGCCCTATTAGAGCCCCATTCTGTCAGTGGGCAGCTGTGTGCCTGTGTGCTGAGCAAGCCACTGGTCCATTCTCCGTCTGTGTGTACAACTCTCCCTCAGTCCACATACTGACACACATTCGACCACTTTCCACCCTCTTTTTCAGTTTCTCTCTTTTTGACTTTCAGTATATTTCCATCACACATTTTGCCTGTTTTTTTGTTTTTTTTTTGCTATATTTGTCTTTCTCTTGCACTAATACTGTGGCTCTCTTTCTTTCCCTTGTTCTCAAGCCTAAGGCATTATGCAAAGCTACCAGAAAAGGGTTGTTAGCCATGCCTGTCTGTGCCTCCATGCTATCCTCTATTCATTTCAGAAGCTTCCCTTTCTTCTCTGTGACCTGCAGTCATAACTGCTTCTGCTTCAGACACACTGAAACTCATTCCACTTGGCTTCGTGGAGTTAAAAACAAACCTTGGTGATTTCACTTTGTCAGTACATTTGTTTCAATGCTGTTATTCCTCATTTTATATTCCTTGCTCATTAACATGATAGATTTGTAAGTCTGGCGTCTCGACGCCCACAGAGCCAAAGACCTGCAGCTGAAAAGAAAAGAAAAGAGGCATTCTCACATAAACCAGAGAAGCACTCCCCCAACCCCCCAAGACAGGCCAGACTTAGAGATGAAAAGCATTCTGGGATGCAATGGGAGTGCTCCCATCAACACATCCCACTGTGGTGTTTCTATGTGGTGATAGTAAAAGATCATCTCAAGATAAAAAAAAAAAAAAAACAGAAGTTGGCTCAGGTGTTGCTTTTTGACTCTCAAATGAGTGACTTTATACCCCCAGGGCTTTAGTTTTCTCTCCATTTGAAAAGAGAGAAAGCGCTTCAGTGGCATAAATTTGTTAGTCAGAGTTTGTTTGCATATCCGATGTCTGATGATACGAAGTGTTGCATGCAAAAAGATGGCGTGTGCGTGTATGTGTGTGTGTGTGTGTGTGTACGTGCATGACCTGTATTCTTCTGGAAAACCCATAGTCCAGATGAGCTCATGTTTTGTCTTTTGTTGGCTTGTGTCATCATAACACCCCCTGTTATGAATGACAGTGGTTGGCATTGCTCTCTTTATTTTCCTCAACTACTTTGGATTGGCTTCTCCTCAAAATGTCAGCCATTGCATAGCTCCTGTCTGAATCATGCGGTGTGAAGATGGCTTTTCTGTAGATCCAGTCGGGTGAAGCAACAAAAAAAAGAGAGAAATGAAAGCGTCTGTTAGTGTTTGGCACAGACAGCAATTTATTTTTGGAACCTGTTTTCTTCAGCTGTGACAAAACCTAAGCAAATTATATGATTTACAGTTAACTGCAACAGTGTTTCCTCATACAGGCCCAACACTTGATGTGTTGCATCCTCCTGCTTGCACAAAGACAGCAAAATTACCACGCCGACATGTGTCATAACTCCCGGCTGTAGGCCTTGATGGTAGATTCTAATTGGTTCTCACCAGTTGGGTTTGAGTCTCTTGGCACGTTTTACATACACCTTCAGGTCATTCCAAACAACAGCACAAGAGTGCCAGCGAGCAGAAAGATGTGCAACTGATTAGCTTACTGGCAGCAGATCAGCTGATTCACTGCAGAATGTCAGGAAGTAGATTTAGGATGGTGCAGATGGGGATCTAACAGAGGTATTGCGATAGAGAAGTTTAAGCCAGTCTTTAGTTTGTGTGTCAGTGAGCCAGTTTGCACCTGTATTCCAACTTAAAATCCTGATAAAAGTAAAAGAGGGATACAAAAAAGGGCTGCTTTGTTGTCGCCCAGCATATAGACCTTATCATGGCACAGGTTGAAACAATCAAATCTAACAAATTGATTTACTTCAGAGTCTTTCAGCCAAGCTTAAATCAAATCCCACATTCTGCCCAACAGCTTGATTTGAATAAATGAAATCATTCCCATGAGTACAACAGCTCTGTAAGTGTAAAAGACAGCAATGATCTGTCATTGCTGTTAAAACATGCAAACCTTGCTCTGAAGTTGAATGAATGCTTTTGATAACTTTGAGGTTGAAGCTGGAGAACTTGCACACACTGCAGTGCGATGCATCTGTTGCACACCCCTTCTGCGCACTATGCTGAGCAGTCAGAGGGTCCATATGGTGAGCTGAGCCCCCTCATGAATGAATGAATGGACCGATGGAATGCTGCCCATAGTTTTCTTTCTGACATTTTCCCACCCATACACACTCTCAACCCACCCAAAATACACCTCCGCAACATGAGCACGGTATTATGTAACAGCAGCAATGTTACTTTATTGGTAGTGACAATCTGTATAACATCACTTGCTTACACAACATAGGAGTGGTCCCCCCTTAAAGAGCTGAGCAATTGCAGAGGATTGCTTGCAGCGCTGCAGGCTCTCGTGTAATGTATCCCTGATGGATTAGGGCTCTGGTTAGTGTGCACAGAACAGAACAGGCACTCATGGATAATGGAACCACAGACGGAAAGGCAAGGATTGATAGCAGGGGGAGGAGGGGGGTGTAATTAGTGGGGTACCTGATGTATGGAGAGGCATGGCATGCGAGGGTCACTCCAGGGGGCAAGAGGCCCTATACGTTCCTTTACTCAAACTCAAACACCTGATCCTACGCCTGTCCAGCTTCTTAAGATTTGAGCTAACTAAGTCCTGGTCTGAGACATAAGGGTTGACCCCAAATAAATTTCAGGCCGCCTGGATAGAGAAGCCGTGTCGTGCTTGCAGGTTGCATGTCACCGTGCTGCAGCTTAGCAAACTGGAATCGTTTAGTGGCCCAGTTTCCTCTCACAAACACACTCGCTGATTAAGAAATGATGATCAGATATTGTTCTTTACTGGCTGCGTGATGTCGGCCTTTTTCACCGGTTGTCGCTGTTTTGTGTTTTGTGTTTGGTTACTATGGCTATCTATTAAATTCCTTGAAACACTGCACTACCTAGCAACTGTTTTATGAAGTAAGTCAGAGAGAAAGTGGCCCTTAGAAATATCTGTGAAAGCTCTTACTGAAATGATTTTACTTGGGAAGAAAATGCTTGCTGTTATGACATGATATGACACTGAATGTTGTGGATTACTTATCTGCTCTCCATAAGTAAACACAGTGGGGGCGAGCCAAGCCACAACTTACTTTATGATGCCGCTTACTTACTATAAATGTTAATGTAAAATCAGGGTGGGGTGTGATGTTTGTTGCAATAGTTTATTGTGTTCTGTTTTGAAAGCAGAAGTGGTCAATAAGGTTTTTTTATCTGAAGTTAACTCTGTCACAATGCTTGGTGGATCACTCAGGGTTGTCTCTCCATGTATTTGGTAATGAAGTCAGTGCGTTCCACACCCAATTCAGCAGCAGCATGTGACCACAAGGGAAGCACACCCCGTATACTGCAAAGGGAAGTGTGCTTGCTTATGCATGTTATGCTTGTGTGTCTTCATGCCAACTGAGCAGCGAGAAGAACGCTAACATTAACTGGACTTTCAGGTTGACTCATTATGAGGGCAATTCTCAAGAATTTCTTCTGAGTTATGCCTCCTGCTTCTGTTTCCATTGAAGAGGTGTTTTTATAAGTAATTGCTCCGATCCAACGAAAAAATGATGAGAACGATCTTTTTAAATTTCTCATTAAGTCATTAAGGGTTTAAGTGCTGGCTGTGTTTATGCAGACGTTGATGGACTGTTGTCAGGACTGTCGTTAAACGGTAAGAAGAAGCCAGAAGCTGACGACTGACAACGCATAAAGTTTGACAGAATGAGCTCTTCATTGTTTATGCACTTCTGAAGATCTAGTGGTGTGATGCCCTGTTGTTTTTGGCCAGCGTTCCTGTGCCAGTGGGTACTAGGGTGATGGCCAGAGCATTCAGTGGTATGTCTTGACCTCCCCAGGACCATTTTTACGACCTCTGCCTCATTATATGAGAGAGGGGTGGCTGTGTGTTCACCCTGAATTAACAATCCACACCGCAGACTTTCACAAAGGACTGCCTCTCACTTTCATTCAGCCCAGACTACAAAAAAACCTGAGTGTGCAAAACTCTTCTTTTTGATGTGTTAATTTCGTTTCCCATGGCCATGACGACTACGTAACACAGATGTCAACATCCAGCTTCGTGCGCCGGAAAATATGTTCGGGCAAGGCCAGGCTGATTAGAGCAAACTGTTAAAATTCCCCTTCGTCACTAACCTTTAATCTTTTCAAAACAAGAATCTGATATGGACGAGGGTTTATCGCTTGTGTCACACACACAGTGTTTTGTTTGTTCGGCCCTCGTCATTTCATTAGTATGAAATGAGTTGGTTTCTTCAGCTGCAGCCACCGATCAAAGTCTTGACACCAGACGCGCTCCGCACAAGTATGCAGTAACCAGAGCCAATTGGTGATGGACACCAAACACCCCGTCACAGAACTTTAGGGGGCCCCAAATAGGCCTCTATTCATCTGCCTGTACAAATCACAGCCTGGGCAAGTAGCCATATTATCTTAGCTGCCCTTTCTAGTGCCCTCCTGAGTCATTGGCTATTGTGAGCCAAGAGCTGCTGTCTGCACCCTAGCGTACACAAATCTGACTAGAATTACCATTAGATTTCAGTCCACAATGAAGGTCAAATTTAGTTACATGAACCTAGAATGTTTTATAGGCCCAAAGAGCATCATAGTTTCCATGTAGTGGTGAAGCTTCCTTTGGTTTACTTCAAGTCAAATGCAGTATGACAACTGCACAAACCAGATTTGACATAACATTGCAAAGCCAGTTGCTTCTTCTCTTGTGGCACAGCTCAGGAGACCTTTTCTTGGGACAGGCATTGTTGCAATTAGGAAGTATAATAAGTAGATGACTTAGCCTGGCTTACTGGCGAACACACCTCGCTGGGCTGGAAAAACATGGCAGCTGTCCTGAAAATGTCAAATTTCTTGTAATTACACTAGTCTTAAGGAGGAACTAGCACATCCAGTTGCACGTTCACGCTTCATTTGACATCGACAATGATTTGTTTGAATTATTATGTACGATACCGGGGAGTATCAAGCGGGGGCGACTCAAATTATGATTTCAGCCACTCCTCTTTGATTGTTGATTGGTCCGGCTTTAAGATATGGACATCGAATGATTTTTAGTGAAAAAAATAAGCGTGGGAGATTTTGGCTGGTTTTCTAAGACTATATTTAACACAGCACATAATGGAAATTGTTACTGTAAGTGCCTGACTCATCAAACCTGTCGGTGAGGTGTCATTCAAACTGATCTCTTTCTGGTTTTTCTCTATCATGATTGCAAGTCAAACAAAAGTTTTTCAAACAGTGAGATGTAGCCAAGACACACTTTCAGCAGTGAAAATCTGGTCTGCAGTTCTCTCTCCATTAAGCTCTGGTTTCCCCACCGTGAGGAGCTGCTTCATTAAGTAAGCATGGCTCCAGGTTTGACTTCACACTCAGGCTGCCCTCTCCCATGACCCCGCTCGCCAGCCGCTACACACTACACACAAGTGCAGTTTAGCAGGAACAGACCTGCATGTGCAGAAGCACATACATAACTCGAGGTGCCGTTATGGCCCTGACGTCACACTTCCTAACGGCATCAGTCAAACAGCACACTGTAACAGCCTTTACACATGACTGTCATACTCCTCACTCCCACTCTGTCTAACATACACATACACTGCTACCACTGCCACACCCATTACTCACTGTCAGTCCTAATCAGTCAAGTAATCTGCAAAACTGATCAAGAAGAACATTCCCGCCTCCTTCTGACTCCCACCACCAGCACCCGACCCTCTCGCCTGCGGAGGCCCAGTTGTGCTCCACTGACTCTGCAGGATAAATGGAGATAATGGGAGTCATATGCTAGCAGTTGGGTTGAGGCAGGCCTACATGAAACATTTATAGTCTTCATGTAGTCATGGGGCTGGAGAAGAGGGAAGGGATAGAGATGACATAGTGAAGCAACACAACTTGACTCGACTGGTATAAAATTGCTCTATCAAATCCCACTGTGACCAACCTGCTCATCCTTCCTTTTAACATGCATCCCTTTCTTTCTCTCTGCACATGTTACCGTCCCACAAAACTTATTTAATACCCTGTGAACACTTGCGTGCTTCTCTCTAAAGCATGTTATATAAGTGCAACAACCATTACTTAACCATGAAACCACATGTTACACGAGCAGGAAAACATAGTAGGCCTGGAAGATCCATTAGCCTCATGTGTTGCTCCACAGCAGAAAGCTGTCATTAGCCAACAGTTGATTGGGGGATCTGAACCGTGCTGGTACTCTCTAATTGGATGCAGTCAGTGTGTTTGGTGGTTGGCTAATGAAGGAGAGAAGCTCAAGTCGAAGGTCACTGCGGCTTTCCTTCTTTCTTTTTTTCCCTGCAGAGAGGATAAAGAAAGCATAACCAAACCTGCCCATCCTTTACCTAGATCCTTCTCATGCATTAAGTAGTATCAGAGAGGCTGAGCAGAGCAGACATGACAAGACATGTTTGTCAAAAAAAAAAGAAGCATATGGACCATCTGCCTTCCATAAAACTCCCAGCCTTTCAAGAGTTTGCGTTTACTGCAGCAGCTACTGTCTGTGCTATACCATCGGCGGCTGCATGCAGTCAATGAGGCAACCGCAGCTCCATACACTGCGTGTCTCTTTTCTATTCATGTGTCGTAGCCACATCTGTAGCCATGTGATGTCTCTTCCCAGGATAAGCTAAACTTTGCTTTGTGTTACAGCATATTTAGATTCCCATATGTTCTGTGGATGATGTTGACACGCCAAATGTTCCATTATACACAGGGATAAGGAAACAGTTTAGCATATGGCAACATGTTTTGTTTGCAAAGGCTTTTTATAGGCATGTGGCTATATGGAGAACTGGAGAGTGGTTAAGTGACTGTAAGCGTCGGGGTGGTAAATGTTGAATGGAAAAACATAAGTCGGCGCTCTTGTTTTTCTAAACTATATATGTCAGATTGATTTATAAAGCTGTTCGTTTTTAGAATTGAATCCAAGAGCAGATTTCTGATTGGTAAGTCGGGGCCAACAGAGTTCCAGCAGCTCATGTTTGGCAAAAAAATAATTCTTTTACATGAATGTGCTTACTACAAGATTGTGTTTGATTATTCACAGATAATAAACAGGGGCCTGCTTCATTTCTGGTTGAATGAAAGTACAGTTTTATTTGCCTGAGAAATGTTTATGAGAAACAAATCTTTTGTCTTCTGGCAAATCGGCGAAAGCTGTAAAATTAAAGCCGTGTTTGTCTTCACGTAGTACTTGTTTCATTTAAAGATCCCCTCCAGTTATGTTTAAAGACATACAAAAGTATCTGTCCGGTAATAATAATAATAATAATTTGGTCTCCCTGAACAATCCCGATTCAATGAATGAAGCTGAAACAACCAAGTAAAGTAACAAAAAGCAAAACACTTTAAATGAGGTGAATTATAGTATTTATGTGGCTTTATTAGACTTAATTCCAGTACCACGTGCTGTTTAAACAAAGCACAACAATGCACAGTAACTGCAGTTTGCCTCTTCTGTTCATGCAGCAGCAGTATTGGATGATACATATTTTTTGGAGTGGGCTGGATTTGGCCCACTGGCCGCTATTTGCCTATAATTTGCTTTAGGCTGTGTTCAAACCTGAGGTGTGTTCAGGCCTATCTCTTTACTCTTCTTGTCTGCCAACCAGACACACCCAGAAGCTGGATTTTTTTTTTTGTTTGTGCTCCAACTACCTGTGGACGCAGTGTGGCAAAATGGAAAATGTCTTTGTTGTTATGTTCTGTTGTGATGAGATAACACTGTATCCTAAATAGAAAAGCCTTACAATAAAGCTTTGAGGGTCAGTATTTTATGAGTATTTATGTTTTTCCTCTCGCCCATCTCTTTCCGTCAACACAGGGATCGGCTCAAGTGTTAGAGACACCCTCCTACCTCCACCACCACCACCACCACCATCATCAGCACTTGAAAGCTGCTCTGCAGATGGGAGGTCACCAACCGGTCGTCTGTTTCGCCCAAATGCACTATCTGCCCTCTGCCCTCATCTAAGATGGCTGCCCTTGGCCTTCTTCTGCATCCGAACAGACTGGAGCAGAGCTGCGCATTAAGATGGTGATCATTTTCTTGAAAACACTGGAGAAGAAGAAGGGTGTCAATGATGTAAGGTCCAAGAACATCGAGAGACGGCTGGTGAGAGAAACCTTTTGAGCTTCACGCAAAGCAAACTGTTTGTTCACTATTGTTGCAGTTAATGATCTGCACAGTGTTTCACATATTAGATAGTAGTCAGCAAAATTAATAGGTCACTGATTCTACTACATAAGCACGTAACCATATGCCACATATAGTTGCGTCTACTCACTTGCACAATGTTTGTAAGAAGATCTTAATCTAGAATCCTGTTCATAACATGAAATGAAGACTGAACTCACCCTCAGCGAGAGATGATCTATATAGTCTTTGTGTGTTCAGTACCAAGAGACACAACAACGCAAAGATTTAAAGCAAGGAGAAAAAAGCAGACCTAATGTAATTCAGTCCAAAGTTTAAAAAACATACACATTAACAACTCCAGACAACTTTTTACAGTCTGTGTGTTGCGTATTTAACATTTGTAAAAAAGAAAATGAAACCAGATTTTGTGGTTTGCGAATGAGTCGGCTTACACGTAGTATTTTGCAAACTGCTGGGCCCACTGCATGTAACATGAGAATCTCAGAAATCCAGTACTGGTGTTAGGTTTGACGATGTAGTAAATACTATATGTCCATATGTAAATTTGATTGTTTTGAAATATTTGGAAGGATTTTTTTTTTCTATGAAAGGTTCAACATGCTCCAGATCTGCAGATGGCTGACAACACAAAGGAAAATTATACTATTTCCCCTTTTCACCTACATGTTGGTTTCAGTAGTACTGAGAATGTCTGCAAAAACATGAGGAGTATTTACATTTTATTTTTGTCGCACAGCCGTGTATAGATAGCACAGCAGGAGTAGATGTGTAAAATCTGATCAAAGCTTCCTGCCTCTTCAAAATGTTTCGATCATACTTTTGATAAAATCATCGATTTTGTAATGATTTTGATCTTTCAAACTCTCAAGTGGGATATATCAGAGAAAAAATCTTTGATACAGATTAAAATAGAGATGACAAGCCTTGCAAATCAACATATGAAGGTTTTTGGACAGTTTAGCTGCTCATTTACTGAGTGTAATGTTACCCTCTCACTCATCTGTTAACCATGTTACAGTCTTCAATTTGACTGTGCTACCTCTTCGCCTCGTATCTTAGAAAACATTTTTTGTTGTGGTAATAACCTCAAGGTGAGTCAGAGCAGTGTATCATGCCATTTTCCTTTTGTCCTTTGTGCAGGCAGCCACCACCCTGTTGTCAGAAGGGAACTGTGAGAGAGTGTAGGTGTCTCAGAAGATAGGCGTGGATAGACAAAACTGTTTTATACTCCCTAAACCTTTGTTCTTCATAAAAACTAAAACAAACATATGTGAAGGTTATATGAATCTCTTTATGATATAATTATAATCATAGCATCGTCTTAAAAGCCAGCCGTGTATTCTGAGTCTGGTCTTACACACATTGTATTATACATATAAAAAGAGGTTTGGAGTTTAAGTGAGTGGCAGATTCTTTCTGTTTTTAGCCTTTTTCTGAGTTAGTCTCAGCATAGTGGTGGAGGAAGTGTTCGTTGAAACTGGCAATACCACAAAATATTTCTCTCTCTGTCTCTCTTGTCTTTCTTCAGATGTCACCATGAAATACAATAAGCAGAAATGCCACAAAAATATGCCGAGATTACACCGTCGATCTTCTGATTGTGGTTTGACTTTTGTTCCCCACATTCTGATTTATTATTCTCCCTGACTGTTTGTTCCTCTGTCCTCCACAGCGTGACCTCCACACCATGAGCAGAGGGACCACCCTCTTCTCCTGTGGAACTGTGGGTGAGTCATCTTCAGTATCTCCATTTATGTCTTTCACTTTGTCTTTCCAGCTTTGCTTCCTCTTTCATTCAGTAAAAATGCATTCACTCAAGATCTGGACAGTATAAATAGTTGAGGTAGGATCCTTTGGTTGGAACATATTTCCACGAATGTAATGGCGTAATGGATTGCCCCCTTTAATCCCTTGATATGTTGAAACGCCAAGGTCAGCGACCCCCACTATAACCATCTCATTGTTTATCCCCTCTGTCTCTCTCGGTCTCTCACTTCTCCCTTTCTCTGTCTGTCACTCATCCCCCTCTCATGATCAGGGTGCACCTGCCTCTACACAACGTTGCACAGCGCTCTCATGGGAGTGAACTGTAATTGAATATGCTGTAGCCTATGTCAACAATTTCCCTTTGGCTCTGTTAGTGTTGCAGTAATTACCCCCTGTGTTAAAAGACGTGCTACTGTTAATACAAGCCCCCTGTACTACTCCCTGTCCTCGTTTTCTTTTGGGGGGGAGATGTGGTGACGTCACAGGGAGGAGCGTGGCTCACTGTTTCCACTCTTAATGTTGACCTTAACATTGTCTAGCATGTCTTGTTAGTTCAACCAGCACTTTGTCTCCTGCTTTCAAAGGGTGGCCTTTTGAAGTTCATCCCTTTCTCCCTTTGTCAAGTTGTTTTCCTAACATTCCTGTCAGGTCGTCACTGCAGCCCCCGTACATTGTTTGTCCACCCAAAACAATGATTTCCGTCCACCAGTCTGCGAGAGAGCGTGCCAAACTTAGAGACAAGCATCCAAAAGGATGGGACTTGGATCAGCAAGGCGGCCCTTTTTGCCAAAAGCTTGAATAGATTCACATCTTAACTGCTTGGCTCGGTAGCTGAAGTCACTATGACACTTTACTGTAGGTGTATTATCTCCCACAACTGTGTGATAGACTCTTTTGTGCGGATGCTGAGACAGTTGGCAAGCCATACTGCTTTCCAAGGCATATCCTGCTAGTGACTTGCCAAGTGTTTCACTGGCTGGTTCGGGTGAAAAATGTGTGAAATATGTGAAAAATAATCAGACATAGCACACATACCTTACAGCATATCATATATAATGAGCACTACCAAGTTCTTCATAACAAGCAACTTCTTCAGACTCAGAAAACACAGATTTTTTTTTAAAGCGCATTGAGAATTAAAGTATTAAAATGCTCGCAGAAAGTGACATCTTGCTGTGGGGTTTGTTTTGTTTTGCAGCTTTCAGCACAGCTACACATGAGCAGCACTGACTTGAACTCTGCAGCTGCCGTGTTATTTCCTCTCGGCTTAATCCTGTCATTCATCCTAACTGACTGATGACAAATGATTTTTTTTTTTTCAAATTCACCAAAGCATCATTTTCTCATTTTTGTGCTTAGCTGTGTGTAACTGCACTAAATGACCTTAAGTGTGTATTTTAGTTTCTTCTCCGCTGCTATTACCAAACAATAATCTCCTTTTTTTCTTTACATCTCATCCTTACAGCAACTATTCCTTCTTGCCTTCAGCTGCTTTCTGTCTGTGTCTCAAATTTTAAATGTTCCTTTTAGATATTAAGCCTTTAACCTAGAATTGTTTATGCTATGATTAACATAATGGAGGTTTTGTGCATTGTTACTTGTTGCACAGATAGAGTCATATAAAAAGAGCTGCTGTTGAGGTCAGTGAGAGTGAGTTTGTACATTTTGAATTTTGCAGAGGCGGATAGGTGGCTGGACCTGGGGCAAAGCTGTGCCATCCAGCAGAGAGTACCCTGCCAGTCTGGTGCCAGTCTGGAGAGCCTGTGGGATGTGATGCCAGAGCCAGGGAGCTGGCACTGGGCCAAGGAGCCAGGCAGCGCCACAGCAATCACCAGTCTGATAAGAGATCTCAGCCTCGGTGACGGCGGTGTGGCCAGCTCCCACTCCCACACCACATCCACCACTGCACACTACACCACTACAGCCACCAGCCAAGCTCCTGCGGCGCCCCCCAGCAAGCGTCAGTGTCGCTCCTTGTCGTTCTCTGATGAATTCAGCGGGTTCCGTTCATCCTGGAGGCCCCAAGGTTCACGGGTGTGGACAACGGTGGAGAAACGAAGGTGCCACAGTGGAGGAAGCGTCCGAGGAGGAGGGGGTTTCTCCAGCGGTCATTTTCCCGCCATGCAGCGTAGCTCCAGCTTCAGTTTGCCCTCGCGCTCCAGCATCCCTTCAGACGGCTCCCTCGACTTGCCGTTCTTCAACCAGCAACTGCCACTCCACCCTCAATTCACTGCCTCTCCAGTCTCCCCTACCTCTCCTTCCTCGCATCACCACCACTCCCGCCAGCACCACTTCCTCAGGCCTCTTTCCCTCTCCCATGAGCAGATCAGCCTGCCAGAGCTCCAGAGGGAAGAGGCGTCAGAGGCCAGCTCTCCGGACTCCACCCCAGAACTGGGGAGGCGTGCCGGCCAAAGAGCTGAGGGCACAGGGTGTCTGTCTCGGAGCAGGTCCCAGCCCTGCGTGCTAAATGACAAAAAGATTGGTATGAAGCGCAGGAGACCAGAAGATGCCCAGGAGCAGCGGCCCTCCCTGGACCTGGCAAAGATGACTCAGGTTAGCTGGAACTGTCAACCGCACATTGGCACGCACAGACAAGCACACACACTCACATGCATTTGAATGTGCGCAATTATAATTTGACTCATTTCACAGAGTTTAGTTTCCCCGTCATTCACTGATTGAACATAAATCAGAATCTGATTACTTCTAATCTTGCTTTAATGCTGCAAAATGTCCTCTATTGCATTTGGTTAAATCCTGGACCAAACATGCTTCCATGCAGACAAGTACCTTTTTGTTATTAGAGGGGTGGTTCAAGAGATCCTCAAACATAACTGGGCCTGTCTCTCTCTCTCTCTCTGCGTCTGATCAGGGACTGGATTAAATCAAGCTGAATTAAGTTTTCTGGGTCGTCGGTCTGAGGCCTCCGTGCTAAGTGATCTCAGGCCTCCCTCCCTGCAGCTCAGGGAGTGGTGCTTACTAGAGAAGCATTCCTCATGTTCGGTCACGCTGCCTAGCACCACGCTCTAGCAAGCCCGGCTCCGGTTTATCATTTCATTTACTCTGTTGGGTAAACAGCCGATCCAAAGGTTGGACCCCTCACCGTTCATTTGCTTCCTCTCTGCAACTTCTACCCTTTATTTCCATCTTTCATCCCATAGTTTGGCCCTCTGTCTACTCTGGAGCAGTTAGAGCACCCAATGGTGATTAATAGTGAAGATATTTTGATGCACAGAACTCCAAACTGCTCTTCCCATGATGATGATGACAGTTTGTTTTTTTCTTTTGTAAGGTCAGAGGAAGCAGTGGAACAGCCAGAGAGTATAAATGACCCCTGGTCAAACCCAAACCCAAAATGGAACCCTCGAAGTATTTTAATGACATGTACTGTTTGGATGCTTGGCAGTGCTCTGATGTTTTTGCGGAGCTCAGAAAGATTTTGATTTGATTCTTCACATGACATCCCGCATCATTATTCAATTTCAGCACGCTTGAAATTCTGCATAGAAGCTACAGCACCGACAGCAGCCACTCATACCAACAGCCGACCTGCACTCAGACACGATGTAATGACTCAGAGCATTTATACAATACACTAAAATCTTCCTTCATCATACCTCCTGTCACGGAAATATCGTCCTTTTCCTGTTCTCTTATTAGAAAGTACCATCAATTCATCCCTCCACCCTCCCTTCCTTTTCCCAAAGATTTGTGTTCCCAGCCAGTCGCCCTCAGGACCTAGCCAGGGTTGGATAAACAAGGCTTTGGTAATGGAGCCTAGCAAGCGTGTTTCCTGTAGTCATGCCAGCGGCTAAGAGGGGAAAAATCAAGCACGATGATCACATATGTGCGCACAGATACACAAACACACACATGGAGCTAGTTTTACATTACCTCTGCTTGCAGCAGTGCTCGAATGCAGGAGCAAACCTCTGCAGATGGTTGCAGACATAGCATCTGCTTGTAGTGGTTAACAGGCAGAGCCATTGCTTTCAGTTCACTTTTTTATGTTTTTAAAGCAACTTTGCATGATTGCATGTACTCACTCATGTTGGAAGGAGTCAGTCCGCTCAGGTTAGATGGATCATTTCAGATCTACTGTTGCTCTGTTTACTTTCTCACTCTCCTGCATGCCTGGGGTGATGAAAGAAAGTAAGCACATAGAGTATCATTTAGTACATGTTTACTCTCTCACTTCTCTTCATAATGCAGACTTGACTTGTCATCTAGTGTGGCGAGGAGCCTGTACAAGCAGAGTTGTACTATGTCAAGCTAAATAAAATAACCCGAAACTCCCGGAGGCACCCAGTGAAGATTCACGTTGTTGTCATAGGTTAACAAGGTGGTTTGTCTCAGCGAGGGCCGAGGGAAAGCTAGTAGCTGGCAAACTGTCTGGAAAAGGAAGTGATAATGTGGAAAACGCAGGCCTGGTTACAACCTACGTCTGTTCTAGTAAAGACAGAACATAAAATTTACCGTCGGGGTTGGGAGCGGATGAGATTTTAACACCTCTTATGGGAACTGGGTTATTTGCATGATTTGTGGAAGCGATTTGTACCTGTAGTAATAAATGTCAGAATCACATCACATTTCTGTTTTTGTGACTGTTTTGCTTCAGCTGTTTTTGGGCAAACGTGATGTGCGAACTGACGGCTGACAGCTTGTGTGATTGAAGTGACGCTCTTGTTCCCTTTTTTTCCCCCTTGGCTGCACAAACACACACACACACACACGTTCTCCCACTCTCTCCCAATAAGTGGGTGTGTCTTCATCTCAGCACTTTCAGGCTGAAAAAGCATCAGCACTGCCTTTAGGGTGTAAATTACGTTATTACTTCTTCTCACACCTACACACACCTGCCGCCATACAACCTCCTCCTGCATTTTATAGCTGCGTGTGGATGAGTAATAAAGTCCAGGTAAAGAAGAACAAAAGAAGCCTGTGTGTATTTGTGACACCCGAAGGAGCGTCTTGTCTTCTTGTTATAGTGTGCCGGAGGTTGGCGGGGGGGTTAAGGATTGCGAGGGGTCGACATGTAACAAGTCCCCAGTGTGTGTTGTCAGTGGAACATGGTGTAATATGGCCTCTGGATTCCTCAACCACGTCAATAAAGGCGGGTGTGAATTCTGGGGATGCATGTCATGCTAATCGGCTATAACTTGGCTACCGTAGGGATTTACGTGCGACCACCCCCAAAATTCCTCGAATATCCTCCCTGTCAGCCGTGTGTATCAGCTCCCTCCTCTGTCCACTGCCTCATTTTAATCCCTGGCTGCCCTTCCACCTTGGCCCTTCATTGTTTTTTCCTCAGCATAGTGGGCGTAGTGAGCTGTCAGACGGGGAATGTTATCTCTTGATTCTAGGTCACTTGCTTGAATGATTGTTGACGCAGCTCACACTTTGCTTTTGAGGAAATGGCCCGTGTGAGGCCAGTCCGGGCAGTTTCATTGGGATTGTTTTATGTCTGCCTCGTCTTTGGAGCCATAGTTGACTGCTTCAGTCGGGCCGATATACATTTTGCAGAAAAATTACAGGCTATCTTTGGCTTAGCTGTGTTAGCAGTAGAGGTGGTAAAATGGGCGTGTGGAGCGAATGCTTGAATGTGTGTGTGAGCGGGTGCCTGTGCATTCAGGAGAGAAATGGCAGGGTGAAGAAAGGGGGTATTATTTCTGCAGGGAAGCTGGCAGACAAACTCCTCACTCCTCTCTATTAATATCTTCTCGCTGGCCCAAGTTCGAGCTGCTTCCCCTCCTCTCTCCATCTCTCTCCATTCCTGGGATGGCAGGCATGGTGATCATAGCTGAGCGTCAAGCCCAGCAGCCCTATGGGAACACCTAGGTGGGCGTCTTGAGGTGCGGTGCTCGCTGTGTATGTAAGGACATGTTGCGACTTGTCCAAAATGTACTGTAAAGCATCGCCAAATGCCAGTGTGCAGTCCCACACGTTACCTCCACTTATTCAACCTTTGCTCCAGCTTGACATATTTATCTTTTTTTCAACTCACCTGTAGGCATTTGCGCGTTTCTGTCATGCATTCTCTCTGCGGTACAGTGAATACCAGACGAATACTCAGATCAAAGCGTTCACACACAGACAGCAACACAGATTATTGATGCAGAGTTGTGCAAGCATGTAGTCTGGCTGTCAGGAATGAGTTACGTCCTCCTGCCTTTGTTTGCACCCCTGCCCTCTCTTTTGTTTTACAGTTTGCTGTTGGAGGTCTGTTTGCCTGTCTTCAGTGCGTCGCTGGATGTTGTTTATGTGACCTGATTTCATCACAGAACTAATCCAAAGAAATAGACTTTTAATTGTGTGCATGGAGTGAATAGTAAAATACCTCTTTTTTTGTGAGAGCGTGTGAGTCACTGTATATGCATGCTTATTTGTGTGTGTGTTTTTAGTCAAGTTCACAGCAGGACGTTGGCCGTAGTAGCAGGGTGTAGTTTGCCCTAATTATCAGGAGGATATTTGCCTAACCTCTTGGCTTGTGCTTCTCCCACAGCAGCTGTCTTTCAGTACAAATGTTGTAGATAATGTCTTTAAAGTGGAGGTCCTGGTTTTGTTAATCAATAGGAAAAGTAGGCTGTTGCAGAGTAATCCACTGACTCTCACAAATGGAATAAAGTTATAATACTATCATCCTAATAATAAGATTTTCATCTATTATCCTCATACCCTATTTTTTGATATTGTCATAATGCTAGTATCACTATGTGGGATGATGTTGTTGACTTCCTGTGTCTGCTGTGGCCCTGTTTACACCTGGCATTAACATGTGTGTTGGGTGATCTAATCTTAAATGGACAGGTGTGGATGCAACTAAGACTCATTGAGGACACATTGAGATCTGATCACTCAGCGTGCACCACATATGGCCATCTTCTTTTAGCAGTGTGTATGCAAATTTTGTCCTAGGCCACACTGAAGGACCACCTACTCAGATGACGCCCTCTGCATAAGTACTCGCTGTCTGATTTCCATTTGCTTCAACGTAATGCAAATTATGTGTTTGGGCTCTTTTACCTGCCAAGACAAGCAGCAGCAGATGCTTGTGCACTCACTGTCGGTTTCAACTCATTTCACCATTGAACTAGTAACTGCAGTGTCCCCAGACTTGCACAGTCCCACAGTTTTACTCCGCTGTCTACTTCTGATTGAATTGCCTAAGATGCATGTTACTGCCAGTCAAAACAGTCTATGTTTTGTTTGGCTGTGTTGTCACCAGGTAGAGTTGCTCTTCTTCTTTTGCTTTTCCGGAACGTTTGCTTCCTCAAGTGATCAATGCATGTGTCTTTTCAAGCAGAGCTCTGGGACCTGGTACTGGGTCTGGATCTATTAGAGCGCACTTTCAACTAGAACTGAAAACCTAAAGGAGCACTCCGCCGAATTTACACATGAGGTTTCAGTTTACTCAACATGAGGAGTACTACTCTGTGAAAACATTAATATAATGTCATCTGAGTCTCTTGAGGGGATTTTTATTATTAGGAAATTTAACAAACCGACAGCATTACAAACAGGAGGCGTGGGAGCATTTAGAATGAACATTTAATTAAAGTTAAATTAAAATGTTATTGTGGGAAATGGTGATGTCTATTGCTTCAATTTTGACTATTCTTTTTAAAATGCATATTGCACATAGTCCCTTCACTGAGAAGAAATTCAGATTGTGGGTTGAGTGAGACATAACAATTTGAGGTGAACTAGTCTACATTTGTGTGTGTGCTGATAGTGAGTATGGGTTGGATGTATTCCATCTGGTTGGGGGGGTTGCTCAAGTGAAAGAAAAAAAAAACACACAGGCAAAGCTGGGTACACAGCAGAAATCCAACCCTGCTCCCCCAACCTGCCACCACACCCACCCAAATCCCAGTCAGCCTCGACAGACTTTATAGAAAGCATATTGTGGAGAAGCTCCCCCTCCTTTCTCTCTTCCTCTCGTCTCCTCCTCTGCTGTGATAATTAGTAGGGGGGTAATACCGGGGGTTGAACAGAGAGAGCGAGGGCTCAGAAATCCCCTTTTCCACTCCGGTGGGGTAACTACAGCGCAGGCCTCCCCACCCCTCACACGATCACATCAAGCTTTTGCAGACGAAGTATCCTGAGCTTGAGCAGCTTACATGTAAAGTTAATCCAAAGAGGGAGCGAACCTTACACTCACACAGCCGAAATCCTGAGTTATAGTTTTCTTTTGGGGCTGTGCTAAATCAGGGCAGGGAAAAAAAATGTGAGTCGACTAAAGTGAGATTCAAGAAAGGGAGACTCCCAGTTCATTGTAACAGGAAAAGCAATGTCCTGACACACTGGGGAACATTAGAGGTGTCTGTCATGTAAGCCGAGGCTCTATAGAGAAAACCTCATCTCTATTCACCTCCATGCCTCCAACATCTGCTGCTGGGGCACTCCAGAGATCATTAACCCCTTCACTGCGCTGCACGGCCGCCTTTCTTTGTTGCAGAGAGGAATTCAGGGTGGAAAGGGAGCATGAAAGCGAACCGGGAGACAACTTCCTAGTGAATTAAATCTCTATAAGGTCAAGTGTTGAGAGAAAACACGCAGGCAGTTGTTCACAGATTCTCCCTAGAGCGCGGAGCTACAAAACATCGTAAAAGCTGCGCATAACAATGGCTTAAACAAGAAATGTCCTCCACAGTGCAGGTTTGGGTTCCCTATCATGCCGTATTCGTTTCACATATTGCCTTCCACAGTGATAAAAAGGCCTTGAGCACAGTTTGAAACAAGATACCTTTTTGCGGTTTGCAACTCATCTCAGTGTTTTTCTCAAACAACCCAGAAGGTTTGTTCTGTGCATGTTCATCGATGGATTGTGCACGTACTCACGCCGCCGTCGACAAGGAAGGTCAGCTTTCGGTTTGCCAAACTGAAATCCAATCTCACACTGACATTCTGATAAAACCCTAACCTCGAATTCCCCCCTGTCAAACTTCTTCTGCTTCTATAGTCTCATTAGCCAGAATGTGAGCATGAGTTCAGGTGCACAAACTAATTTTTCCCTTTTTTCTCTCCTCTATGCAGAAACTTCAAACCTTTCAGAGCTTGAGCTGCCCCGGGTTCTCAGCCACCGACAGCTGCCAATCAAGCCAGCCCCCTCCCACCTTTGAGACCACCATCCAACCAGATTCAGACTTCACTGCTGTTCCCGAGCTGGGAATGGAGCCACGGCAGGAAGTGACAGAAGACGACGAGGAAGAGGATTCGTCCTACGAGGAGCTGGATAGCGACTCGGCTTGTAGCGTGGACTCGCGGCCCGGGTCTCCTGTAGGCATCGTGGGCGGTAAACGCACCCTCTGGAAGGGTGATTGCGGGACACAGAGGGACATTTTCCAGCTGGGGGGAGAGCTGGATCTTGATCAGATTGAGAGAAACTGAACATTTTATAGGAGTTTTAAAAGACCGTGTCTGGATTGTTGTAGAGGGTTATTGGACACTGATGATGTACCGAGAGAAGACTGTTAAGAAGGGCTGCGAGAAAGAGTGGAGGAGGTTGACTTTGAAAGGGAAAGATGAGGAATGTGATATAGATGATAAAGGATTAAGTACGTTGTTAACAGCTGGCTTCTTAATGACACATTTGCCTTGAACATTCTTACTGTTTGAATCAAAAAGCAGTGACCTTAGTTGTTTTTTTTATTGGGTATTCAGCTTAACTCAGGAGTAGGAAAGTGAGGGTTAGTCTTAAAAGCCCCCACTGTCTTTTCAACCTGATGACCTTTCCAAAGTCTGTTAACCATAGATATGTAGTACTGTAGCAGTAGCTGGGCTCTCCTGTATTTAGCTCAAGTTTTTTTTCCCAGAGAAGGTGGGGGCATCAAAGATGAAGCAGGTAGGGGTAAACGACAGAAACAAGAAGTATCTCCTCACAGACTTACCCTTCACCTTCCTCTTCATCTTTTGTGCACACATGAAAATCCGATATTTTTTTGTTTTGCTGAATGTAGGCTCAATAAGCTTTACGAGGAGTTCTGAAAATGACAGTGCCTTCTTTTGGATGCTTGCTCTCCCTGTTGTCTTCGAGAAACTAGCCTCAATCGAAGCCACCTTTTCTGACCTTTTTGTAGTTTCTTAATATGCAAAAAAAAAAATTGTATATTTGAATTCAACACTGAATCTCAAGTTTTCAGTTCTAATATCAATGTATATTTTTCTAAGTAACTGTTTTTTATGAGCTGTTTGTGAAGGAGCAAGAATACAAGGCCTTTCTTCTAACAGAATGGACATGAAATAAATTTACAACCTGCACTCATACGTCTGGTTTCATTTCGGCTTATTAATGAATGCTCGAGATTGTCGTGGAAGACTTTCACTTTGTCAGATCAAAGGTCTGAATAAGCTGCAAAGTTTCCAGCTACTCTTTAGAAGTTGTACTCACTCCCCCACGCTCACTTCCTGCATCACATTTCACCATTTTATTGAAGCTCAATAATTCAGACTTGATTGTTTTGAACGTCCATAGAT
This sequence comes from Centropyge bicolor, assembly GCA_037975185.1. Classification (NCBI taxonomy): domain Eukaryota; kingdom Metazoa; phylum Chordata; class Actinopteri; family Pomacanthidae; genus Centropyge; species Centropyge bicolor. The sequence goes on from JBBMOC010000028.1 coordinate 60,837, forward strand.
GCTTTTTAACGTCCTTTTGTTTATGCAGGAAAGTGATTTTCTATTTTCTTTTCACACTTGATGCTATTTGCAGCTCTTGATGAATAGAGCACGCTAGGTAAACATATTTGTAATGTCCTTGTGTTGCTCAGCAGGCCCCCCCAAAAAAATGGCAGGAAGTCTAGACACGGAATATCCCTGGCCAGTAACCTAGCAGTGACCAGAGGAAGTGATGTCAGGAGAAAATGTCCCAGGCCCTGTGAGGCAGACAGACACGTCGGCCGGGCAAGTTTGTTCCTCCCTGGGATTTCCTATCATGTCTCTCTTATGTCTGTCCAAGTCGCTGAAACAAACCTAAAACACCTGCCACCTTTTTATAAGCCTAACTTCTAGAAGGCTCTGCATTAAAGGCTTATGTCGTCATTATTATTGGCCACCGGGGAGGCTGACTGCTGAAATAAAGTGATAGGGCAGATTGTTTTTCCAACACTGGGAGGAAAGCCCTGCCTGCATGACAGTGTTTACGTCCAAAACAGGATGTTCCAGCCAGTCGCAGCTTTTCCTTCGATCATGGCCTTGAAGGAAGGTGAAGTCCGACATCTCAGCCCTGAGGTGTTGGCTTACACAAACGCACAACCAAACACGTACAACACACGCACTCATTCAAAGGCCCTGAAATAGATACTGAGTTTGCTCGGCTTGTGTACGCAGAAAACCTGGCCCAGAAAACGACATGAGCTGTCACTTTTATGTCTTTTTCATTCCCAATGGATGAGAGTTTGTTTCTGGGTGTTGCAAGAACGGGGATGAAAGAAGGACAGAGGGCTCGAGTTTAGAGGATGGAAAATGAAAACAGGGGCATAAACTGGTTAAAGGCTCAGACATCTGTTCACACCTCACTTTTTAAACTTGACACAAAAGGCTGGAAACACAAAATCCCGTTGCCATTAACAGTATTTTGTTTGCTCGCTGTTCCCAAAGGTCAGTATACCACCAAACACACAAAAAAACACACACACACACACACACACACACACACACACACACACACACAAAACACAAAACACACGCACACACACGTTTCCTCTCTGGCAGGAAGTAGCAGGCTAAGCGGGGGAGAGAGTTAATATCTGAGGTAAAAGCGCTATAAATAGGGAGCATTGTAGTTGTGGCTGGCAAACATAGACATTGGAGAGAGGTAGACAGGAAAGTTACACAAATTTACAGCGCCCTGGACTGCACCGCCTCCATTACATGTGAGAAAACATTGGCGGCGTTTTCAAAGAAAACTCTGTTTTACGCTGTCAGCAAAATCTCTTGAACTATCCTTTGAGAACTTCTGAGGAGGACAGAATAGTGACTTCAGCCTTTTAAGGTGTAATCTAGTGTTTAGGTCCAGCTGAGTGCAAGGCACACTTGCATCTTAGCTTCAGAAGAATGTTTTCTTATGAAATACTGATACGTTTGAGGCATCCAAGCCTCCTCTTCTCCTCCCCTGGTTGAACTTGTGTGTGTGTTTTTGTTTGGGGTGAAGGTTGCTATTTTATAGTACAGACGGGTATTCAAAAATAGAACAGCAGGGTAAACAAGACATTGTATATCCTCTAAGTGACCGTTAACAAAACCCAAGAAAAAAAAGCAAAGAAAGAGCCAATGAAACAAAAGAAAGGCAAACATAGATGGATAGTGACACATAAAAGCATGATAACTGCAGTAGTTCCATATATTAACTCAGTGTATGTAGTAATTTTTGTTTTGAGTATCATTACTTATATGAGTAAGATCATTTAGAGACCATGTCAATCAACTTGCACTATTAACTTCTCTGCTGCTGCTGTGTGCACAGATGCAATCAATTTAAACTGTCTTCCCTGTTCTGACATGCATGCAGCAAGGTAATTATCTGAGAATGTTACAAAGACATGCTTAATGTCTAGTAATGGCAAATAAAATGGTGATAATGAATGTATTTAAAAGTCGCCTATTAACCTCATAAATCATGACACGCGGCTTTACGCTACATTATAGCACATTAGCTTTTAGAAAAACATATCTAATTGTAATGATATTGGTGATTCTGGTCCTGGTATAATTTGACTGACATCCAAATTTTGTGGTCTCAAACCCCTATCAGGGAGTTTGTTTGAAGGTTTTATAAAGGATCAGAGATGACAGATTCATTTAGAGATTTAAGATTAAAGCATATGTCTGAGCGTAGGTGAATTAGCAGTAGGCCTATGTTAGATTTAAATGAGCACAGAAAACGAAATGACTGGATGAGCAACAAGAAGAAGTAGCAAAATAAACAAAAGAAAAAGAACGTGATCATTATGTGAACGTTGTTTTCAAGCTTCAGAGACAAAAATGCTGTCCACTTTACTGAAGGTGCAATTTATGCTGTAGGTCGGTCAAATGAATCTTCCTGTCCGAGGCAGCTGCGTTTATCTGGTCTACATGTGTACTTGTGTTAGCAGACACCTATCGTAGTTGGACAGGTGGCCAGCAGTGTCACATGTCACTGATTGACTAATGCTCCACTCAAAGGTGACAGAGTGCAACCCAACACTTTGTCACTATGGTTCCCATGAATGCTGAGCCCTCCCCTCCACCTCAGCATCTCAGTGTGATTTTCATCCTCGTAATATGCTGTAATGACTGGTTTTGTTATACGCCAGCCACCCAGGAGTACCTGGAAATCCCTGTAGTATAAGCCTTGTTTTTTTTTTTTTTTTTTAGGTATTTCTAACATTACGTAAGCAAGTCACATATGTTAAAGCCACTATGGTGCCTGTTTGCCCTGATGGAGGAAAAGCTCCCTTGAAGGACTGTTATTGCAGGAATCAGACATAAAATGCTGTAATGAGTTGAAATCTACCGAGGAGTTTCCAGTTGACTTCATGGGTTGAAAAACAATAAACGGTTAAAGTTAATAGGTTTATTTAAAGACGTGAATATAGCCAAGTATTAGTCATGTGTTTCATCCAGCAGCCAATAACTTAACCAATAGAACAATACCGGCCATAAACACTTGAAAACATTTGCTGGAGGGCGGTGTCATTTGGATGATATTTTCCATCAGCATCAATAATTACTGTACTTATGATGCAAAAATGTGTCTACAGGGAGAGCAGCCTTTTCCTTGCAGCTGTCAGTTGGAGGAAGGAGGGAGCGAGATAGCGATGGCCGGCTGATAGGCGTCACCTGAGCGGTGCATGTTGTTGACTTGAACCCTGGAAAACCCAGAATTCACGCCATAACGCTGCTCGTAAATCTTGCTCGCTTTATGGGGAGCAGATGGCAACATTGTTCAGCGTTGATTTGCTTTGTGGTATTCAGAGCAACTCATTCAAATCAAAGTGTTTCTCAAAGGACTGATGCTGCCAGCCCATACTAAGTACTCTCCTGTTACAAGAGAAAGGAGTGCCATCAGACCACAGACTATTTGACAACAGATATGCTGCCAAGCATTAATTCCATTTTGGAAATGTGTTGCCATGTTACCCAAACATTTCCCGTTCTGCGCGTGGTGCAGCTACAGCACTATGTGTATTATAGAATATGAGAGAGAGGAAAGTGGGAGCAGGGCAGTTTTGCTCAGTGGAAGGACACGTGCTGAGAGAGAGGAAACACATGCCCCTTTTTTTCTATGAATCCTTTTTCTTTTGTGAGCAGAAGGGTGGTACACACAGGAGACTGGCTGTTGACTTGCTCCATACACAGTGATGACTGAGTGCCAAACAATGGGCGACTGAAATAGACATGTTGTTGCAACGGCTGGTCCACATCCATCCATCACACCAGTCACATCTGGGTCGAGTAGCGCTGCCTGGAGCGCCTTCCTCCTGGTCCCAATCCAGAGCGGCTGCTTCTCATGAATCAAGCCGAAACATTAACCTTGTAGTGAGTGAATATCTGAAGAAACGGGGGGGGGGAAACGAATGGACAGGGGCTGTTCTGTGATAAATATGGAATTCATCTGTGAACAAATAAAAATTACCTAATTGTCCTTACACGAGAGCTTTATTTGTTTGTAGCAACTCAAATAAACCTTCCATAAAATTGCAATACACATAGTAGGTAAAATCCTGGATTATGTAAACGCAGAGTAAACAGATCTCTATCACCGTATGAAAGCCTTGACTTATAATCTGGGCTCAGGTCTGTCAGCCTGTCAGTTTAAATCGCTGATGTTTGTTTTCCAGCTCCAGCTTGAGATGAGAGTGACCAAAGCAGACAGGGTTGAGTCAGGACACTTGAGCTGTAATCAAACTGAAATCAGTGATTAGTCAGCGGAGACTATCAGGAACAACTTCAGGATTGAGAAAACAGCCAGCGCAGCTGCAGCCTGCATGCTTACCTTTGACCTTGTGTATAAAGGTGGTAGTGGGGGGTTGTCTTTTCAGGAGTCTTGCCTGGTCATGGCTAATAGAGGCTGAATTGGTACGACGACCACCTGGGGTGATAATGGATGTCAAGTGACCCCTGGTTTGACAACATCATTCAGTTTAACTCAAATTGTTTACATGCATTTGTAAGATAATACTTCAGCTCATTTTAATAAGTTAAAGTTGTGGCTGTCAGAGTTTTAGTGATCATGGTGTTTACGACATTGGATGAACAGTTTTTAACGGGTAAAAAGAAAAAATAATTAAGCCAGTGTCGTTAAAAGACTCCAGGCTGAGTAGACACCTGGCTTGTATCACATTGAAGACCTGATGATAATGTTTGACCTTTGACCTTTACAACCCGCACCTGCTCTTTGAGGATATTTGAACTCACAGTTGAGGTGAATGACGAAAACAACATGGGTCATAAATGAATGTATGAGGCAGAATGGTGATAATAAAGCCCTGATGGTGCAAAGTATAATTTTGTATGTTTTCTGTATACATGGGCTGCCTGAGGCGGTTGTGTTGCCATGTGTCTCTGACACCCAGTATGAACAGCTCTTATTCTTAGATATCATCTCACAGTGCAACTTCTAACAGAGCAGATGACTTCCTCTGCTGCCATCTCGCATTTAGGAATTATGGTACAAACATGTGACATAGACGTATTAGGGAAACAGGAAATCAAAAGAGAGATAGCTACGGTTTTTAGTGTTCATTGCACTCATGTTGGATCCCAGTGACCTTTCATGAAATCCCCTTGTGGTCAGAGTGCTATCCATAGGCCCAATGGATTTCCCAGCTTGCATGAATAACAGTATGTCCACACCCTCCACTTCCACATATGACCTCTGTGTTAGACTGTAATATTGTTCTGTCTTTCATAATAATAAAGACTCTGGTACTATTGCGGTCTTCTGTCTTGCCACCTATGTAATCGCATCTACTGCAGGTATTTGTCCACCTGCATCAGATCCAGTGTGAAAGACAGAAAGTTGACCTGGAAGTGGATCTGCTACTTCAGGCTACTTAAAGCTGAGAACATATGAAAACAAGACGAAGGAATAGCATCGACAACCGAACAGGCTGACAAACACTGAGTCTACTGTCTGACTCTGGAGCAGGAACGACTCTGGTGAGCCCTGAAATCCCAAATGGTCTGACTAAAAGACACATTTTGATAACATATATTGATAGAGTTTGCATGCATACTAATAGCTGCAAAAGAAAACGTACAACAAAGTTCATCTAACTTTACACAAGCAGTACAATGCCTCTTTCACTGTTCTCAGACATGTTCTTACTTTAAAGCACCGCTCGTGATTTTCTCTATTCACACATGCAGCTATATTTCCATCTTGGACCTCTTCACACATGCTGTGGCAATACTATAGATAGTGCAAGTACAGTCTAGCAGTCTAGTAATGCAGCATGGATGCCAAATGTCATAAAACTCAAAAGAAGAAGAGGATGGCAGAAGATGTACTTATTATTCTCAGGCACATGGCGGGGGCTGCCTCAAAGAGCTAGAGTACATGACTTGCAATGAACCCATGGACTACAGCTTCATAGAGACGTGTTGATCAGAGTGAGAATAATAAGTGTGACATCCATCTGATCTACTCCACCACCCTGCAGCTGGTCCTGTGGGTGCGTACAGGAAAAAGGCGCCTGTCACGGTCACACATCTTTAAACATGGGCAGACGAGCAGGCAGCAGTCGCTGATGTTATCACCACAGACATTACTGCAGGGCACACAATAAACACACATGAAAATGCTAATTAAGTTCAAATCAAGCTCTTGGATAAAGTTATTATGAGTTTTTTTTTTTTTTGTGGCTGATCAACAAACACAGCGAGAAGACACTTTGTGATATTAAGTTTTAAGAGTTTGATCTTCTAATGCAAATCAGTTTAAATTCAAGAAGCAAAAACACACTTTGACTCAGCTCAAATGAAAAATCCTAATGAAGGTCCACACATGGTCCCGACTTCTTTTAGAGGAACTTGGACAATGAGTAATTGTATATTTGGCTTGCAGGTAATAAATTTTAAGTTATGAACTGTCAAAAAATATAGCGTGGCAAGGAAACATAACTTGGGACACAAAGGAACGAATAATTAACAAAAAGCGAAACAGTGTGTACATTTTAAAAACCAGATCTAAAAGGAACTGGCAGCCACATGCTAATTATGGACTATAATTATTTTTATTACCCGAGGATGAAATTCCCGTTTCTGCATTTTGAAATGAAATATATCTGCAAAAAACTGATCCTACTGTTCATCAGATAATTTGCATTATTCTTTGACTTAAACCACCTGTCTATTTTTCCTGTAAGGCAATTATAACAACTCCCATATTATATCTGGCAAAGTGCTCATTATGCGACTGTACCTGCGTGATGAATGGATACAGTTTGATAAATGTTTTCATTTTGTTTCCCAAAATCTAAAGGGAGGAGGAACAAACAGGATCTTGGAATACCACCAAATCCTGTGGGAGAAGATATTCTTGATGCGGCTGGTTTCAGTGTTTCAGGTTCCCACCAAGTACTGACAGATTACTAATCTGTGTGAGCCAGTGTTGTTGCTTTGGTGTGGGTCTCTGTCAAGGATAGGCGCAGATAGTCCTGTTTGATCTAGCTGGGAAGAGAGAAAATTAGAGTGCTTAGAAAATCCTTGGTAAAGCATCAGCAGCTTGCCATTATCTCTGCAGCAGTGGGACAGTGTGTGTCACATTTGTTTTACTTTCCTCAGCTGAGCAAAGCCTTCAAGGTTAAAATGAATGCAGGGTTTTTTTTGTATTTCTTCTTCAGAGAGATGGAAGGAAAGGTTACACCTGTAGCTGACAAAGAGTGAGATACAGTAGAGAGGTTTACTGTATGTATACATCCCTCTGTGTGCAGCCCTCTTTTGTTGGAGGCTTTAACTTTCTTTGTAAAGACTCTACTGTTGTCTGTCTTCTCATGTTTTCACTTCCCCTTACATCCTCTGTCTCAATGTCCCGCACAGAAACACAAGCTAAGTCGACCATTGTGCAAAAAAAAGCTCTACAGGGCGATATCGAGCGTGGCTGTTTTGCGTCGGACCAAAAGAAGAAATGAAACATAAATGGGAAAGACAGAGAGGACAATAGAGCTCCATAAGCAAAGACAGGGCTGGTGTCTGTTCTTTCTGCCTCCCTGAAGGTTTGCATGTCTGTGACAAAAGAGAAAGGCCTCTTCCCATGTTTGTACAGCGTGTGCTTTCCAAGCGTGTGCGCCCTGCTTCTGAACCGTTTGTGTACATGCCTTTCAGCCATCAAACAATGCGGTTTGCCTGTGCAGGAGTCAGTCAGCGTTTGTGTATCGCATGGAGTGAGTCAGTGGATGTATTTCACGCCTGTTTGAGATTTGGACGTCCCCACCGTCCCCCCCCAGCTCTGGCTCTTCTTATCACTCCTCCCTTCCTTTGACATACACTCATAATCAGTGAAGATGGAGGGATGGGAGGAGTGAGGAGGAGGAGGGAGCAGAGATGGGGGGAGGGGGGGTATCCTCCTTCCTCTCTTTTTCTCTGATCTGATTACTCCTCACCGGCGCACGTGGCAGTTATTTCCACAGGTTAGGGAGCAAAGTCTGCTCTGAGAGGAGGAAGTCAAACTGACACTGGTGCTCTAATTTTTCAGCTTCCCTTTAAGATTTACAGTATCGACTCCTCTGCTCGAGAATCCACAGGCTGCTATGCAGAGCGAGGTGCACAGACACACACACACACACACACACACACAGGCATATGTGCACACATAGGCATATGTGCACAGAAGCATGGGCAGCGACATGCATGCATACCATAGGCACTCTATCATGTCTGCTCCTATGCATGTGCACGGCTCTGTCTGTGAGAAAAGAGGAAACAGGGAGAGGAGTTGTGAAATATCGGGGAGAGCTGAATGAAGGATTGAACCGAGAAACGCGGCTCTGTAACACAAACAGCGGACGATTTAAACAACTTCTCTTCTGCAAATTTACTGTGTTACAAGCCCGACCGCAGTATTTTTCAGCAAAGCGTGAGTTTGAGCAAACCACAAAACATTTTTCAACCTTTGTCCTTCATCACATGCTGGATGGCTTGTCAGCTGGGGTAAATACGGGTAAATTCAGCACAATGTAGTCTACAAAGGCCTTGTAAGGAGTTAGGGTTTGGAAAGCCCCATCGCATGCTATTCATTTTCCCTCCTCTGCTCTCGCCAGCCCACTCCACCCGGCTATTATGGCGGGGTTGCTCTCCAGGGACCCCCAACACAGACGCTAGTTTGGAAACCCCAAGCATGCTCGACCGCCTGCATTTCAGCGAGGAAAAAAAGGGGAAGGAAAGGACGAGAAAAAAAAAAGGGAGAGAACAGCCTTGTTCCTGGCTGCATCTTCCTGAGTCTGTGATTTCCATCCACTGTGAATGTAAACAAACAAAGACATGAAAGAAGAAAACATGGACAGAAGGGAGAAGGAAAAAAAAAATAAGAGGAGGCGAAGGAGGAGGGAGGAAACAGTCAGCAGGCAAAACATATCTTGGCAAGAGGCGTGAGATACAAGTCACCAGCTCATTTACTGGTACCACTGCCAGACACGCAGACAAAAAACACATGCAGGCAACAAAAAACTGGCTTCCAGACGCACCGGCTCACAAAAGACTTTCTATGAAGCCATGTGACAAACTTGTTGACACACTTCAATTTAAAGTTGCTGTACAACAGCTGCAGGACAAAGATTTTTGATTTGAGGATTTAAGTGATTCATTGCTTCCAAATCTGAGAGTTCAGACCCCCCAGTGCGTCACAAGACAAATCTGAAGGGTTGTGAGATGATTAACAGAGTAGGAACTTATTTATGCTACACGTAATTACACTGATTTTCACAAGCTCCTTTCCAGTCTTTGTCCTTTGCCTGTGAATTACTGGGCTTTTTAAAAAAAAATTATTTTTTTACATCAATACAATTATTCAAATATAACAATTTGAGAAGTAAAAATCTCTTTGGCCGAATTAGCCACAACATGCAACCTGTGACAAGGGGTCATAAGTGGGTTGCAAGCCGAAAATACGTAACTGATTTAAGGAACTTCGCCCATTTCAAACTTTATTATACAAAGCTTATCATCACTATTAAAACACCTGAATATTATATATACTGAATATATACTGGATTTTAATTTCAGTTATTAGTTGACATACTGGTCTGTAAAATTCCCCCAGTCGTGGGAATTTTGTAATAAAAGTACTGTGACTTTGGAAGACATCCACTGAATAAGTTTAACTTTAACATATGATCACTTTGTGGCCAATATGGACAGGAAGAACAATTACAGCCCTATCCTTTGAATGGTAAGTGGATTATTGGAGGTTATTGCTGAAGTTTCCTAAAATCTCTTGAATGCACCAATAAGGGGAAGATAGATTTGCTCTTTGCTTGCATTGGCATTGCCAGGTAGTAAAAACACATGACAGAAAACATAAAGATGACAACATTTTTGTGATGGTTTACTAACCTCAAGCAAGGTTAAAAATCTCTGTCGGTTGACTTTCATTCAGTGCTGGCATGAAATTAATAGCCTGAATATGTCTAATAATAACATTTTCCTGGAGTGTAGGAAATCAATCTACAAACCTGTGGTATGCTGTGGAAAATAATGGTAACTCTAAGTATGTACAAGAGTTGTAGTCCGTGGACTAAAGCACTGGCAACACTGAATATCTGAATCATTATAGATCTCAAGGAATAATCACGAGGTGAACCTTTCTAGGATGACGGCTATACATTAAAAAAAAAAAAAAGTATAAATCACACTGACGTCAGTAAGTGTGCACACCCTAACAATGAAGGTTCTTGTCAGCTTATGTCAGCTTATGACATCCAGACCCTGTCTCTTATAGCGAACTGTTATGCAACTGCACAGAACAAAATGGTACCATGTGAAAAGGCCTGCGTTCATGGGTGGACCTGTGCAGAGAACAGGATGTCAGCGACAGACTGATTGGGTGTCAAGAGAGTAGTAGGAAGGAGCTTTATGAGCACAGGCTCCAGTTTCTTTTTTCAGCATTAGTCATGATTACCTCTTTCGCTCGTTCTGTTTCTGCTTCTTTCGCTCATAAGTCTGGTGATAAAAACAAGGAAGTCCTCAGCGTTGATTGAGTAAAACCTCATGTGTAAACTGTCTCAGCAGCAGACAAATCTTTTCACAGCATCAAAGGGGACTTGTGTTTGCTTCACAAATTGCTTCACTTTTCACATAAATGTGCCATAATTGAGTTTTCACATATTCCTCCACAATCCCAGATGTCGTGCTTGACCTCTGTGGAATGAGATTATCAGATTTTTTTTCCTGTTCTCTAATATCCTCCGCTGGGGAAGAATGACAAACATAGATTCACCAATCTGAGCCCATAAGGAGTCATCCACAGCTCTGGGTAAACACAAAGACTTGGAAAGAATCCCTGCAGATAAAAGGGAGGTTTCATTTAAAGCAATTTCCTTCTTTTCTTTCATTTTCTTCACTCCATTTTATCTTCCCCTGGTGCATACCATGGAAGCTATAGTGGCCTTTCCAGCTGCCAAAACCGGCCACAAAGTGCTTTCAAATCTGTGTCATATGGCCCGTTTCTGCTTCGCTCTCCCCGCGGCCTCGCCACTTAAAAAACTGCGGCCGCAGCGACATGAAGACACTGGATGTTCATCAACAGCATGTGCACTTTTTGTTTAGATGGCTCAATGTATAAACAGCCTGTCTGCTGTCTGATCTTCACATATCTGTAATTTAGATGCATCTAAATTTTACTAAACGCTTCCTCCTATTCAGAAGATTTGTGCTGAGGACGTGAGGCGAAAACATGCATCATGTCTTGGAGGGCGGCCAATCATTGAGACGGTTGTTGTGGCAGGTGATCCTGTGAGGATGTGAGCTGTCACACAGGTTAGTGTAAAGATACAGGCAGCAAAAATAACCACGGCACCGGATGGCAATGATGTGTATCTCAAATCTTTATATACCTTCTATTTCCTTTAATGAAGGAATGAAAGAACTTAAAACACAATTAGCAGAAATGGAGCAACATTTTCTTTTCATTCATTTGAGTCTGTCTAATTACTCTCCTTTAGCTTTGTATTTAATTGCCAGCAACTCCTAAGAGAAAAATCTGGCTCTTTACCTGTTAAATGCTTCACAATGTTCATAAGCTAGTTACTTATAAGCTGTTGCATACTATGGCTGGAAATAATACTGTTAGAGCAGTGAGATGTAAAGCAAAGTTAAATCAAAACAAGCATCTGAGAAATGCTAAAATGCAAGAGTCAATACGATCAACACTTGCTAAACATAGTCATCTGAGCATTTGTTAATGTATAAATTTTGATTAGTGCAGCTTTAAAGTTGCCATAGTAAATCCAGAGATGAATGACAGTGGCGATGGATTTATAGACCTTTTTATTTTCACTTTAAAAAACACTTGAGTTTCTGTGTTTTCCTTTGTCGGTTTCTATCTATGATTCCTAGATTGGATGGCCTCCAGGCCTTAGACACCTCCTGTTTTCGTAGATGACTGTTAGTTTCCTTGTAGGCCTGCTGCTAACACTGCACTGCATGTTTTGCTTGGACGTACCTGAACACCATCGGGTTACTGGCATGAAGCCTGCTGGATTACTGACGATGCTTGTCCGACAGAGAGTGTCAGACAGGGGAAAAGCACTCAGTGCTGACATGGAAATTGTGGGTTTATGAAAGAGGGAGTGATCTGAGATGCAAAACAAACATCGCTCTTCCTCCTTTTGTGAAATCCTGAAGGGAGGTTTCCTTGCATAGTGCTAACTTTAAACTGTCATTGGTCGATCAAAGATCTTGTCCAGGCAATCTTAAATTAGCTTTTTTTCTGATAAATACAGTGCAGATGATGAGGGATTGAAAGAATACAGGTTGATCAGGGCAGTTCTTCTACTTTAAACATTTTCAGACAGGGCCTGCCCTCCTCATCCCATTCAGATTGGTGTAAGGTTTCTGCCCTCCATCTGTTTGGCTGCATGCCTCCCCCGCCCCCGATCGTTTTTTTTCCACTATTAGTTGTGTTCAATAAAAAAAAAAAAATCCGCACTCAATGAGAAGTCTGTCTAAGTCATGCACTTGAGTAACCTAGTTTAACACATGCAAACATCACGATCCTGTTAGAATAACCCACTTAAGCTAATTCCTGATCATGAGAAACCAAATTAAGATGCCTGACTTTCTCTGATGGTTGATTAAGTTACCAAGAAAGTGCCATTAATAATGGTTGGCATCATCACTCTCTTAATTCTGTGTTAGAAGTTAAACTTTTTTGCTGGAGCTCTTTTGCTATCTGGGAATATTCTGGTGAAATTCTGTATGTACTAATTCAGTAACTGAGTCTTGTGGCCTCTGCTCATGTTTGGCCTCTTTCATTGGTTGGTTACAAAGATAAGAGCTGAGCTGTAGTGGATCTTTCAATTACGAAAGTCACCATCACTTATCATTCACTTTTTGACCCTTAAAGAAATAGTTTTGGGAAACATTCTTAATTGCTTTTTGGCGGAGAGTTAACAGAGGACTGATATCACTTTTACTGTTTCTTAAAAAGGTTAGTTCATCTTAACACAAAGCTAATAGTAGCAACGTTTGCCTATCAGCATGTCTAAATGCCTTTAAGTAACATGGTATATCTCGTTTGCCCAATGCACAAAACACACAAAGAGTCAAAATTACAATTTGCTGTTTTATGAGGGGGTGTGTGCCGGCCAGGATCACTTGCCAAGACGTTGCACTGCACATCACCCGCTGTTAATAGGTGAAATGTCATTTTCATACTTCAGTTTTTGTACAAACAAATGAGACGTATTTTTCTAATTAATGAGTGTTAGCGATGCCAGCAGATGTATTTTGATATCTTCAAACTGAGCTAGACTTGCTGTTTCCCCCGTTTCGATCTTTGAGATAAGCAAATCAGCTGCTGCTTGTTCATATTTAACAGACATATATGAGAGTGGTGTTGATCCTCTCATCTAACACTGTGTCAGAAAACAAAAAAATATATACTTCTCAACATGTCAAACTATTCCTTTACATTTATGTAGATGATACATACGTGCACATACATACATGGTGCAAAGATAGGGTGATGTTTACCACAATGCCAAGGGGTTATCTGTAATGCAGGAAGTGCGTGTGTAATGAAGGAAGCCTAAAACTAAAAGATAAACACACCACACCTCGTACTGTCTTGTCTTGTCAGATCCTGTCTCAATCTGCCTGACTGCTGCCGCTGCTGCCTCTGGGTCAACAGGAGTGGGAGCTGCATACACCTGACTTTTAAAATCGGGCTTAGCCGTCATTGTTCTGAAAGCATCAGAACTGTTGCAGCACTCCTCTTGATATATCCATGTGCAAACTGCTAAGAAAACACATGAAACTAGGTGTGTTCAGTGCACACAATTATCTCAGTTTCAAGGGAACAGTGTGTGCTCACAGGAGGAAGATGCACCGGCAGACACTCCCTCGGCACACTCATACTCATAACACATTATATCATGGTTTCTCAAAGGGCATGTCCTCAATGAAACCATGTCAGCCTTACCTGTCACTTCCACATGCATGTATAGGAGGTTATTACCATGAGCTCACACAGGCATTTAGAGACACATGGAAAGAAAGTGAGAAAGATGGAGCGTGGTGTGTTTACTCTATCAGCACGTCGTGGCATGGCCCGAACAAAAGGCCTCGTTTTTTGCCACACAATGCTCCTCGCAGGTTATTTCTGGTTCCCCCCGGTGGTGGAGAAGGATGAAAGACCAGCCACAAAGGAAAGAATGTGGTTCCTGTTGTGGTCTTAGGGGGTCATGGGCGAGTTGATGTGGGGGTAGGGTGTCTGCCTTTTGACATTGGGTGGCCCCTGGGGTGCATGAGTCAAGGTCTGGTGTGGGGGTGAAGGGAGGGGAAAATGGGTGTTTATAGGCAGGAGCTTGAGAGGTCATGGGGGCTGAGTTGCGAGAACAAGACGATACAAAGGATGCCACCTCGGTGTAACCCTGCCAAAGATAGGAGCGTTTTGAGGAATGAAGCCAGTCAAGTTGCTGCTGACGTAATGTTTAAAACTGACGCAAAACGGTGATGGAAGTGCAGTTTGCTAAAGTCTCTTTTTCATGCTTTGTCAGCAGCAGTGAACTCAAACTCTGACAGATTCCCTGAAGGGACATCTCGGCCTCTGCTAGTACAACAAAACAAACAGTGACAGAGAAGACACATGACACGTTAATCCCTGTGGTGGCACCATGTTCGCCTGTGTTCGAGCACAGTAGAGCAATACGTGTGCATTATGTGCGTGAGAGAGATCACGTCCCCGTTTCTGTGAATGTTTACAGTGCGAACATCATGCGCCGTGATATTGTGCACACATATCTGAGATCCAGTTACCGTATGATATACTGCCGTGTGTGATTGCAAGACACTGTGAGCGTTTGTCTAGCAGTTTGTGTGTACATGCTCCAGTTTCTGCAGACTCGCACAACTGCCACTGAGACAGGCTGCCGCAGAATCGAGTTCTGCCACTGTCTGTCTGGCTGTCTTTGTTCACAGCAGCCGCAGAGCTGTTATTATCACAGATAATAAACAGCTGATGACAGGATGTGTGTACGGGCAACTTTTTCTTTTTATTGACATAAAGACAGCCCTACCTGTTGAATCTCCTTTGTGTGCCTATTTTGGTGCATATTGTTCAGTGATTACACGTATTCAGATATGACCTGGTATGCACACTGAGAAGAATCTTGAGATTGACAATAGTGGCAGAAAGCTAAACATTCGTGATTTCACTTGCAACATTCCTCACTCTCCCTTTCTCTGTCCATGAGGTTGCGTGTGTGCAGTCTAATTGGCAGAGAGGTCTGGGACCCTGTGGCTGCTTGTGTGGAAGGCTGGCACAACAATACAGGAAGACGGCACTTATCTGCAAGGGACGGGGAGGAGGACGCAGCGGACGAGTCGAGAGCTGTACAGGATTTTTCATAAAATGCATCGGAGCTAAGGTCATCTTTGTTCAATTATGAATGAAAAGGAATGAAAACAATTGTTGTGCAGGAGAAGACAAACATGTGGGAAGCTGAGAGCGAGGCAGCAGGATGAGAGTGTAAGGTCCAGGGGATGTTTGGTTTACACTGTCTGTCGGTTTACTGATTTGTGTATTTTCCTGGTGATGACATGCGCCGGCCTTGTCTGATGTTTATCATCCAGAGTACAGCTGAATCTAGTGTGATGATGTGAACCAGCAAACAATACAAGCCGACTGTATTCTCAATAACATTGGCTATAATTTCCCCTCTTCCTGTAACAAAACGCAATCAAAAGTTATCTGCATGCAAAATCTTCAGAGTCGGTTTGTGTGACTTTGCATTGTATCAGCTTAGGGTTGAATTAACTCTTTAATTAAGAGCAATCAGGATCAACACAGCACCTTTTCTAGTGATGTTTAATTTGGTGCTCAAAAGGGTTTCTTGCTCAATCACAAAGCTGATATGACTTTGGGTCAAGACACTCTCTAAAAGTATGAAATCGACTCTGCTGATTTGCTAATATTAGTGTGATTCCTGTCTGTTGTGCACCACAGGGTCAGGTGATGTTGAAAGACGATAAAGCAAGAATTAAGCAATCATAACTGAAAGGGATTTTTAGGCTACAACCGGAACTTGTTCTGCAAGACACTAAAGCTGCATGTTAGTGACAAGATTTTATAAGATCGTTTCCAACCAGGTCTGATTGTGTGTCACTGAGCCGTAGTTTTACCTTCACCACTGAACTGAGTGACACTATCTCAAGCTGACCGTCTTGTTCAACACTCCCTTCTCAGACAAGCTCAGTAAATCTGAACTCCATGCGAGCTCCTCTGAGATAAGTTGCTTCGCCTTGTGCAACTTTTTCAACATGAATCTGGAAACGTCCACAGACAGATGGATTGTCTTGATGTCACTCTGAGCAGTGAAATGTGGAAATGTTAATGGGAAAAACAGTTTTCCCAATAAGCCATGCACATGACCTTCCATAAATATCGTGAGCGTTACATTCTCCTTCAGTCTTTTCATGTCAGCTCTGTGTATGGCCAAACATTCATCCAATCCTCAGTCAAGTCGGTTTTATTTATGTAGCCCAATATGACAAATCACCAGGTCCCAGATGGCTGATGGTCCAGCACAGAGAGACTGAATGAAAAGAGAGGACCAGAGGAGGAGGCCACATGTTCCTGTTTACATCATGTACACAAACAGTACCAGAGCCATAAGACCCAGCCCAAACTGAACTGCTTCCCCTATTCAGAATGACAAAGAGGCCGAGGTCAGTCCAACCCTAACCCCCCTGAACATCATGTAATCTGATACAGAGAAGGAACTGCAGAACCAATAATCCCCCAAGATTTACTTTCACTGAGTAAAGTGGATACAACGTTTACTTGAAAGGCTGGATAATTGTACTATTACGAGCTAATAGTTTCTGCATGTAGGCAGAGTAACACTAAATAAGCAGGCTGCTTTTAAAATCCTGACTTTGTAAAATAACCTCACCTAATCAGCTGATCTTCCCTGGTAGTGTTTGTACACACGCTGAAGGTAATTGAGAGAGCAGAGCATAAACAGATTTGGGTAAGGCATTACATAACTATTTATGCCATGAACCAAAGCTATTGCATCTGGCCTTGAACAAATGAAAAAACACATTACAAACTGCATTCAAGTGCAACATTTCATGTACACAGACACACAATGTATTTACAGCTAATGTAATGAAATGCCATTCTATTACACTGTGCTCCAGTAAAAAGCCATCTAGATGCCTATCTGGCAGAAGGACAGGAAATTTGAGAAGCCATAACCAAACCAATAAGCCCAGCGATGATTATTCAACACCGTGGCCCCTGAGAGGCAGCTGTCAGGGATATGTGGTCAAATGCTCCCCGTGGCTTTGAACCTGAGCAGAGCCTTCATGGGAGAAGATAGATGAAGCTGTGTGAAGATCTGCACGACTCTGACTCCAGCATGGCAGCTATGTGTGTGTGTGCAGATCTGAGACGACAATATAGTTAACCGTCCTTCATCTACCAGCTGGAATGACCCGTAATAACAGTGCTAATGTTCTACAAACAGCAGTGACAGTTTGCTCCTTTGCGTGTACGCCTGATAACCCCGTCCTGACCTTTCTGTCAGGGGCTCGTCTACTAATTTTCAGGACCGCTAATCATTTCACAGACTGTTGCACAACACCTTTCATTCATTGGCTCCAAGGAACAAACTGTGCTTCCAGTGACGCTCATACTTAATAAAGGCATCCAGCAGCCTCCCCGTGCCCTCACACACACAAACATACACACATACACACACACGTAAGTATACAACCGCCATATGTTTTAGCAATGTTTGGACTTTGAGAGTTTATATGACTGTGAGTAACACTGAGCATGTAAAAACTAAATCCAGTGACCAAAATAATAAAGCCTGTCATATAAAAATCATGTAATTTGTGGGAAAACACTCCGGCCAACACACTTTGTAGCACCTCATTACAGCGTAGAGCCAGCAGATGGCACCATTTTACTTTTATATGAGCAGAGGACATGAGTTCAATCAGTTCAGGCCAGAAATTACATTTAAATACTTTACCACAAAAAAACTGCACAGCCAGATTTGACTTATGTTTCACAGTGACCATGACTAAATTTTTCTGACTTCCCCTCAGTGGCTTTTGATTGAGTGAGAGTTTTGTGTTCTTGAAATAAAAGGTTACTATGTGGTATTTTGGTGCACAGGTGTGAAAATGTAACAGAGTTAAACTTGAATTATTTAACACTTAATAATTCTGTTATTTATTGATCACAAAACACATCCAGGAAATCTCCTTTGAGTAATGTGCAGGGCCAGATTTCTTAGGTCACTGCTCCCCCTTCTGACACAGAAAATATCACAAGCAGAACCTTAGTCCACTGTGTGAAAATCAGATAACGTGACATAGATGATAGATACCACCACCACCACTACTACTACTACTTATAATAATAATAATTGGAAACTGGAAATGGATTTGAAAGCTACCACTGAAGTATCTCTTAAGTCTGAAGGATACAAAATCTGCACTACTGCTTATCCAACATTTTTCCACAAGTTACGTTACAATGATGGAGAGGATGGATTTGTAGAACACTGCTGCTTCTGATGGCCATGAGAAGAGAGATAAAAACTGAACTGGTTATTTGACATTAAACAACACACAGGTTGCCATGTTACTCTCCCCTGTACTGTAATCAAAAGCAAGAACTCAAATAGCGGTTCACAGAGTTTAACCCATTTATATGCCATCATATATTCATATTAATACCACTGCCATTTTCTACAGTGGCTTTGTTGATAAAATGATCAGGTTTTCATCTTCGCCTTCATACAAATTTGCTGAATTTTCAAAGCACCATCTTCAATGCTGTGACCACTGCTGACTAAATTCACCTCCAGTGTATTGAGGTGGAGGCACAAATCTCAGACATTGAAACTCTGACCACATAAAACTAAATCTATTTGCATGGATACCATTAGAGGCAAAGGAGAATATACAGTATGCTTTGTTTTGTAATTTGGATGAGTCAAGCATCTGGACTGAATTGTCCTTTGTGGTCCTCGTGCACATATTTACAAATGTTTTAAATTCCCTTTTTTTACGCGACACTGATTTTAATGGGCTTTGGATGAAATCCACAAAGCATTGTACCATATGTGTTGAAAAGTATGATTCAGCATTCTGTTATGCTGTGTTAACTGGGACAAACTGGATCAAGCAGGGATTAAATCTGGCAGTTTTTTTTTTTCTCCTCACAAACCAAAATAAAATTGCTCCATGAAACACCACTGGTGGGAAGTAGTTATAGCAGGTAATATACCCATACAGAGCCATCCTTTTTAATTAAGGGCACAGCCTATAATTGACCAATAACTTAATGTTTGTCATAAATGGATTAATAGTGGAGAAGGGATGGGAGAAGCTAACCACCCTGAGAGGGCTCTCTGTGTCCCAGAGGTCTTATCAGTTGCCCTCCTTGTCCCTTATACTGCCCTATTTGCTGCTGACTGTCACCCAGTCAGATAGATAGGGCTCTAATGGAGAGACCCGCTCTGTTAAGTGATTGAGCTGTAAATACAGAGTGACCTGGACTAAGACTCTCATCATCTGTAAACTCATTCAACACCCTGCGTCCTCTCCCTTGAAGTCTGGGAGAGTCTGAATCATTTCCATCACTGAGCAGTGGGGAGGGGGGGCATCTCTGATCATGAGATAGAGAGAGGGAAGAGAGGGAGACACACACCTCTTAGTATATGATGAGTGTGTGTATGTGTGTAAATGTGTATGTGAGAGGGTGGTGAAGCGTCAAACGACATCCTCGAGATGATCTTTCCATCAGCTCCGCAGAGAGATTGTCCCAGGCTGAATTTATGGAAATGGTCATAAAACGTGAAGACTTCAGTAATGGGATATGTCGATAAAACCCACGGCGGCACAATCTACAGCAGTTTACTGAGGAGATGAGTGGCCCGGCTGTTAGACAACTCAAATCTAATTTTCTCAATAAAGCCCTGTAAGTCAACAACCCTAAAGGTTCAATAAATCATAATATGGGACAGATTCATCAAGGCCGTATTTATTGTTATGGCACTGCAGCATTAATCCTATCACTGTGTTTGGTCTAATGGCAAAATAAGCTGCTTTCCTCATTTCCATTATCATCTCATACACATATCAGGGTATCCTAGCTGTGCAGTTTTTCAAGACTTATACAAGTTTTAATTTCTAAACATTGCCACAGTCAATTCTAACTCAATTCACTTACAAAGATTAAAATGGAAAAAGGTGAGGGCACATGTGTGTTTTTTTCATTGTAATTACTGTTTTATAGAGATAATACAAGACAATATCCAACTTATCATTTAAACACTGATGGCCACTCTAATTGTGCTTATATTTAATCAAAATGTTGTAATGAAGGTATGAATTTTAGAGTTAGAGACAGTACAAACAGTAAACAGTAACAGTAAAAACAGTAATTATACCATAATTATTCTTGACTCTTGTGCATTTATTGTGATCATATTCGAAAAAAAATATAAATGTATTTCAGTAGTGATTTTTTTCTCTTGGTGCTTTATTCCCTATTCTGCACTGCAAGTGTGAAATCAATAACGTTAACGTGATGGCAGTTCGTTTTAATTTCAGGGAATGTCTAGTCATATCTTATTAAGAGCAGTTAATGACCCATAGCCCCCCTGGCAGATGATCCCCGAGTTCAATGTGCCAGAATTATTGGTGATTCACGAGAGGTAATTTTGAGTATTTAGTGAAGAATTCTTAATGTGCAATGTGCATTGATTTCTAAAAAAATCTGTAAACTCTTTAACCTCCTTTTAATGGCACGACTATTTCAATATTTCTGGGTTTGATTTCGTTTTAATCACAACTGTTTGAACTACAGTGACCCTGTGAGTCATTACATATTAAATGGTACAGACTTGGATTGTCAGTGTAGGAAGAAAATGGGTGTCATGGCTGTAAGAATGTGCAATTTGGTGTCACTGCTATAAACTGTGTTTACCTGAAAGACACCAAAGTGCCATTTTAACTCAGAAAACACCCCCCTCCCCTCCCCTTTTCTCTTCTTCAGCCCCGGAGTCGGTCCTTTAACGGCTGGATGCTCCACATGATCAGTGGTGCCTGCAGAGCCAGACAGGCAGGACGGACGCCTTATGAAAGCCAGCGACTCCTCCCCCTGGGGGATGGAGAGGACCCACACCGTTTTACTAGCACAGAAGGGCAATAAGTGCTAAAGGAAAACAATTATACCCCAATCATTTCCGATTCTTTGGCAGTCATGGGCCAAAACGGTCCGAGGATGAAGGTTACAGGGCAGCAAAGGGGCTAATATCAACATGAACCAAGAGGCCTTGTGCTTTCAAAACTAAACTTACAAACACAAATATCAGGCACTAATACGGAAAGTGATGATTAGAATATTACGTTTTTGTTTTAGTCGTCAAGAAAAAACTTCTATTAGAATCAAATCATAATTTTCTCTAAAGGGGAATAAAGATTACTCTGATAAAAAATGGCTGACATGAGTTTGCTTTTAGAAATGTATGTATGCATATGTCATATTAAATTTAATGTTAAGGTTTGTAGTATCCCACTTGTGTTCAAACTGCTTCCTTAAAGGGCGAGTTCACCCAAATTATCGCCTGAGTAAAACCAGAAGTATCTGCATCTGCAAGTGCATTTATGAAAATACATAGTTCTACCTAATTACAATAAACTGAAGGTTTACAAAGAGTTGGCTTCCTGTTTATTGTGCAGGGTTAAAGCACAACACAGTCAAGCTGCCTGAATGTACTCAGGTCTTTATTTGACTCAGTGGTCGTGCTCAGTGTCAGGAGTGAAGCTGCTCTGGGGAAGCTTGAGCCTGGATCAACAGTAATCCCCCTCCCGTGGAGGTCACAGTCGAGTTACAGGAGGCAAAGGTTCCCTCCGCCGTTCTGAGCCCAACTTCCATTAGCGATCTGTTAGCCGCAGTCCATTGAGAGGGAGGACTGGAGCACGAGCTCCTGGGAGCACACAAACATACAAAGACGCACACACATGCTCACGGCACAGACCTTGTTTGATGAAAAAGAACAATTAAGGGAGAAATGAGGGAGAATCATCAGGGGAAATGGCTGATGAAGACTTTATTGATTAGAGCAGCTCCACTGGTCCAGCTCTCACTGTAGCAATTATCACCAGCCAGTGGGCCTCGTGGTGCAGGGTCCCATCTGAAGACCACAACGTGAATCGCAGGACCCGAGGAAGCATTTCTGGACTATATATGACAGAACAACAAGCCTGAAATGAAAGAATGACACTAACCTTTCTATAAAATCAATGACTTCTTATTATTGCACAAAAGGAAGATAAAGATTTTTAGACTGAATATTCTGCTATTTAATATCATATGACTACAATAACAGACAGGTACAGAACACTAATTAGAAGAAGTAGAGACAAGATATATATATATAATAGAGACAAAATGGTTATGAACGCACATCTAGCTCAAAGGAAAAGAGTTGATCCCTGGTCTGATGGATGGAGCATAGTGTGTGTTTATTGTGTAGGATTTGCTCTTAATTATAATAAATAATACTTTTTCCCTTTTTATCACATTTACCAAAATCTTTGCCCTTGAATAGTATGTAGTCATATAGCAGAGCAGGCTGGATTCTGCATATGAGGCTGTGGAATAAAGAAGCATCTTCCTCTTTTTGTCTCAAGCTCACGCACGCACGCACGCACGCACGCACGCACACACACACACACACACACACACACACATGCACACACACATGCACCGATGATTAATTCAAATCCCTCGTGAATAAAGCAATAAAGTCTAATGGGGGCACATCTGAGTCAACATGCCCACATACCTACCGCAGAGGCCAGTCTGATCATTCGTTTGTTTGCTCAGCTAAGACAGCTTGGTATTTGTATTTAAATCAGGCTGTTGTCTCCTCTTAGACCAAAGACGCTGTTAAGCAATTGATGTGTAAGTTGACTTAGCGATGCAGTTGTTTGGATTGCAGACGCTCGCGTGTGTGGGTGGCTTGACGTGAAGGATGGTGATGAATTGCATGTAGTTTAAATGTAAGACAAGACGCAATCTGAATCTCCGAATGAGAGGGAATGAGCTGCATCTCAATGTGTCACATGATATAGTCATCATGCACTGAAACGCAAGTGAATGTGCTCGACTGCAACGTGCATCTTCATCCCCGTGGCTGGGATACTAAGTTCAAAGGTCAGATGAAGTGACCTTGGGAGAACCTTCATCTAATTAGAGGTGAAAGGCCAAGATTTAATCTGAAATGTGACCTGGTGCTCTGAGAACAGGCCGAGCCAAATACAAGGTAGTAAACTAAGATTAAGATAGTTGTGATTTCATTGTTATAAACTGGAACTCATTAAAAAGACAAATTATTATATGTTGAATCAAAATTAAAAAAATTAAGTCAGAAAAAAAAGAGTGAATCTGATTTCTCTATGGGCTAATTATTTTTGACTCTTTTTATTCAGTGCTAACACTCTAATACATTGAATGATGTTTTGTGTGCACCTTTTACTCCCATTAAAAGAGAAAGATATACAAGTGCCTTTGTTAAATACATGAAAGAAAAATGCTATTTGGGATTAAATTGAAGTGGTTTATTTTATATACGCATATTAAAAAAACAGCCTCAATTATGGATGAATATTCCAACTGTATAAAACTGTATCTTCAGGAAACGTCTTCTCTACTGAATTAGAAATGAAACAAATAACAGCTTAATATCTACATTAAAACAAAAACGGCCAAACTGATGCTGCTAATTTACCAAACCTGAACTGAAAGAAGAAAAGAAGAAATTCAACAATGACTAAAAAATTTAAATCCAAAACTGCAAGAAATCGTGTTCAGTCATAAAAGCAGCACCTCTTTAGCAAATCATTTAAAATCATAATTTCAGGCTGGATGAAAAGACACCAGTCCTCCCAGTATCATCTCCCACCACAGAGCCACTGTTCTCGTTCTGCAGCTCACTGACTGCAGACTTTCACAACCTCATGGACTATTTTTGCAAGGGCACAGAAACAAAAAAGAGATAATGGTCAATGGAGAAATATAAAGGGACAAACACAATCTGTTTCTGCACTAGATGGAGATGAATGGGGCATAATCCATTGCCTTCCATCACACCTACCCAGCCTGCACCGAGGCCGCTCCCCGCTTAACCGCAATGATGATTAATCCTTCACCCACTATTTATATTTCCTAATTGTAATTAGCACGAATTATCAATTACGGTTAGTGCCTAATTGCCCTTCATAAAGACAGCTCCCCAGGTTTAAACGGGTCCATTTAAATAATGTAACTAATAGCTCTTGCCTTTACGTTGCGGATACATCTTCATTGTTCCACGCGTGAACCGTGATGGTTGCTCGTAATTTAACAGGGCAATCGAGAGAAGGAGTGCAGGTGGCACTGCGGGACTAATTATTGTTAATGAATTATGATGTGACCTTCTCAGAACAATGGCTAATCAATGCTCACGTTGAGTGACAGTGCGCTCCGTGCAGATGCCAGGGAGCACGGAGCCATTACCGGCAGGGCCTCGGCTCTGTGGAAAAACAGGCAGCTGCAGCAGTTTGCTCCTGGTCTCTCACAATATGTACACTCGCCTTTACTCGCCACAACACTCGGCTCCCTGTGGATGCTGTTGCTGTTTGTTTGTCTGGAGAGGACAGGCCTGGCCAAAATATCTGTGTAGCCTAATTTACAGACTGAACAATCTGAAGCCAAGACATGAGGCCAAGATAGATTCATTTTGTGCCCCAGGACGACAAAATGCTGCTGTGTCACCTGCTTGTTTTGTCTGATCCTTACTGTTGGTATTTAATGGTCTTTATGATTTTAACTTGCATCACGTCATTGCTCTCTTCTGTTTGAAACTAAAAGTGAGCCCCGGCTTAAGGAATGAACATAAGATCAAACCTTTTGATCCTCAGTCCATCACAGCTGAGGATCATGATTTTAATTGATTTCTGAATCTGTGTAAGCCGTGTGAGCGCCTGAGGAAACTAATGCATGTTGTGTGTGTGTGTGCAGAAGAAATCACTCCTTTTGCGCAGACTGTACACAACAATGTCATGGAAAGAGAAAATGACTGAAGCTTTGCAGTCTCTTTTCTCCTCTTGTGACTGAATCTCAAGTTTTTTGAGGAGCAGAGTTATGATTTTCTGAGCAGTAAAAAAATCAGATTGTGCATAGTTTCAAGTATCAAAAAACATCAGAACACATTGTTTTGCACATGAGAAAACAAAGTGGAACAAAAAAACAACAAAAGCTTAAAGCAATAAACTTTGAACCACACATCTCCGGCAGTCAGTACGTGGTAGAAAGTTTGCACACGTTGCCGACATAACCTCACTGTGCCGGTTGTTAGTCGACAACACCAACGTTTGAACTGACCTTTACCTTGTTGTGACAGGGGCGCAGTATGACTGACAATGTCCCTCAGTATAATTTACCCCCACCGCACATCGCCCTCCATCTCCTCTGTGATGCAGTTGACCCCTTTACAAATCACCCCCAACTTTACACATCTGCTGCCTGTCAGCATCTGCCAGGCGCACTCACCCGTCCCGCCCATAATGAAAAACTCTCATTACTCGCCTCCACCCAACAGGTATACAGGCCGTTAGGACAATTACTGGGCAATGCCACTGACCTTGTTGTCAGAGAGAGTCAAACAAACACAGAGGTCTAACTGAAAGGAGGCCTGGCAGCAGAAACCCGTCGGCACGCGGCGCAGACAGGAGACTTGGCAAAATGAGAGAAGCCCTATGCCAGTTCAGGGAGATTGTACTGTATTGATCTACAGCTACGCTGGCACACATCAACGCCAACCGCCTCTGAGTGCAGACAGTAGAAACTGAGGCATGTAAGTAGTGTCACATGACAGACAGAGCATTCAAATGATCAACCTGGAAGTTTTGAATATTAACCACAAGTTGTGTGTATAACTGCTGACAATTATACCTACTAATAAGTTAGGATGATTTAATGTCAGTTCAGTGTGAAAACCAACTTGCAGAGACTACAGCTGTTAAAGATTTGTGATGCAGCAGTTCCAATTTTATAGTCGTTTTTTGTCAAAGGTACATTGATTAGTTGCAGGCGCTGCATCCGAGATTTGCAAATTCAGCTGCTAAAAACAAACTGCGTCGTCAGATAAGATATTCCTTTATTAGTCCCAACACACAACAGGGAAATCTGCAATAGTAAGCAAACACAGATATGGCGAGAAGGATGTATTTGATGGGGCTGACTATGACAAAAGCATAAAAGCAAAAAAAAAAAAAATAATAATAAAAAAAAAAAAATAATGGATGTGCAATGCAAAGTCACACAAGCTGTAGCTCTTTGCACCATGATGCTCATTTCATACTAAAATAAATGAAGACAGACAGGAAGGTAGAAAAACAGAAAGTTCTCTCATGCAAACCATTAGTACATTCTTCATTCATGCTCCTGTATCTTAGAAACCAGCACCACTGCACAGTTTAGGAATCTGACACAGAGGATCAAACAGCCTCTCTTAATGGTTGACCAGACACTTGCTGATCTTTTGTTTGAGTCCCACTTTACAGGAGAGTTGTGGAGAGACTGTGGAGGACTTCAGAGAAAACAATGGATGCTACAGTCTGTGAGGAGAACTGCAGCTCATAATGCCGCTCCTGCCATTAGACAAATTATCTGACGTTTAGCAGACTGGGGGCAGCCTCCCCGTGAAGCGATGACTTTATTGACCCTGGAGGGGGGTCTTGGATGGAAGTGTGTCTCTTTGGCTCTCTGCCGTGCCTGACAGGGAACACTCCTCCTCTCTGAAGCCTTCCTCTGGTCCGTACAGACTTCGAGCCTGAGCCAGCTGCCGTTCCCGCTCTCTGAAGTCTACCTGAGGGCCTCTTTGTCCTCGGGGCTCGTCCCTTTGTCCCGCTGACCCATGCAAACAGATGTCCAGCCACTGGGCTTTCTCGTAGGAAGTTGTAAACCTCCAGTGTGCAGCGGGCTCTATTCATATGGAGGGACTACAGTAATGGCCGTGCAAGTGTCATACACATGCAAATGCCGACACGCAGACACCCTGTAGGGGCGGCTTTAACAAATGTTTGACTATGTAACTACTGCAGACCATGCCAGTCCAGCAGGCTATGACTGGGTAGCAGTGAAACCTCCATGTAGCAGAGTAATCACCCTGAACTGTATAAGTAACACAGGAAATTGTGTAGGGAGGCTCTTAAAAGTGTGTAAACATGATCGGATCCCCCATGTCACTGAGACCAGACAGAAGTACAGAGAGGTGGCCCTCATGCCTTCTGTCTGTCTCATGCACACACACAATGTAGACCTCACAGGCTCAGATGGTAAAATATGTTAATGCAAACTGGAACATCACAGCTTTCTTTAGAAACAAGTACATTTTTACCACCAATTTCAACCTATACTGATTCTACAAAAATACAAATCAGCAATGTGAAAGAAACTATAGGAGAAGCAATAACTGAAGATGCAAACAGTTTAGATCATTCAAGGACTGAGGAGTTAAAGGAAGTGTCAGACGAGCCCTCCTCTGCTGTTGCACTTACTGGTTTGGCCTTCCAGTATCCAAAATGACTGTCTGTAGCCATCAAGGTTTTATCTGTATTGGACACCTGCTGAGAATATTGATCCTGTGCTGGTTTCACCATTTTAGCCATCACCAGGCATCAAGCTTTAAACAACCCTATGTCACTTTATATTGAATACTAATAGCGAAGACTAGGGGGCTGACTGATTGTGAATATAAATCTATCACCTTAGGTGAGAAAACAATCAGCCGTATTCATTGTACGCCTGCAATTTAGCTCTGAATGCTTTAAAGGAGCACCTAGAATAGTGATTCATCGAGGATCCTTTAAGTCTGTGCACGCATTCCTTATTTAGTTTTCTCTAATAAGCAAGTAGACGTTACTGTCATTCCGTACAGATTGCTGTCATGCCATGCACACAGATGGGGCATAAACTATTTTCTCTACATCAAAAACAACAGACCTTGCCATTTCAAGCATTATTTAGCATTTAACTGAAATTATGTGTTGCTGCTGTGTAATGTAATACAGCAAAAGTGAAAATGGGAATATTATTATCACTATTAGATGAAAACAAAATGACAGCAAAGGTATAAAATTATACCAGAAGACACATGCTATTATATAAGCAAACCTTCTAAAGGATATAAAAGTTATATGTATGAGAGACATTCAGAGATGTATTTACTGTAATATATATTTTTTAATTTAATTAAAATGTCAAATGCTAGTGAAACACAATATCTTCATAATATCTGGAAATAATCACCACATGTTTGTTCTCCTAAATATTGTATCAACACCTAAATATAATATCATATAACAAACTAGATATATAAGCAACTGGATGTTAGAGTAGATATCCAAGTGTTTGATTTTCTTTTTCATTTATTGCACATCTGCTAATATCTGTGCTTAATAATTGCTGATGCATCCAATATTGTTGTTCAAATGAAGATTGTGACATTTTAATGCATTTATATTTTCACCTCCTGGAAAAAGACATTTTGATTTGCACTGATAGGAATCATGATGCTGCAACATTCCCACAAATAAACAGTTTCTAATCAGAGAAAGTTTTGCTGTAGCTCAGGGGACATGAAAATTCCCCTGCTGACAGTAAAGCTTCTAAAAGAGTCCAATTTGGGGAGACAGGCTGATCTCTGATATGGATCAAGTGCCATCTGTGCCCAATTTTCTCTCAGGTCCTGTATTATTGAATTTAATGATATGGGTGATTATCGACGAATGCTTTGAGGCCAATAAGTGCTGGTGTGAAACACTAATAGTGTTTGTGTCACGTGTCTGGCGGAGAGACTGGAGGGGACAGACGCTTTAAAGACCGAGCTCCGGTCATCTCATTCTCGCTGCAAAGACTGACAGACACAAGCACGGGAGCCGAGTCCACATTCACAGGGATCACCAGCACTAATCCGCTCTGATGAAGCTTGAAGACGTGAAGTAGAGTCAACTATGAGAAGTTGCGCTCCACGTGCGTAATTACGCACCAGAGTCCTTTTTTTGCGCCTTTAAAAGGTTTTTCTCCATAAAAGGATGCTGGACCCCAAGGAATGCGTGACAATGACGTCCACTCATAAGATTTCATTTTCTATAGTTGATATACTGGATCCGAAGAAATTCAACAGCAAAAGGGTGAATGAACTTTCCATCGTTGCGGAGAAGTTTCCCGTGCCGGAGGGGGCGAGTGTGGAGTCGGACAGCACTGCAGGTGGAGAGCTGAGGGATGAGCGCACTGAAGCAGGTGAGACATTTTTTACAATATCATTCTCATCAAACATTTATTATTATCCTTTATTTTTAATCGCACGTGTCAATTATTGCAATGCTTATCCGCGCATTGTCACATCTAAATAAAACAAGAGCGCACGGGTGGAATGAATCTTTATGATCTCCTACAATAATAATAAAAAAAACTTTCTGCTCCAGACTGAAGAGCAAGTGAGATTTTCCATCAGATTTATTGTCATCTCTGTGTGACCTTCCCTTAATTTCCAAGGCTGCGCTTCCTTTCAGGGGAGCCACAAAGGCTTGCTCCCAGAGCCCCAGCCTGTGATTGGCACCGGGACAGGCAGGCCAGATAATTGTTTAAATCGTCCCATTGAGGATGCCTCCGCGCGCTTTGATCGATATCCCATTACTGCATCCTGCATATCTCCCTGCAGCACCTTGCAGGTACAAACTTCACACCCCATCCATGTCTGATCCCAAATATCGTTCGATTAAAACTTCCCTTTAAATAGATGACATTTATCGACCCGCCAGCAAATATGAAACTCCATTAGCACGTCACGGCTGAGGTGGCCGAGCTGGATTTGGACGAGATTTCTTTCCGCAACATGACATTTGAGGAGCTGTGTGCTTTATAAATTATTTAAGGATTAGTGACCCCCACACCTCCACCCCCATCCTCCTCCTCCTCCTCCTCTGAATCTCTGCTCCAGCGATCTCCGGATCCTAATCAAACACTTTACAGATGTGAACTTCAGGCCTTCACTGTTTGGTTTTTTAGAACTGCAGCATAAAGAGGAACAGCGTTGCACAGTGAGGATACATGTCTCATTCAGGTGATGAGCATCAGATTTGAGGTTTTGTCAAGTGACCTCTTGTCTTGTCAGGAGCTGTTCCTTCAGCACCAGGGACAAATGAGACCATCTTTGTTCAAAACACATTAAAAAGCAAAATACTACTAGTTACTTATTCAGAAAAAACTACTTTAATATTTTCAATTCAGTCAATTAATCAGAACAATCTAGGAAGCAAAACCTTGATGTCACCTGGGATGCATAGTTGGAAAATGCTCTAACAATTTTTTTTATTGGAAAATTAAATTTATTTATTTATTTTGGTGTCAAATTTGCTGCTGGTGTTTGCATGACGTGAGCTCATCCTTCTTTTTATTAACAGGCGAGGACACAGCAGACGAACACTCCTCAGCCTCCAGGCATCCTGCAGGTGATGCTGACCCACTTCTGTTCTCCCCACCCGCTCAGACAGAGCCGTGTCTCACAGGGGAGCAGGACCACGGAGAGGTAGGGGTCGCCCTGCAGGACCCCTCCCCGCACAAACGCAGGCGCCCAGACCAGGCCTGTGCCAAACCCAGGCGAGCCAGAACCGCCTTCACCTACGAGCAACTGGTGGCTCTGGAGAACAAGTTCCGCACCACTCGCTACCTGTCTGTGTGCGAGAGACTGAACCTGGCCCTGTCCTTGAGCCTGACCGAAACCCAGGTGAAGATCTGGTTCCAGAACAGGAGGACCAAATGGAAAAAGCAGAACCCAGGGGCGGACAGCACCTTGCAGCCCGGTTCCAACTCTCTGGTCAGCGTCAGTCCAAACCCACCCACGTGTGGGTCAAGTCCTGCCAGCTTCCACCAAACTTTCCCCAACTTCAGCTCTGGGAATGTGATCTTCCACACAGCCGCTGGGGTTCCACTTTCATCCACTGGAGGCCTCCTGCATCCCTTCATGTCCAGTGGGTTTGTCCAGCCCACTTATTTTAATCCACATTTATGAAAGAAGCAAAGACTGACAAGATGCAGCTGCAGCAACTTTTTGGGCAAAGTTTTACAGGAGCAAAAAAAAGCTGAACTTTTACTGCCCACATTCATTGTAACATGCCATGACCATCTTCTACAAACTGAGGAGTTAAGGAGGCACCTCTCTGACTTTACAACCTCCTTATGAAACTCCAAATAGGCTGTTGACTGTCTTTAATGTTTTGTCATGGACCTTTTTCCAAAACTTGAACGTCATCATCAACAGAAGGCCAAAAAAAAGTGACTGAGCCCAAACCATTATTTAAAGATTCCTGTTCCTTTATAGAGACTGCACCACTATGCACTGACTGTCTGTCCTTGTGTTCATCGAAACACCTGCTCACACTGTCCCGTCTGACAGCTCATACAGTTTAATTTTCTGCATCTGTGTATTGTCTTACATCTCAAACTGTGGCATATTGCGACCATCCAATCCCCAGCTGTGTTTCTACCTCTCGCGGGCTCGCACAGCTCACGTCTGTCGCCATTTATACGACGTTATCAGTGTAAGTTAATTAAAAAAAACATAAAACATCTGTGTGTGGCTCGTGTTTTACAAAGTAAAAAACATTTTAAATGAGAATGAATCGCACATCGTTTTGCATCCCTCTTAACATTAATTTGGCAAAATGCTGTATCAGTAATAGGTTTGTATTAGTGGTAGATCATGTCCTTGTTTAAAAGGTCCAGTGGAAATTACTCATATGCTGCCACCTTCTGGGGAACAGGGCTGAGCTGCTACTGAAAACAAGTAAGTCTGACCTGAAACTGAGGCACTGAGCGCAAGTCTAATATTCAAGTCACAAGACATTAAAGCACCCTTCAATTTACAGCACAGTGTTGAGTGAAAAGCAATTATGTTGCCTTCATTTTGTCTAGTAAAATTTTTGATAATCTAATCAAGTATTTTCATTTTAAACATCTTCACACTTGCTAATACTGCATTTTAGAGGTAAATACTTTTTTCTTCACTACATGTATAAGACACTTGTGGTTACTTTGCAGATAAAGATTATAACAAAACATATGATTAGTATGCTGCATCGTTATCAGTTAAACTACAACAGTATATGAATCAATGTTGATGTTTATTATATTAATCCAATGATATATTGATACCGCTCCCTTACAAGGCATTAATGGATAATAAATCAATTACTCATACTTTATACAGCTATAAATCATTATTAAGAACATCTTATGGGTTGCCAGGTTGTGGAAAATCCTGTAGCAGGGCATTTGCTTTACCAGTTTGGCATCCTCTTAAACCTGCAATAACTGATTGTTTTGGCCACTGGAGGGCAGCAGAAAAAAAAAGTTGTGAGCAGACAGTTGGGTAGGACAGTTAGGTTGAAATTGTATGTAGTGTGTGGACTGTGTGTGTAGATTGTGTTTCATAGACTACAGCTAGGGTGACTAGGGTGATGTCAGACAATCAAACAACACTTATAGATCCATGTATGACAATTATGCAAAATAAAGTTTAAAGGTTATGCAAATGACAGGAGTTTGCTGGGAGAACCCTTTGACTTACATTCAGCATTTGGAGCAAAATCTTTGGATTTATTGAAAATTTCTTAATATTGATCCGCAAACTCAAATGATTATTACCTAATAACCTTGAATTCATGATTTAGTAACGTTTACTATTGTAGGTGACTGACCAACTTTCACTGATGGTTTGTAAGAACTTGGGAAAGCCATGATCTTTTATTGATGACTTACCAACATTTCTAAATATAGACACACATCTTATTAGAAAGTGAGAAACCAAAGACGAGTGTCAGCTGGAGGAGAATGTTCACAACCTTGCACGGCAACATCTCGTCTTATTAATGGCTTATAACAAATATAAAGGGGCTGTTATGGGTAAGGAGTTATTTTTTAAAACTGAAATACGTTGTTGTTTTTACTAATGTACTTTTACTTTAAGCTGTTTTGAATGCAGGACATTTACTCGAATACTCTGAATATCTCTTCCACCACTGCCTATACTGAATCCATAACCTTCAATTACGTAATACAACCACACAGTGTCACCATTTCCTTACTGTCTTTCTACATCATCTCAGACACTAGTGGAAGAAAATACAATAAATTACATATTGGCTCTATTTAATAGAATTTAGTATAGATTATAATCATCAGAATAATCTGCTTTAGGATTTATTCATCCAATTTATTTATATATATTAAACAATTTTGATCTGTTTTACATGGGGTTTTTTTATAGTGTATTTGTTGTTATATCATTATAGCAATCCTTTATTACACTGATCTTGTATGTTTTATGAACCTGGATTATTCTCTTCATATTCAAACTGTGAACTGTGTCCTTGTGAAAATAAGAAGTATTTACATATGAATTAAACACACTATGTAGAATGTGCTTATATTATTTACAGAAAGAGAAATCAGACAAATCGAGATAGAATTAACTGCAGACCTCCTGTTAAGTCACTGCACTGTTGGTGTAATTGGTGTCTCAGTCTTGGGAATAAATACTCCTCTTACACTTAATTCACAACCGTTTCGTCTCGGTGCAAAGCAGATGTGCATGACTGATGTAACGTATCACCCACTGAGCCAAGAGAAGCCAGCCGGCAGAACAGGACAGACAAAAGAAAGATTTAGTGCAACAGCTATAGGTAGCCAGGATGATCAGTGCAGTCCCACAGCAGAGGACTGGGATTCAACTGCTTCAAAGCCACTGTCAAGCCAGTGTCATTAGTTGACATCTTTCAAGAGTGTGTTGCGCTTTCACTACTTTGATCTACAATGCACCGGTTGAGTAAGCCGCTTCTGTCTACTGTATATCTGCAGACAGTGAGTGTGCTGCTGGGGGAAAAAGACAGGAGGAGAGCTGACTGAGAATGGCTGGTAGGCAATTTTCTCCTGACATCAGTTTGACGGTTAGAGGGCTGACAAGCATCCTTCAATTAGATGGAATTTTCTCACTGCTGTCAAAACCCAGACAATGTCAACCTGTCGCTGAGGTGCTGGTCTTAGCTGCAATCTCTATTTTTTTCCCTACTCTTTCACACACATTTGCACATGACTACAAACATGCACAACATGCATTAATAACATGTCTCCAATTTAGTTTGTTTGTTCTCGCTAGTGCATATGAAGGTCCCCTCCTTTGGGTCTGCAGTACTAGTAATTCCAACAAGGCCTGGCATGCAGCCGAAGAATTTGACAGTTTTGATCAATACTGTGGAAAATCCGACATAAGGAACCCAGTCCATATTTGGCTTGAGGCAACTTTTATATGACAATGTGATGAATAATTTTGCAAGGTATCTGAGGGGGGTCATTTAAGTCGGGGCGAGGAGAGTGCTTGTTTAAAATTCATGTTGGAGAATGCTCTGGGACAAGGTCAGATGTTAATAGTAACAGTGCTTTCATGTCTATGTGTATGTGTGTGTGTGTGTGCATGTGTGTGTGCCCGTAGTGGTATGGGGAGAAAATTCCATCTACAGCCCCTGTTCGCTGTACTTATCTTCTGCAGAGAAACGAGTAGGAGGCTTGAATAAATAAAATGGAGCTGAGGATTTCCTGGTATGTGTGCACGTGTGTGTGTGTGTGTGTGTGTGTGTGTGTGTGTATGTGTGTGTATGTGCTTTCTTCAGCCGTGGTGGTCCACAGGGACCGGCATCGTTTCCAGTGAAGCTCACAGGTCAGATGGGAAGAGCGAATGGTGGGGTGGGAGGTGAAAAGAGATATAGGAAGAGAGGTTTCCAGGTCTTCCAGAACGTTGTGGGAGTGTTTAATAAGGATACGAACATGTGCACACACAGTGGAAACAACCAGCTTCTGACTCTCTAATAATTTATGAAATTCTTTTTTTCTCCATCTTGATCTTTCACTTATGATTACTCACTCATATTAGACATTAATTAGTACTTAGTCCTCGACTCAGCCACATGAAAATAGGTGTTCATGCTGATTTAATCCTTGAAAGGTCAAGTGCCTGATTGAGTGCTTATTTGAATTTTACATCTGAAACATCTTAAACCTGCATAAACAGTGACACATTATCACATTATAGAGTTGACATGGGGAACTTGTGAGCACACAGTTGCCTATTTATACAAGGAACAGACACAGAGGAACATTATTCAACAATATTCAATCTGCTTTTAGCTTTGTTTTTGGTCTTCACCAACTCCTGATGGAAATATACAGCTGTCTAGCAGCTAAATGCTCCTCTACATTCACCAACTCACGATCAACTGTCTGCTGTTGCTGGAAATGACGCTGATCAGAGCCATGAGACTGAACCAAACAAGGTTCAGCTTGGAAACAGCTCTTTTGTCATCACAACCTCTGTAACTGAGCATACTCCATCCGCAGAGGAAGGCACAGTGGGCGGACTTTAAGAATTAGTTAGGAATTAAGACTTAAGTAGTTGTGAATTAGTCAAATCACATATAAAATGTAGGGTTTCTATTGTCCAATCAAAGCAAATCAAAGCACACAAAAAAACTATAAACCCAATAAATGTTGCATGACAAGCATTAAAATTGCCTTGAATTACACAACATTTCAGCCGTGTATCTGTAAGCAGCTTTTGCTAGTGAGAATCCACCGAGCTGGTTTATTTATAAGCCACAATGGCAGCAGTTCAGATATTTGCACCTACACACAGCATGCTACTGCTTACTATTAAAAACTCAGATTTTTTCCTCTGAACCTCATACATTTTCATGATAACGGGGTGTTCTGACTAAAGCATGTGGGCTGTAAAGTCGAGTTTTGTGAACCCAAGCTTTTAAAAAAATCACTGATTTCTTTCTTTTATACGCTGCAGAATACAGCGGGCAAGTCAACTCAACAGACACAAGAGCTGGTATAGTTAAAAGCTTAGGATTAAAGATTTAATAAAATATCACTCTGAGCTCATTATCTGTAATATCTGAACAGCGTGTTTGATTGGAGAATAAACTTCCCCACATCATTGTGAAAGTGCACTCCTGAAGACGGCCTCGGGTTTTTTATTATTAATGTTTAACTGCAGCAATTCTCTCTGACCTCTGGCTCTTGGACGTTTTATTCTATCATACCAACTTCGCCAACTTTATGAATCAAGGGGTGTAATACAGGAGAATCAAATTCTTCTTGAAGCCCACACTGTCTGTATATCTGTTGGGAACATTACTGCCTTGCTGCGAGTAATATGCGGGCCATAAAAAAAAAGAGAGAACGACAAGAATGCAAAAAGTTGGTCCTGGAGAGTTTGCAGACATCCTGCTTTTTCTTAAACTGCTCCAGTTTTGCTTGACATATCTCATAGATGCTTTGTATTTCAGCGGCGTCCTCCAGCGCAGCAGGGACCCCGGCCAAGGCAGGAGGAGATAAAACTGATTTCTTCAGCACCGAGCGGGAGTCAGCCGGCAGAAAGAGCCAACATCTAATGGTCTTTTAATCAGCTATAGTCAGTGAAAGTCAGGTTGAGGTTTGGGGGGCTTGGGGAAGGGGAGAAGGGGGAGTCTTCTGAGGTTTGGGGCCTGCCTGTTTGGGAATTCAGACAAGAGCTGTACTGTACCACCGCATCTCTGGGTCAGCTCAATGACAAACCCTGCGAGTCATAAAAACTTAAACAGCACCATTACCATAGCAAGACTTGTTGAATATCTTTGCACAATTGGTTTACGCCACATGCAGAATATTTAGATTAAGACCGTAACATCAGCTGCTTCCTTCAGTTAAATTCTGTCTAAATACTCGAGGCTAAAGCACAAATCACCCAGACGTCAGACAGCTATTGTGCCTGAGAAGGAACAAAATGCCAAATGCTTGACAATCCAACTGCTCCCTTCTGTTTGCCTGCAGTCTGTCATCATTTAAGCTGTCTTCTCCAGCTGTTAGCCGCCATTAGGAAATAATGTAATGAAATGAAATCTCCAAGCGGTGAAAGTAAGCAAATATCCTCTTTTCTATATTCATAATTAAATCAGTTTTCCCATCAAGGTTCCTTAGTGTAACTGATTCTATTTTGGGTTTCGTCTTTGGATTTGCCTGAGAGAGAACAACGTGTTCAGGTTTACAGAGAAAGTCAATATTTTGTCTCATTCAGTCTGGCTTTGCTCTCCCTCATTGATTTGTTCCTCTATGATGAACAATGTGGTTTTGATAAAGCAATTTCTCCACAGAAGTGCCTTGCAAAAGCGAAAAAGTTGCCTGTGAAAGGCAGAAAAAGTGGCAAACCAATTAAAGCGGCCCAATCGAGCTACAAGGGCAATTATGATTTAGAGTTAGACTTTGGACCTAATCTGACTTCAGGGGAAATATTTGGATAAATTCCCAGTGAGGGTTTTGCTCAAGAAAGTCCGGAAACGACATGCCAGCATATGAGTGATGTTCTGGATAAGTCTCTGGCAGGCCGTGCCGATTAACTCATCTGGGTCATCCTTTCTCCCTCCTTCGCAAATCTTTTGACTACGTGTTCTAATCTTTGCACGCGGGCCAACATGGACACGCTGATGTGATTACAAGACCACTGGCATGGGAGTCAACCCTGGATGAAAACAGATTTTCCAAGGAAAAGACTTTACGGCTTTGGAAATAAGTGTAACGTGATTTAATCTTGAGTAAGATGAGGGGGGATTCCAGATCCTTGAATCAACTTTAACTGTGGGCTG
The DNA here is from genome assembly GCA_037975185.1 of Centropyge bicolor. Taxonomy (NCBI): domain Eukaryota; kingdom Metazoa; phylum Chordata; class Actinopteri; family Pomacanthidae; genus Centropyge; species Centropyge bicolor. Next base: position 98,655 of record JBBMOC010000028.1, read on the forward strand.
AACTCAGGCAGAGCTGACAGGGAGTGTGTTTCCCATCATCACTCTCACAGGAGGCTGCTCTGCTGAAGGCTTTTTAGCAGTAAAATCATCCTAACGTCTGATCAGTTTCGGCAGGTGACAGAGGCTTCATTAGTTAAATCCTCTATGAAAGAAACAAGTTGTACTTCTGAGATGAATCATCTGAAGTCATAATAGTTTTCAGAGAGAATAAATATTGAGAATCTTAAAAGAAATGCTGAAGCAGAATGTAGGTATTGAAGTGCCCTCTGGTGAAAACAATGCAACAATAGCTACGAGTCCTGCAATAATGTACGAAACTTACAGCCTCTGTTTAATATTCTCTTCACTTCCTCTCTCCCCAAACACTGCAGCTTTACCAGATGTGTTGTTTCACTGATCTGATGCATTCAAAGGTCAGCTGTGCTAATAACACAGCAGCGGACAGAGCGCTGTTAATTACAGTCTGTCTCAAAGTCAAAGACCGCAGTGCTGCAAGAGAGCTCGTCCTCCCTCGCACACACAAACACACACGCACACACACGGCTCCGACACGTTCATTAGAGGACATTATCTCGCAACGGCTGCCGTGTGAACTAATGGCAGTCTAATGAACTCTGCTGCCGCTGTTAGATTTGGATAAAGAGATGCAACAGTCTGTCTGCCTCTCACCTCTCATGCACTGATTCTGCAAAGCGTAATTTCTCAATCAGAGGTTAAGAGACCTAAGCGTCTGTTTACTGGTGAAATCCTGATGTCTCCGGCGCTGGATAGCAAACACTTCGAGTTGACCTGACATCCATATATTTGAGAAAGGCAGAGATGGAAGCGGCGTACAGAGAGAGGAAAATTTCTGATTTAATGAACCTGGCATTCCTTCTCCAATGAGAGTATGAAAACACTTTTTACCTCTCTGGAATACTTCTGCAGGCCTTTGAAGAAAGTGTCAACTTTCCGGAGATGATAAATGAAGCTTGCAGATGTGTGTTGTGTGTTTATGGTGTAATTTGGTGGATTTCATATTGTATGAGAATGAATGTCTTAAGTGCACTTCATATACAGCTAATGAGCAATTTTCTATAAGAGGGGCAGAGAAGAGGAGAAGGACTAAAAGTAAGGAATTGAAATTAATCACGCCTTTGGAAAAAGAAATCACCACAATATATAATAATAATAATATAGAACAACAACTGCACAAATGGTGCTACAAATTCTTCAGTATAGTTTAACACTGCAATATTAACTCAATTATTATTCAGTGGCAATAAAAAACCAAAACATAACAGCAGTTTAAACAGCCAAAGGAAAAACACTGAACACAAACAAGGGCGAAGTCATGATTCCTGGTTTAAAAGGTGCCCGAAGGAACCTGCAATACCTGATTTGTTTGGCCCCTTAAGGGCAATGGAAACCAGTTGTGACTGCGACGTTTGTCATCACCCCCTGAGTTATTAAGGCAAACAGTCACTAATTTACACACCCAGTAGTTACAGATCAACATCACTCATTTGGAACATCAGCACGCGAACACGCTCACAGTGACAGCAACAGTGACGACAGGTATGATATTTACCATCATCTCAACTTCGTGTGCTAACATGCAAACATTTGTGAAAACAAAGTACAGGTGAGGCTGATGAGAATGCAATTAGTTATGCAGGTATTTGGTCATGAAGTAAGAAATGGGAAATGTGGCCTGTTTATTGCACTGGATGAAAAGTTGAGGGATCACCAAACAGTGCAACCTCAGGGGGACATGAATGTGTGAGTCGATTATCATAGAAATTCATCCAAAAGTTTGTTAAGACATCTCATTGAAAAACACAAAAGTCGACCTCAGGGTCGAGAAAAAGCCAAGGGTATGAAGTGATTCATCCTGTGGGAAACATGAACGCCTGCATTAAATTCAGTGGTAACCCACTCATTAGTTGTTGGGAAAATGGACCAGCTGACTCTCTGATCTCTTCAGTGATAACATCATTTAATGGCGTGTTTGAACGTGAGCACATCTATTAACATAAACCACATCTGATACATTCAAACAGATTAAAAACGATTCAGGTGACTCTGTGGGGAAATCTATCTGTTAAACTCCATTCATACACACAGCTTGAGCATCTCGGCGAGACGTGAATAAATCACAATCAATTTAACAGGAATTAACAGCAATTAGACTCGGAGTCTCATGCATATGGATATGCTCTAAAGGGGAGGCAGTTTATTCAAATGAGACTTTATCTTCATAGAGCAGCGTCAGTTTCCCAGGGCAGGCTCTTTCACTTGTCAGAAATGAACCATCTCACCTCTTTAAAGTTGCAACCGGTGGGAGCTCCAAAGACGAACATCGCGGCAGCCCTCAACATTTCATTTCATTTCTCTTATTTTTTTTCTCCCCCCCTGTTTATGCCCCGCAAGAAACAGATGTCATGACGAATGGCGAGGGAGTCGGCTCTCGACAACAGAATTAATTTCCTTCCTGTAAAGAGGAGGAAACGTGTCAATGGCGGGGCTTATAGAGAATACTTTATCGTGTGAGATGTGGAGCGAGCTGAAAGGATTTCATTTCATCGTGATAGGTCTTTTCACCGTGTTTCACCCATCTGTGCTGATAAAAACTGTAACTGGCAATTCACTTTGCTTTTTTTGGACATACTTTGTTTTTTGGTGGTGTCATTTTTTTTTTTTTTTTTTTGCATTTAATCACAATGTTGACAAAGCGATGTCACACTTTTTTAAACTTGCAGTTCTGTTGCAATGGAGTTTGATATTGTAGATACATTTTCAGGTGTATAAAGCAGGAGATCAATGTCGGCCTTCGAGAATGCGATAATGTCCTGCCAGCAATTATTATGTAGCACGGAGACATCGCTTGGTGAAGAGACATTGGTTAGATATTAATGTTGATGATATCAGTTCCTCAGCCAACATCAGCCTCAATAGATCAGAATACTTAAGCCATGTTGTGTTTTCAGTAAAGGACATAATAGTCATCATAGATGCACATCATGTTTAAAATTATTTTAGATTGCACGTGTTCAACTTTTACTGATACCAGATTTCTGCCTGTTCTCAAGAAGATGATGACTCTGACTATGACACACCTTTGTAATCAGGGGATTTTTTCCTAATTTTGCCTCAGAATCTTGGCAAATTGTTACCAAATGGACAAAGTAGACAAAGATGTGTTCTGTATTTTATAAACAAAGCCATGAAAACCACGGTGCCACATCTGAGTGGACCTGTAGTTCAGCTTGGTTTCTGCAGAGCTTGTGGTTTGTTATCATTAGAACCTAACTTGCCATTGTGAAACATCCACACTGACGCCCACTCACACAGAATGACTCACGACAACTAACGAAGAAAAGCTTCTCCATTAGTTGAAAAGAACATTATGACATAATTTAGAAAGTCACTGGTAACCACCTGTCCTGTTCACGTGACAGCCGTTCCGGTAATAACATGACATGCTGCAGATATTACGCAACCAAAACTCCACAGTGTTACTTAAATTAAAAGCTGGTGAACATCTATCCTGCAAACTGCTCAAGGCCATACTCTTTTTTTTTTTTTTTTTTTTTTTAAAAAGTCTGACAACCCTTTTCATCTTTGTCTCAAAATGGACAAGGGGTGAACATGCAAACAGAAATTAAATAATAACGTGGGGAATATTCCAAGGCTGAAGTGCTGCCATGTATTCAGAGTCTGGTTTGTCGATGAGGCGAGTGCAGCCAAATTAAATAAAATGGACCATTTGCAGGAAGTGAGTGTTGTGGTGATTTTTGTGCAGCCTCGTGAGGATCAAAATAGAAGATGATATAGCAAATAAAACAAAATATGAGACATTTATGCATGTATTTGATGCAATAGATTTTGAGAATCCAGATTGCAGCTTGCTTAATTAGGATAACTTTTTATGAAGGCAGGTGAACTATTTTCCCATGTGAGCCCCCAGAAACTGCAGAGCTCTCCTGCATCTATTGATCTGCCTTTAAAGTGTTGCACCATTCATCACAACAGCTCGTCAAACACAGTCAATAAAAGCATGTGGAGGATGAAATGTGGATAAAAATGTGTGTGTTTCCTCCACATGCGCACCTCCCCTCTCCTCCCCCCCTCCCCCTCCTCCTCTCCTCCACAGACTCCGGCGCGCTCAGAGGAGCTCGAGACTCCGGACTCACCGCCGCAAAGTCTCGCTTTCCGTATTTTTTTTTTTTTTTTGTCAACATGAACGCGGCTCGTGCCGAAGACACAGTCACATGTAAGGTTTCCGCCGCACACCTGTCAGGTCGCTTTAATCGCCTCGGGTGGGGGTCATCATGGCAGGAGGCGCCTGGTCTAAAGCGAAGCAACTCCACTGTGAGTATCTTCAAATCCAATTTTTGTTGAAGGGATTTTATTATTATCAGATATTATTCTGTATTAAATTGCTTTAAAGTTCATTATTTCGATGTTTAAAATTGTTGCATGCTTTGCCATGAATTCTCATCACTTCATGAGTCTCATTGTGATAATCTGTGAATTTGATAGTATGAGTGTGTCTATAAATAATCAGCCTATATATGCATCCAATAATAGCTCCACTGAAACATGATTAAAACACAGCATGCAAATTTAATAAGTGTCAAACATGAGCCACTAATTCCCCCACAGCGATCCTATGTATTTAAGACTGTGTAATGGTTAAAACTAACATCCTCCTGGTTGAGTTTTCTCCCTCAGTGAACAGCTGCAGAATATCTCAGTGTTGTGTCTCTGGGGGGTAAAAGACTCTCATCCACCACAGATTCAACCACAAACACGACTTTGCTACGAGGTGGAGATAAACAGATGTAAACATTTGTGCACATGCTCCTGATGTCTTACACTTATTTTGCATTTTTCCCCACTGTTTATTGTAAAGCAACATCTGGCTATTTGACAGATTTCTTCCTGGTTAATTCTTCACGTTAGGTCTAAATGTTTTCTCTCGTTCACGCCAGAGAACGAGCCGTGGAGCGACTCGTGCGGCTGTTCTTTTTCCAGCTCATCGCCGGGGTTTGGGTTTGAAGTCTGAGGCGAGATCTGTTGATGTGTGAGATGTTTGTGCACCCACTGTTTCTGTTTGACATTTAGTTCAATTTCCTCCATTCGGGTCTGTTAAAGGGGCTGCAGCTCCACTCAGCGTGCAGAGCAGAGGTCCTGACAGGTAGGCAGATGACCTTTGGACAAACCTGCCTCTGCGGACTCTCGGTGCAGCTTCTCAATAGCCGAAGCTGTATTTTATTGTTAATTGGAGGGTGAAAGAGTGGGAGCTGAGCGTGAGAGGAGCATGACGTGTAGTGTCAGTTTGTAGCACCTCTCCACGCCTCGCAACTCCGCACACACCCAACCTTAACCTCACTCTGGCTGCTGCACCCGGCCCTGAGGTCTGTCCGCTCGACCGGGCAGGGAGGTTCTAGGTTGCCCCCCCTGAGTTTGCAGAACGAATGTGTGGAGCTGCTGGGATGTCATAGCCATGCTTCTTTTGGCAAGGGCTGATGTTGGAAGGCTTAGGTAATGCAGAAAGTATGAGCGGGAGAGGGAGAGAGCTGTACCATATCAGATTGTTTAGACTGGACTCTGGGGGTCCACCACAAATGGAAGAAAAGGATTCTGTAACAGAGCACATTAGGAATGTGGGAGGATTGCATGATACTCAAGTGTTCTGGCAGCAGCTCAGAGCTTCTATTTCAAGAGTTGGTGGAGTTTTTAACTTCAGATGACAACAATGCTCAGTAATGCAAGATTGAATCTGCATTAATCCCAACATGAAAACTGTTTTAGAAAGGAAGCGTCGGTGTTGTCAGACTTTTATCTGCGTCTGTCACTGCCTTGTTGTTCTGCTCGAGCCGTCCTGCTGTTGAGTAATTTTCCTGATGGATGATGTTTTTCACAGGGATTTTTCTTTCGTTTGTTTTTCCTTTTTCCATCTGATGATGTGTTGTTTGAACATCACATTTTCTGCACTTGTTCCAGAAAGGTTTCTCCTTCACGGCAGTTGATTTTAAATCTATTCTGCTATGAGTTGTTTTTGTTGAAATTGCATTCATCACAACAAATGAAACTTTTATCTGTATTGTGTGATAGAATTGCTCAAATATATTCATCCATTCTGATGCATTTAATGAACACGATCACACTTATACAGCACACAATATGATCCTTTACACTGGAGCGTGAGTACTCAGGCTATTATGACTCGTTCTGCTTTAGAAACCAAGGTTATTCTGAAGTGATAAAAATTTTATAACACTTCACCCGGCATTTTTACTTTACTATTTAAACACCGGCTGCAATGTTTAGCTGAGATAAGAATTTACCTCAAAATAGCTTCAAACCAACAGTAAAAGTCTGAGACAAGCAACAAATCAAAGTGTGTTTAATTTAGCTGCATACGTGCTGTAACCCTGAATGAGATCCAGCCTGAGTCACCAGTCAAGACAAATATTTCCCATAAAGCATAAAAGCATTACAATGTGGGATCAGGCAGTGCTCAACGTGAAAGGTATTCGTACAAGTCGTGAGTGATTCATAAGGTATAATTATTATGTCCATGATACATAGTGATTACAGTCTAATTATGAAGGCTTAAAAAATAGATTTATTTCACTTCAGAAGTTTGAACTTTTTTTGTTTTACATCTCACACCTTAAAGTAGAAGCATACTGCGTGTGAGAGTGTGTGAACGGCTTTGGGCTCACAAGAGTTCATAAAGAAATCCAATCCCAGTACGATCAAGCTGCTACATGTTGTGTGTGTGTGTGTGTTTTGTGTGTGCAAACAAGATTTACAGTAGTAGGTTGTCACACACAATCGAAAGCAGCAGCAGTTGAATAGCGCTGACAGGTTCTGTCTTCAAGCGTGTTTCATCAACACGAGCGGCAGCCAAATGCACTCCTGGTTGCGGCTCAAGAAGATACATGTGTCAGGTCTGTGGACGGCATCACGCTGTGGTTGGCAAACAAAGCCCCAGTCGAGCCTTTGTCACTTTCACGTATAGCGTGATCTGGCAAGGGAGTTACTCTGCTTAGATGTAACAGGCTGTGGATTCGTGATCTTTGAGCAACAATAAAGAAGAAGCATATGCTATTTGGAAATTTGTCGTTATCAACAAAAACTAATAAGCCAAACCAGGCTTAAAAAAGCAAACAGCTTTGTTCAATTCTGGGTCAAGAGCATTTGATCCTGGTCATAGATAGGCCTGAAAAGTGAAGCCAATGCAAAAGTGCTTTAAAACTGCATTCTTTCTAATGGCCAGCAGGGGGCAACTCCACTGGTTGCAGAAAAGAAGTTTGATTATACGTAAGCTTATGAGAAAATGACTCTACTTCTCACTTGATTTACCACATTAAACATGTTCCTAATGAGTTTATGGTCTCAATTGCTAGTTTCAAGTCCTGTGCAACACAGCATGATGTTCATTTTCTGAATATGGTGCCATTTAGAGTAAAACAAAACAATACCATGAACATCATCACAACAAGTCCTTCATCACTGCAAATGTGTGAGCAGGAATCTGATCTGTATTAGATCTGTGTTAGTGGCCCAGTGGGTCACTTATTTTGCAGCTTTATGGACTGAAGAAATGAGCTGCTGGGTGCTAATCACAGTTACACAACATTGCAGCAAATTCCTGCCATTTGACTCTGCATAGCTTTTAGCTGTGTACCGGCCCCTTTGTGCCTGTGGGGCCTTTTCCATCAAAAATAAAGATAGTCCACCCAGATGATGGGAGCAGATGAGGACTTTTGTGTTGGTTCTCGCAGCTACAACAGATAAACTGGCGTGCCTTGCTCGTCCCTCCCTCATCTCCATATAGCAATGGCAGACAAGGAGGTAGATTCAGCAGCTTCCAGTGGGCGGTGGTCTCCTGTCACCTAGCTGGAGGTGGTGCTGTGTTACATAGTGATGCAGACAAGGAAAGTCTGGACTACTGACGAGGTGTTTTAGTTCAGGAGCAGTGTGTTCTGTGGGAGAGAATAACTCCCTTTGGTGTGGGCTTTCTTACATTGAAACTATGTAAGACCCTCAAGAAAAGGGGAAAAAATAATTATAAATAATTTGGCCTCTTTAATGTTTTGGGAGAATTAGCAGGAAGTCAACCACTTCAGCCAGAGAAGGACTCTATTATTCATGATCTATTGACAAATGCAGAAGATTGAGGATTTTTTTTTATGTTTGTACCTGGTTATCTGCTTTCAGTGGAATGAGAGGAGCCCCATCCTGCAACATGGTACCCACTCTTATTATTTCCATGCAGTTTACAGACTGACATCTGAGTACAACTTTGACTGACTACACTCATTGTTGTTTCCCGTGCACTGAGGGAATATTACCGGCATTTTGGGTTCACTCACTTTCGGTTTTAAACTCCAAAGAACAACGTTTTAGAGACCACATGAGCGTCTTTTCTTCAGAACTGCCAATTCCTTCTCCCTTGCACTCATTAGACAGGCAGACAAACGTTTCAGATGTTCTGTGCTTGCTATTAATGTCCCATTGGTTTTAAAGTGCTGCTAAAGAAAACAATCTGTTGCTATTAGGAAAAACATATGCTCGCAGCTATATACACTTACATGCTTGCACAAACACACAGTTGAGCTGAAGACCACATCTGCACTCCAGGTGTCAAGGCGGCCTGTGGTGACCTGGATCATCACTGTTAAACAAGAGGTTTAATATTTCTAGTCTGTTTTGTTTAAACTGTATTACTGTTTCTACAGTCTATATTTCAACAGCTGTTTTTTTTTTTAACTGATAAAGGAATCAGATTCCTGTGAAGGCTAACATGATTCTTCAGTAACAGAATAACAACACGCTCATCATTTCTCTTAGCGGCAAGTGAAAAGGAAAGGGAGGAGTAGTCCAGCATCATGAGACGGATCAGGTCCACTTCCTGAGATAACTGTTTGTGCTCTCAGGGAGCTGTTGGATTTCCTGCCAAGATTTCATCCATAATCTGATTGTGAACGGGGCCAGAGAAAGAAAAGAGTCTGATCTCTGAGGACCTCCCAGCAGGGACTAATTGTTGTTTTCTGTCCTTCAAATTACTTTGACTTTTGATTTCTTTTTCATCCACATGGAGAAAGTTTTATTATTACTGCAGCTTGGTATCCCATCCATCTTTGTTTGACTTCCCCATCTACACGGAGGCTGTTTTATTTCCTTTTGTGGCATTGGTTTCTCTTGTGCCTCCCATTTCCTAGTCGCTGGGATTCGGCCAAGTTCCACTCACAGAGTGCACTGCACAAGGTCAGGCTGTGTTTACACAGTTATAAACATGAAGATATGATTAAAACATGTTTCAGAACAGGCGAGAATATGTACACCACTGAGCGCTGGCTCTTGGAACTGATCGTCTGTTCTCTTTAACTAATTTTGTGGTCGCAGTGGATCATCTTTCTTTCGCAATGTTGATGCTTAACAGAGTCGTACATCTGCATACGGCATGCAGCATTTTGTGTCTGGAAGAGCTCTGTGGAGATGCTGATTTTCATTCGCTCTTTAGTTGGTATCTTGCTGCACAGATCGGGTTGAGGCTGATTGGCATCGTTTTGTTGCGAAGGGTAAATAGAGAGGGATAAATTAGAGGGTGCAAGAGAGGGAGGCAGTTGTTAAGGAGCATGCATTTAATACCCCAAAGAGAATTTCACCAAACGAATCAAGCAGCTGCAAAAGAGCTCATCTAAAATCTTAAATCATAGTAAAGGCCATCAAGTCTTAAAATACTATCACTCTTTCTTCTATCTGAATGAGGTTGGACTAAAAGGAGAGGGAACAAGATGCCGGCCTGTAGTTTCATAGTAGTAACTGTTAATATTTATCAGCAGTGCAAAAGGTTGAAATCCAAATTTGACACACAGCTGTGGAATCTGTGCAGCTGGGGCTAATTAAAAATAATGAGCTTCACGGTTTGTCCATGTCACAGCCACAGCTGAATATATTGTTATCACAAATCAATCAAATGTATTTCACTATAGTCTCTGTGAGCTTCAGTTGCCTCCAGACGAGAGTAAGAAGTATGATGTTAAATGTAACAAGACAAATTTTTCATTAATGTTTCTTGAAAGTGGCCAATTCGACATGTGTGCTAAAGACATGATAATTAAAGGCACTTTGAAAAAACTAGAATTTGAAAATGTCCATCTTTGGCGCACATGGTGGGAGTGTTAAAAAAAGACAGTGTGGCAGACAGCAGAACCATCCCTCTTCATAGACTGCATCAATTTCCACAAGGACTGTCTCGAACAGTGTGGTCGACAGCTGTGGTTCAGAGTGAAATATCTTGACAACTTGACACAGAGCTAAGATGGTAAACAAGGTAAAAATTATAGCATTTAAACATCAGCATTTACAACATTGTCACTGTTAACATGCTGACATCATGTGCCTCAGTAAAGCCTCTGGTTAAAAACGTAAGGCATCAGATTAATATGGAACAAGCTATAATCCTATACGAAATTGACACATGATGACTATGACCCTTTTTTTATATGTGGTGCTATTGTCATGTAATCCCATGTGGTTTGACTGTTTTAATTATATGACATCCAAAAATGTATTAATTCATGCAATCATTCAATCATCGCCTCTTACATGAATTGGAGTGAATGCATGAAAATTACTAACTGGTAACAGTTATATAAAATATCTTATTCATCCAAAAATGTACAGGAGAGGTTTTATATAAACAAAATAAATAACACAATAACCATGATCCAAGCTTGTACTTTATTCAGTAGGTGTGATGACATATGTATGATGAATAATGTCAAAAAGATTGGATTAACAGGATGAGCAGTGTGACTGGGTTTTAGATTAATTACAATTAAGGTATGATTTATAATTGTGTTTTGTTGGGAGAAAAAATCACAGAAGATGGTTGGACAGTATATGCGAACGGCAGAGGAGTGGAGTTTCTAATTATAAAGAGGCCTGGGTTTATATTCATTGCAATGAAATGTAAGAAGGAGCAGCTCTTACAGTTTGACGTCATGTGTGGTGTTAAAAATCAAAAGCTACGAGTTAATAAAATGAAACGGTTTTACCCACTCAGCCTGAATAGATTCAACAAATTTTGTGGCAGTCGTATTATTTAATGGCATATCTTGTGCAAAGTTGATGTTTTGACCTGAGGACGGGGAAAGAGGAGTACTCTGTGTCTAAAATGGAAAGAGTTCATCCTCTGGGAGGAGAGCAAATTCCATGGCAATCTGCCCATTTCATTTTGAATTTGTTTTCTACAAGTGGGGAATTTTGGCCTGACAGTGCCACTAACAGAAAGGTCAGAGGGTCAACAAACAGATTAGCATTAACTATCTTGGGACCATCAGTATCCAAAGCATCAAATTTAACAGTTGTTATGACATGTTGATGTAGAGTTGGACAGACTGAACATCTGTCTGACCAACATCAACATTACGATTCTGCTTATTGTTTGAAAAACAGAGATTGGATAATTGAAACGGATTGGGTATCGATTATGTCTGGCAATAGCGATGAGGATATTTAATCATGTCACTGAATCGTCCCTGAATGATGAAGAAGTCCATCTGACATCACTGCAACCGGCGGTCGGCAACGGGCGTTTTGACCCGAGTCCAGAGAGCTGGATACGGCCGAACGTGCCAATGAAAGAGCTCGACAGGATGCTGATTTTAGCATTAACTCAAAGCACCACTTTGACTAATCATCATTGTAGACAGTTAAGGCCCTTTCTGCCAAAAAAACGACAATGGCACTGCTGCACGCTGAAACCCATTATTTCCAATGTCGGAATTCCTTGAATTGTACAACACAAGTTTACACTTGTATCAAGACCTCACGAGGAAAGTCATTTCTTGGAAAACCAAGTAGGCATATCAGGTGTGTATCAACAGGTAGCTTGTGGGTTGGCAATATGTGAAGCCTATATGATAAACATGACACAAGACAGATGCATCTTCGTTGCTGGCAACAACAAAATTATGTCGTTTCGCTCCAGGTTTTGCAAGCTCCACCTAATTTGCTCCGTCCTCTGTGACTTCTCTGAACACAGAGTCATATGTGTCTGAAAGGGCCTTTTGTTTTTGTAAATGTTATAGACATGATAAACTGATACACCTTTGGCACAAACCCCCCAAAATTAATAGATATTACAAGAATAGTTATGTTTACAGAAAAAACAGGAATTTTATTTCTTATCTTATCTATCATTTAACGTAAATACTTGAATGCTTAATTCCACTTCCAAATTCCAGATCTGTGTTTCTGAGCAATTTCTTTTAATATAGAAATGTGGCAGTGTGAAGTATTGGTGTTGTAATCTTGTAGAGAATGAAGAGTGATACAGAATATGGAAGATACAGAAGAGAACGTTATTGCCAGAACAGCACAGGAAAAGAAGGAAACACACTAAGACACTGTGGATGGTGCTGTGTTAGCAGCTGTGCAGCCTTTAGTCTACAAGATTTCAGATAATCTGACAAATTCACAGTCTAAACAGCCCGACACAATGCAACCAACAACATGAGTAATATCCCAATCTGGCTTTGATATCAGATCAGTCTTGACATTTTGTGCTTTTAGGACAACAAAGGCATCTAATGCAATGATGAATGCAGGTTTTTATTTTGAGTCAGCAGGATTCTGATGGTGGGGTTTCACCTCAGTCAATCCCACCTGCTGTTTGCTTCTCGCCACAGATCGATTCTCAGACCAAAGAGATCTAAAGGCTGTCTTTCCTGCTCTTTCTCACACTGTTTTTCTCATCTCTGCCGCTTCACTTCTCTACCTTGTGCTTTACCCTTCGCTCTCACTGTCCACTGTATGATCGGTCACATTTCCAAATCTCTCTTTTCTCTTCACACACATCTTTAATGAGAAAAATACATTGATAGTTAGAACAGAGAGGAAAACAATTACCTGCATTTGTAGAAAGATATGAAGAGGTGGAAGAAAATTAGACCAGATCATTTACTGATATAACACTTTTCAAAAGACAGCATGAAAAAAAAATCAAATACAGAACTTTACTGAACTGTGCTATGAACTACTGCAGATGTCAGAGTTGCATTTAACAAGCAGTGTCATTGGCATTTTAGAGAGCCCACCTCTGCCTTCTGATATTTCATTATTTGAGTCCTATAACCTCTCTGGAGGGATCAAAAATAAGTTCTTTGCCCAGCCCCAGAGTCTACCCACGCAGGCCTGCAGATATTGCCGTGCATTCCTGATAAGTCCACAAGGGCTCAGAGCGGCCCCATTATGGAATCTGCAAGTGTGAGGTGGCTTCTCTGTGGACTTTTCAAGCCCTTTGTGCACACATTCAGCAAGTCTGCACTGATCCAGACTTTGTTAGAGTAACCCACAATTTACAGCGTTGTTGCAACATCAGAACAGAGTTGAGGGAAAGGCTGTGGCTGTAAAACAGACCCCCAACAAAGACGTGGAAGCATCAAATTTATGTGTAAACAAGTCACCAGAAAGCTGTTTGTACCTCAAGTATGTGATGATGATGTGATCACGATTTTTTGAAAATGTCTTGGGTTTTTTTTTTTTCACACTTTGGAAAGCTGCAGAAGACACGATTCAACTATTCAGCAGTCTGAGAAGCAAACCTCACGATGAGTGGACTGAACTTGATGTGCAAAATCGGTTGAGAGTCCCTTTAATCTGACAACATTATGCCTATTTTGCATATAAACAGAGCATGCCTTGCACCCTATTGCACTCATACAGTTACACTTTGGTGAAGTCAAAAAAGCTTGTGAGGTTTCAGTACTTAGTGGGTGAACATTTGAGTTTTCTACTTCAGAGTTGCTCTCTCCATCAACACAGCGAACAGCCTCTGAAACTCTCCTCAGGCTTGTGTCTAGTTCACAGCATTGTCCAATAATTTCAGAATTTGCTATCAGTAACAGCTACAGTGGGCTAAATGATAGACTTGCCCTACAGTTCTGATGGCAACCTGCCAATCACTTCTGCAAGTAAATGGTTGTGAGCTGGAATTTCTCTTTTATTTATAGTAATCAAACCATCGCTGGAATTGTTTGAATTACTTTCATGGAACAAAATCCAGCGACGTCACCTACGATGGCTGAATTTGAGAGGGCTATTATACTCTGAATTTGCACCTTTAATGATCTAAGTGTGAACAAGCTGAGTCACATCATGTTTTTTTTGTGGCAGCACTTTAACAGGCTGCTATTGTGCAGTACTGTAAAATTGGAGATTGCTCCATGTAGTTTGATAGAAGTGGTGCAGGATTTCATTCCCTGGTCCAGTGGGATTGTTAAATCTAACAAACTTCCAAACAAAAGAAAAAGAAATACATTACTGGCTGAGGAAGTGTCAGTGAAGTGTTTTAAAAACTATTTTACACGTCCATGTCTGGAATCTGTTTGCACTGGACCCTAGAAATAATCATGCCTTCTTTCTTATTATTCATGCGGAGGGAAAAGAAAACTAAATGCACGCACTTGACACACTGCCTGTCCACCTGTATCAATACCTGCCTGCAAAACCTTGATCCTGAAAATAATATTTCCAGGTTAACAAAACAGAGCTCTCAGTGGGCTTTTAGCTCCCAGAGAATAATCGTGTGTTTTTAGTATTGAATTACAGACTAACTATTATTCTGACCTTGAAAGTCTCTCAGTCGAGCTTGTCTTTGCATGTGCTATATAGCCCTCATCTTAAAGCTAGGGATCTCCGTCCAGCAGACCACACACACACTCTGCAGCCGACCTCAACCGTTTTTAGAGGTGGCTCGTGCTATAGAAGAGAGTATAGTTTGAAATTCCCCAGAGATGCTGCCTCAAATACCCTAATATTAAAAAATGATCATGGCACTTTTCTTGGAGATGACTGAAATACTTCAAAGGCAACTACACTGCTGCATTTTTAGTGAAAAGAAAACTGAAGTCATATATATATATATTTTTTTTTAAAAAAATGCCGTCTTGTTTTAACAACTGTTGCTGATTTTACAGGAGGCCCTGCTGATACTGGGGGAACATGTAAGAAATGAAGACAAATGATGACCTGCAGATTAGAAGCTACGATGAATGCACACGTGAGGACACACAGCATCCTGTTGGTGAAGCTCTGAAAGAATAATTTCCCGCCTCTTTTTTTTTTTTTTTTTTTTTTTTTTTACATGCCTACTCTGCTTCTATGTCAGTATGCCGCTATCAGACTGCAAATATGGGAGCAAAACGGGCCACAAGTACAGCCTCCACAGCCTGCCCATGGCTGGGAACTATGGGAAAAGGCCGGTTAGGACATTTTTTGACTTCAAGCACACGAACGCGTCTGAAAATCTGGATGTTAATTGGGTTTCCCTGTTGTCACTGACGAACCTGCGGAGCATCTCAAAAGTCAAAGTGGTCAGCTTCCTGATGGGCTTGACGCTGACGTTCCTCATCATGGCGTCCTACATCCTGACGTGGGACAAGAAAGGACTTTTGTTCACCCCTTCGCCCGATCAGTTCAGACCCGTGGTCGTCCTGAGTGGCACAACAGCGGCGGAAACTCCCTCGGAAAAGAATTTAATAGACATGAAACTGCTGGTGAAGATCATCACCTCCAAACTGGAATACGCACCCAGGAAGGTGCCTGATGAAAAGGATGTCATTGAAACAGATTCTCATGTAAGTCTGTGGAAAAACTTACTAATTTTTGCTCCAACAGTGACACAAAATATGCTGGCAAATGATAATTCGGCAAGAGAGTGACAAATAGCAAACACCATACAATCAGCCCTGCAGTAAACGCCTGTTTGCTGAAGCTCATAATGACCAGTGTTTGTTGACTGACAGAGGTGTTGATTCAGCGTAATGGTTTCAGAGCCAAAGCTTGTAGGGCTATTAAGTAAATACCAGGTTATATGTCTCACTAAGTGTTGCTAAGGGCCTGCTGACCGCTATGTGCTAATGCACCGTCACCCTCCTGTGTGCGGAGCATGTTCTCATCATACTTTTCCACATTATCCTACGTAATTTTGCAGCCTTTATGGCCAAAGCATCAGCAGCTCTGACAGTTACACTGGAAATCACAATTACAGCGGCAGTGAGTCAGCGAGTTGAATACCAATTAGTGGCATGTGTGTCAGTGTTAGACATATGAATATCTAACTGAGTTTTCAAGGCAATATAATGCAAGTGACAGTTGTAAAAAGGCCAAATGCTGAAGTCATGATGCATCATTTGCAAAGCTGCAAAATGGTGTCATGTGGATGTAAATTATGGATGTTTTGATCCTGTTAAGTCAGAGTCAATTACATGAAAATAGCTGCTTTTCTCTATGAAAGACCTTTCAGATACGTCTAGATCATTACTTCTCTGTATTGTAAAGTATTTCTGCTATTTCTGCCAAACATTGTTTTGTTCCTCTGTGCAGTTGTTCTCTGTAATTCCTCGGCATTTCCTGCCCGGCATCAAAAGTCCCTGCTGGTACGAGGAGTTCTCCAGTGAACTCAGCACTGATCCCTACAGGAGGAACCTGTTCACTCTGCGCTCAAAGAGTTTCAAGACTGTGTGCGACCACCTGAGGACCAACTTCCACCAGCATCTACACCACAGGGACGACAAACTGTTCCGTCTACGCTGCCTGCCCTTCTTCTACATCATCGGCCAACCCAAGTGCGGCACGACCGACTTGTTCCACAGGCTGCTGCTGCATCCGGAGGTCAAGTTCAACACCATGAAGGAGCCACACTGGTGGACCAGGAAACGCTTCGGTAAGAGTTTGTTGAGTGTGATCATTTTGGAAAAAGATTTTGAAAGCGAGCTGATGGATTGAATGATGGTGATAACTGAGGAGTGACTTCATCAAAAAAAGATGGAAACAGATGGAAGAAAATACACTGATTCAGAAAAGAGCTGCAATGATTAGTCAATTGAAAGAGAATCAAACAGCAACTATTTTGATAAGTGATTATCGATATTTGATGGTTTCAAGCTCTCAAATGTGAGAATTGACTGTGTTGACTGGTCTTACATTAAAGCTTTTAGTACACTGAATATTGGGTTTTGGACAAATCAATTTGTTGATGCCTTGTGTTTGCCTCTTGTGCTGTGCGAGACTGTTTTGGAATTTTTCACTGTTTCATGATGTTTTACTGATTGATCGAGAAACTAAGGCAGATTAACGATGAATGAAAATAATTGTTTGTTTTGTCACTAATTTAGAATAACTGTCTCTTAATGTCAACATTTAGCCTCATCTGAACTGGAACACTCAGAAAAATAGATGATGTATCTTAAATGTCCCAAATAAACAGGATTATTTAGTGGTATTGTGTAAACTCAGAGTCCTCAGTTGATTCTGAACTCACTGAAATTCGTCCCAATTCACTTGCTTCTAATAACATATACAGAATTAAAAAGTCGTAAACATTCATCATGTTGTTTGGGAAATGACTCCAGACAGTACAACCTCTTCCAGACTGTCAATTTCTTGCTGTCTCCCATTAAATTGTCTTGTAGGCTTTGCAAATGTGAAATCAGCAAACACAGCTGATCATTTAAGCTCCCTGGTCATCCACTGATTTCACTGTTGTGTCCATATTTGGTTCAGATTTTCTCCTGTTGGGATGCTCTATAAATATGCACACAATTTGAATTTGCAACGTTAAACCCAAAAGCACAATCAAAATTGAATTAAAAGAGCACATCATTTCTAACTATAAATTCCAATTCAGCTTTATATTATTGTCCAAATCTAGAGCCACTTACTACGACTGAAGACCTTCTGCAGCTGCTTCATAATGAAATTCTCACTTTATTCTCTTCACTGGAGAGCTTTTACTGAGTGTTTTAACAGCATATGTAAACTGCAAAAAAGAATAATAATGTGTTGTATAGTTATTGTAATATGTGTTTGTCTCTGTTCATAAATACTGTGTAAAATAGAAAATTTATTTATACGCAGTTTGACTTAATTTTTTAAAATGTGTTTAAGCTGATTCAAAGCTTTTACAATCTAACACATACATTTTATGGTAAGGAACTGCACCAATGAGTATATAATGAGAGTTATTTTGGTACCTTGGGGTGCAGGTTATATCCGTTTCAAAGATGGCTTCCAGGAAAGTTTCCCTGTGGAAGATTACCTGGATCTGTTTGACTTGGCAGCCCACAACATCCAAAAAGAAATCAGTGGAAATTCATCTGGAGACCACCGCGCACTCCAGCTCATAACAGGTGAACACATGTGAAAGTGTTTGTGTGTGTGCGTGGGTGGCTATGACTCGGTATTGTAAGCGTCCATTGTGCATCAGATGGAAGAATCTCCAGTTCTCGTTTGGTATTTTCTGAGGTGCTTTGAAAGGCAAAACAACTGGGTCCCGACCACGATTCAAATTACAGCTCTCTCTCTGTCTCCCTTTCCTTCACTGTCAGGCTTTGCTCATTTTCAGAGGATTTTCCACAAGTGGCCTCGTCCTCAGGAGCCACTGCAGTGGTGCTCACATTATTCAGGATATGGTGTAGTCTCAGGGAACAGCACGGTGTCTTTACAAGTTTACAGAAAAAATCTCGAACACCCCTGGGAGCTGTCACAACCACCTTTATTCAATCTGCATGCATCTGTGTATATAAGTGAAGTAGACTCAAACTTTGCTCTCCTGGGCTCCCAATAAACAACACATTTATTTTTGGGAATTACATTTTTGGAGTGAAATAGCATTAAACTTTTGTATGCAATCCTTAATATTAACTTGCTTTTGTAGGTTTTCTCTGTCAAAGTGTCCTGATAAGAAGGTTCTGCTTACTTGGCTTTGCTCTTTATTTGGATTTCGCGTGGTTGCTGATAATAAATGACACAATTCATTTTTAAAAGTCTAAAAAGCTGCAACTCCGCTGTCACAAATCTGTTGGAGGGTAGGTTGCGAAAGCCATAATGTTTCCAGATAAAGAAAGTATTTGCAACAGCTCTTGCATATTTTGCCCTAAAAATTCAGCTCAACTTTATTCTCAACTTTAACACTACATTATTATGCCTGAGCGTGTGCGCTGCTCGCTGCATCTTAAATGAACTGTTGTTACCCAAGGTGATGCTAAGACTGTCAATGCCTTGACAGGTGAAGCCAGTGCATCCACTATGTGGGACAACCAAGCCTGGAGCTATCTTCACGGAGACAGGGAGGAGACAGAGCCCCCGTTCCTGGCCCAGGACTTCATCCACACAGTCCAGCCTGGTGCCAAAATCATCATCATGCTGAGGGATCCAGTAGAGAGGTACAAAAGAGAAATCCATCCTCACATCTGCCTGATACAGATGTGGTGGAACAGTTTGCTCTGGATCGCTTTGAAGGGGTTTTCTTGTAATTTGTCATTGTTGCAGAACATATTTGTTTTAAATCATAACTCCTATTGTACATCCAGCAAAATGCTCGTTTATAGTTCCATCTGGCTCATGCCTCTGTTTTCTTTTTTTTCTTCCCAGACTTTATTCTGACTACCTGTACTTTAAGATGGCCAACAAGTCAGCAGAGGACTTTCATCAGAAGGTGGTGGAGTCTGTGCAGCTGTTTCAGTCCTGCCTGTCTGAGAGGTCGCTTCGTTCCTGCGTCTACAACACCAGCCTCTCCAACGCCATGCCGGTTAGCTCAAACTGTATCTGAACATCAATTTACATCAGATAACTACACCTTTTAGTACACTTAAAAGCAATTCTTTGAGAATTTCTCCCTGGCCTCGAATCGGATGTAAATGGATGTTCCTGTACTGAATTGCATCTGTGCAGGGAAAAAATATGACCAACTATCTGCCCAGAGTCACTTCAGACCCTTCAGCATATATCCTATCAGGCAGCGCTCCCACAGGAGAGAGCTGAGTTATGAGCTCTGTCGGTTGACACCCCTAATCACAACATGTAGGTGACAGCACTGTAATCCCGGGAGATTTACTACAGCGAAAAGCAGCAATCAGCCCAACCTGAAACCACCGGAACAGCGACAGAATCCATCTGAAATCGAACAAAAACATTCAGACAAACACCATTAGATTCCTTTCTGTTTACTCTTCTGTTGTGGATGAGATGAAGATGGGGGCTTTCAAAATCTGTTAAAGCTCATGTCATGTCTTGACAATAAGGACACAATAGTCTGTTCTCAGCAGCTGGTGTTGTGCTGTGGTGCCCTCTTGAGGACGCATTGTGTCAGTGCAGCTGGGTAAAATATATCTCACCATTCAACAACCAGCAAATTAAACTGTATGAAATACTCACTTTAAAGCCACACAGTGATCAAAATATAAAGTTATACTGTGTCCATCATATTGCCTGTTCAAAATTTGTCAGCTGTTCTAGTGAAAAAAAAACAACAACTTTTGCTAAACATGCTGAAACCATGTTCAAAACTCAATGAACATCAAACAATATTTTTTGCACAAGTCATGAGAAGACAGTTTCTGTTTCTCACTGTATCAGTTTGGAAGTTGTTGATCTGTGCACTACACAGTTCACCAGTCATTTGGATACAAATAATTTGGTCTCTCTGGAGCTGTTGTGTAGTCTCTTGCTTGGAAAGCTCACATATCAAAGTATTGATTGCAGCTCGTTTGCAGCTGCACCATCTCTGTAACAGTAAGTTGGAAAAATGGGAAAGGATAGTTAAAGAACGAGGTTTGCTAGAGTCTGTATTTTCTTGCTATTGAACAATCCCATAAAAAAGAACAAAACAATGTGTTGCAGTATTTTGCTTTGAATACTTTCCAACTACCATGTCGTCAGCACTTAGCTCAAAGCCCATTCGTTCTACTGAAGATAATTAAAAATGGATCAGAAATATATACTGTCCTTTTTCATGACTTTAGTTTGTAGAAAACTATTCGCGAGTATTTGTCACTGACAGTGTGTATTTTTACTCAGAATACACTGCAGTACCCATGTTCACCCTAATGAGGGAACATGTCACCCAGTATCACAGTGTGAATCATATATCTGTTATTAATAGTTTAATAAAAAAGCAGCTGACAAAACAATGTCACCATAACGCACTCATGATGTGGATTTGATTTTTCCCCACAGGTGAGGCTCAACTTGGGGATGTACATCGTCTTCTTACTGGACTGGTTGACGATTTTCCACAGGGAACAGATTCTAGTTCTTCGACTAGAAGACTACGCAGCCAACCTTAAAGTGACAATCAAGAAAGTTTTTGATTTTCTGAGCGTAGGTACGTATCGAAGAAACTCCAGTAACCTGCTATGTGATCAGGAAAAAAGAGGCTTCATCTTAATGGCTGTGTCTGACTGTTTGTCCCATCCTCCCTGCAGGTCCTCTGTCTGAGCAGGTGGAGGCAGCACTGACCAAACGGCCCATGTCTAACACCCGGCGGGCGGCGGACAGGAACCTGGGTCCGATGCTTCCGGCCACCAGAGACCTCCTCAGGGAATTTCACAAGCCTCTCAACTATAAACTGGCCAGTGTGTTGGACAACAAGGCCTTCCTCTGGAGTCACACCTGAAGTGAGGATGAGGACGAAATGTGGGCGGATGTGAATGAACAACCAGAGCAAGAAGCTAAAGGAATGAATTTAAGTGTGAACACATACACAGGTGTATAATTGTACATGGATTTATATGAAGCTCTGAAGAAGTGTATGGGTTTTTCGTTTGTGATATTTATTTGCTTTTGGAAGAATGTGAGTGACTCATCAAATCGAGATATTAATGATAAAAATAAACTGAATTTGTGTTTTAAATTTGATGCTTTTATAGTGTTGGGAAACCATTTTAGGGATGATGAATAAAATTCCCCAAAATCCTACAGTCAACATCATTCATCTGCACCTCTGGAGAGAGTTTTCACTTCATAGATGAAGGGAAAGGAATGTTTTGAAACCTGAAATATTTCAATACAGTAACAGTTCAAGTGTTAAAAACTCTTAAACCTCATTGGCCTGGCAGCGCTTCAGTCAGCTATTTAAACCTTGAATTTGTAGGGGAATAAAAGGGGACGACGGGATGGTAAAGACTTAAAAACATAGAAAAATAGAATTGCAGAAAATGTGTTTTTTGTGCAAATGATGGTGTTTGAGTGACACGTTCATATTCTGATATTAACCACAAGAGGGCACTAATACACAGATTATAACTGCAGCAACATCCAAACACTTTGTTTCACAGAAATTACACTGAATAATATCCTGATACCTCACAGTATTATATGTAGGATGCAATACAGGTCAGTACAGTCATGGTTGCTCAAGCCTCCACAGTCATAATCAGAAATGATGTTTCTCAGTTATGAGAAATTCATCAAGCTGTGATTAGTCCAGACCAGGTCCCTGATGACCCGCCGCCACCTACCAGGTATCAGGCTAAATCCCAAAATCAAATTCCTCCAGGTGACCGTGATCATTTTTTATATTTATAATCTGACCAAATATTAACGCAAGAAACCACAGAGATAAAAAAAAAATAGAAATACAAGAAAACAAAACAAACCCACAGTAGCATATCTATATACCCACATAGGGAAGATAAGATTAGATAAGAAGGTAAGATAAGACAATAACTGATGAGGATACAGTGTTGAAATGTCATACTGTAGGTGTGCTCAATAAAGACTCGGAGCATTATTTGGGCGTGGGAACCAATTTTTCATTTTTCTATTTTACTGAAACTTTTTATTTTTCTATCACTCCCACTAACAGCAGAACAACTAAATTAAATGGCCTCAATTTCTAAACAAATGTCTATACATTTCAAGATTTTATCATCACACACTATGTGTGATTGGATAATATATGTGACATGGAATTTTAATTAGCTTGAGAATTCTTGAATATATTCGTCATAACCAGTTCTCTGGCCCATGACAAAAAACAGGAAATGGACATGCAAATTCTACCAAATTGATTATTTATTGAAATAATAAACTCGGAAGTGAATTTGGATGTGAGTCAGCGTTAGTCAGCAGCAGCAGTAGTGTAAGTGAATAATGCAGTAAAAGGTGTTATGAAGTGTGAAAACAAATCCAAAAGCAAAACATGGTTGCAGTCGCAGGCGGGGGAAGAGGAGTAATTCTGAACAAGTACCCTTTTAAAAACTGTAAGGATACGGGACCCTGTGATTCAGAGCTGGTTGGCCACTACAATCAGGCTCCTCAGACACTTTAAAGACAACATTAGCAAAGACTGGGCAGGAGGTGTCTCAATGATTTATTATTTAAGAGAGTTGCAAAGCAGTGCTGTGATAAAGGCAGAGAAAATAAAGCAATTTTAGTTTCATCCTCTTGCCTGTGATCTACACTCGTTTTTTCCCCCCGTCACTGAAAAACAACGCTGTGTCTTATATAATGAACTACTTTCTTGTTTTAAGCACTAATTTGCTTCCAGTTTCAATAGTCTGTCTCATTATGTTGCACAAAGCATATGAAATAGCACCAGAGCTTTGTTTCCTTAAACTGATACTTTCCACGGATGAGACACTCTCGAAAGCACTTTTCCACTTTTCATTGTTCGCTGTCATTTGAGAAAATTACAACCTTTAACTGACTTTGACGGGTTGACTACCTATTACATTTAACACCATTCAGGTTACATGTGACACTCTCCCTCTGTCAGCGTCAACATGCACTTAGGCTATTGAGGAGAGATCAAAGATCAGAGATTGATGAGGGCTTGTGTCAGAGAAGCCCCTTGTTTAGCTCTTTGATTATGTGCATTCACAATGTGATTGGTCTCATGGATGACGACAGAGCTCCAGGAGCCACAGAGGCGAGGAGAGAGAGAGAGAGAGAAGGTAGTCAAGGCTCGGCTGATTGCTTCCTTCATGTGATATTGATAGTAATCCTCTCCAGGATTTTTCAAAGGTGGAAGAAACCGATAAGGTGTCTTTTGACATTCCTTCATTTTGTCAAGGACGTAAGACATTGAATCGTGCACACAGGAGCGCGTGCAGGTGTGTGTGGATGGATTTTAGCAGCTAGAACGATGTGAGAGTCTTTTTCTTGCATCATCCCTCTTCACAGCCTGTTTCACAGTTTCTACTCTTTCACACCTGAGAACTGATAAGAAAAAACACCACCATCATCATCATCATCATCATCTACTGTCTGCCTCTACAGCAGCCGGGCGTCCAGTGCCTTGCTCAAGGGCACAAGGACGTTGATCACTCAGAGAGAGGTTTGTGTTTCTCATCACTTCCAAATGGAAAAGCAACAGATGAGATTAAACAAATGTAGCGTCTAAAGCAAAACAATCTTTCATCAGCACAATCAAGTGGAAAAAGCTGAAAATGTTGCATCATACAAATCTCATGAATATGCAGTTAAAAGAGCTTTTTTTTTTTTTTTTTTTTTTACTGAAGACACTTTGACATGTCACAGCAGGAAACACACAGACGTAAATAATCAAATTAATGAGAGCTGAATTTCATCTTGCTGTTTTAGTTTCGGGGTCCTGGTATCACTGTCACACTGGCTGCACTCAAACACCATTACCACCATAAGATATGTATGACAGAAGAAGATTTACAATACACAATGTGCCAAAAATAACAGGATGTCCTGCATCCGGTCACATTTTGCTATATGAAAACCAACTTGCTTTCTGACTATTCTTACCCACAATCCTCTACACAGCATCGACTGAGAACCTGAGAGAGCACAGACAGCTTAATAACAGACAACAGAAGCAGCAATGACAGATGACAGCACATCCAAGTGTAAGTAGTTTTCAGGACCTGTGTGTACAATTAATGAATATGTCTGAATTGTGTGCATACTGCATGCAACAGGATGTTGCCAATCTTCACTGTTTACTTGGACACTTGAATAGAATAATGGAAATTGTTAATGTTACTAGTAACATCTGCCTATGTCAAATATGTCAGATGTGAAAACACAGCAAACAATAATGTCAACTCTAGAACTTGCTGATGCCACTTCTACAATAAGATTTTATTGCACAACACTAGATTACAAAAAGTGTTTCATTTAGCAGATTAGATTTTTTTTTTTTTTTTTGCTTTTTCATACTATTTTGTGTTTCTTCCTCATTTCTAACTTTTTTTCATTTTGTTTTACTGATGAATGAGACTCTTTCTGTTCGTCTGTTTGTGCCATGCTGCCAGACTGATTTTCCATGTGGCCTTCATTGATATAGTGTGTATTTTATTCTTTTTTTTTTACTCATTATTTTGCTCATTTTCTTTCAATATTTTCCCAGCTTGTCCATGTATGCACTCTGACAGGCTGCTCTAACCCATGAAACCTCATGTGCCTTTGCAAAGCTGTATTTCACAACAGTGATGATTGTTTGAAAAGATTCATATTATTAATTTTTTTTTTACATTTTAAGCTGAGTCCCACATCTGATCCTTTGCCTAAAAAAAAAAAAAAATCTTCCCTCTCTTTTTGTTTGCCACTTGTGTGATGGCCTGAGGTAAATTACACATGTTGGGGAGGAAAAAGGCAATTGAGGCTTTGAAGCATCCTCATCTCATTGATTAGTGAATCAATGGAGAACACAATGAATAAAAATCATTAGCCTGGACCTGGAGCACCAGAAGCTAATGAAGGAGGTAGTGAAGGAGACAGTAATGGAAGAAGAGGGGAAAAGAAAAGGAACATCCTAAAGGATAATATAAGAATAGTAATGGGAAGTAATGCTTCAGATTCTGTTAAATTAATATTACATAAAAAATAAAAACCTGACTCTTTTCACTTCAACTGCTCATATTAGTTGTGAGGAGTCTATTCATTATGATATTGTGATGATGTTGGTCTTTGGGTTTCAACAGCACAAATTATTATAGAAATGATATGGAAAACAAATCTTTGAGAAAAGCTTTATAATTGGGTTGTTGTTGTAGACGGCTTGTAGACAATACTGACAACCCTGGAGTTACATCAGTGCTGAGTGAAAAACAAGCCACTTATCCACAGACTTGTCCACTCTGACCACAAGAGTCCTCACTTAACTGGAAATAAGTTCCATTTAACTTTGGCACCTTGACTTTCTGTTATTTCTCAATGTGATCTCTGCTGAGAGACTTTAAAAGTTTAAAAGGTGCAGCTGCTGTCGACTGGTAAAGAATGAAAACTTCACCCAATAAAACCTCCTAAAAAAGCGTCTTCGGTCAGCGGGAGAAGAGTGACGCTGATGCTGATGGTGATATAAAAATAGGACGTAAGTAAGTAAAAAAAAAAGGTTGAGGCTGTTCTGAGCGAATTGCAGACATCCAGCACTACGATTCAGCTCAATTAATCCAATTACATGACAGTTCATCTGTTCTCTGATCAGACAGGGAACCAGAATCTGAATCATTCTCACAATCGTAAAACACTTTGAGATTCACATTCTTTGAATAGATCCATGATTATGACTTATTATTACAATACATCCTTTGACATTACGTTTATTCTTAAAAGACAGTTTTGAGTCGTTTTTTAAATCTAATTAAAACGTGTAATTAAAAAAAAAAGACTGACAGAAGGCTATTATTAAAGGAGCTACAGATGTGTCACAGATACAGTGGATGATGTGGAATATAGACTGAAAATCCTGAATGTACTTCTGCTGATATGAAGATACATCAGTGTATGACAAAAGTAAAGAATGTGAAAGACTGCTTTTTCTTTACTTTCAACCCTGATTCCACACAAAGTTGGGATGCTGTGTAAAACATAAATAACACAGAATTTGATAGCTTGCCAATCCTATCTGACTACTCAAATGAAAACAATAAAAAGCCAATATATATTATGTTTGACCTCATCGACTTCACTATTTTTGTAAATATCTGATGCTAGCAACATGTTTCAGACAAGTTGGGACAGGAACAACCAGGCAGGACAAAATCTTAAGGAATATCCACTTTAAAATGGAAAATATTGAAGTGGAAATCAGAGCAGACACATAGATGACGTTCTCCCTAACCCTTTGGGCATTTTTTCATGCATCAGTCCAGTGATACTGTATTAAAGACTCAAGCGACTCAGTTCAATCAAAACTGCTTTTGTTTAGCTCAGGGTCAGTTCATACAAATTAATGCTGTCCACCAAAACATTGTTCGAACTCACACAGCTTTGTCTTAAATCTTTGTAGAGATGTTTCCAAAGATATCAAAGTTAAGTATGTCAGGCAGAATTTTTGGAGAGATGTGTTTAAAATGAAGTGCAATACCCAGAGAAAACTTGACTTTGATGAAACATTGCAGCCGTAAAAAAACATTTGGATTCGAAAACTTCACTCAGGGTAAAAGCTGGAACGAGCTGATAAAGAGCATATTTGAGATGTCAGATAAGATCATTTTAACATTTTATCCCACAGTCAAGGGGAAACCAAATGGTAAAAACAGCATGTTGAGAGATTGCACCCAATATCATATCACATCCAGAGGAAAGTCATTTGAATGCAGGGCTCAGAGCTGTGAATCAGAACATGTGAAAATCGCTAGGGGTGCCGTCATAGTGTTCCAGAAGGATTACTCACTAGATGTCATGACTCTTTCACATGAAGAGACTTTTACAAATTAAAACTCAGCTTATTGAAATGTGTGAATGATATTTTCGGAAGGATTCTTTTTTTTATCTTTAGACATCTGTTGAGCCGGCCTTGTGTGACAGAGGTATGTGTCCTAACTTTGTGGGATCTGTTTCCTCATGACCACCCATCAGCAACAACAACAGTCAGCGACATCAAAAGGCGGTGTGTCTCGTTTTACGCTTGCAGAGACACACAGAGTGCAAGAATGATAGAGATAAATCTCTGTGTACTGCTGGGCCGGAGCAGAGGCAATCAGTCAAGGTTGAACTGTGTTGTGGCTTCAATTTCAGTGAGAGGAAACTCATCCTGCTATCTCATTTGATTGCACAATAGAGAGGCCCATTGCTGGGACTTATTTCATTCTGGTAAAATGGAGAAATGTAGTATTTTTCTGAAAGTTGTTTTCTACATGTCAGTGTTGCAAAGAAATACACACATTCACAACCAGCACTGCTCACAATAGACTATACATTATGTCCTTACATCTGTGCAATATTCTTTTTAACGTCTGCACCATCCACTGTGCAATATTTCATTCTATTCAAGGTGCAATATTTTTGTATTTAGGATGTAATATTTCTTATTTCAATTCACTCTTGTCAATGTGCAATAGTCCGTAGTTATCCTTTAATATTTCACATCTCATACTTAATCAAATCAAAGTCTTGTGTGAATTTCTAATGGAAATTTGTTAATATCGTCTTTTTAGCCTGTTTTAAATTGCTCTCTTTGCAATTTAACCGCTTCTATCCCCTTTGCTGCTGTATATTGCGAATTTCCTCACTGTGGGACAAATAAAGGTTTATCTCATTTTATCTAATCTTACATGCGACTCTACATGAATGACAATGTGCAAAAAGTCTATACATATTTTTACTTTTTGATATTATAATAAAATAGAAGAACAACGACACCACAGTATTAGAAATAGACGAATAGATAATAGCAATTAATACAGAAACAGGAACAAAGAACCAGCAGTCAAAAAATATTCAAGAGTTTAACTACTGCTCTAAATCATTGTGTTAGATATAAAGAAATGAAGGGAATCAGGGAACTAAGCCAGGAAACCAACATCTGAACCTCACGGAAATTTTCAAAATTCACATGCAGGATGTTCGAGCCCCGAATCCTGCATCTCTTGTTTGAGCTGAGACGTCTGACTCATTTATCTGATTTGTCCCAAGAGAAATTATGCCAAACTTAAAAATGCAATTAAAATCACTTTTGTAATCTGATAATGTGACAAATTCTGACTCAGGCTTGTATGAAATATTAATCTATTTTGTTGTTTTTATTATGTCGCTTTTACATTCAAATTTTGCCATTTTGATAATGACAGTTATTAAATCTGAATCACATTTTATGTCCAATAACTGAGGATTTATATAAGAGTCCTGTACTGTGTAAACAACTTCTAACATCCTGTGCCTCAACTCTAAAATCTAACATCCACATACATGCAGTGTGTTGTCTATTTCTTCCCTCATGGTTAATGAGGACATCAGATCAGGTTTGATCTTTTCACATACTACCATGCATATCTTCATTCCTCTCTCTCCTTATTAGTGAGATATGTGGCCAGTGGACCAGTGGAAATGGATGTGGAGCCTTCATAGTTCACAGCAGGTGATGATGTTTCCCCTCTGTCAGGTTTAATGTCACGCCGGTCCTGTTATTCCCCATCCTTTTTGGTTTTCTCTCCACACATCTACACAAACATTCGCACATGCCTGCTAATGGACGTCTGCTGCTGTCAGTGATGGAGTCGCTTGTATTAATTGAGTGAAGCCTTACTGGTGTGTGTGTGTGTGTGTGTATATGTGGGTATGTGTGTGTATTACATACACAAGCGTGCTGCTCTGCATATGATCCAGAGAGTTTGCAAGAGGAGCTGAAGTACTGAGCACAATGCAGATGGAGACACGGAGACACACACACACACACACACACACACACACACACACACACACCATTAATACTCCATATCCCAGTATTGTCCACTACTGCAATCAGTGCTCTCAAGCTTTAGACTTGCACCATGTTCCATTTGCATCACAGATACAATGTTTTCCACGTTCATCATTTTACTTTAGCACGTCCACATGCTAACATTTGCTAATTAGCATTAAACACAAAGTACGACTGATGTCACTATGGCCGCTAGAATTTGCTGAACAGTAAACAAAACATAGTAAAGGTATGGATCATAATAGGCTGCTTTCATAGAGGGAGGATGATCTGCATGGAGCCATGTGACTTGACTAAAAATACGCAGAAACTACAGCTTGGAAAACAAATACTAGTACGAAACCCCTGGACACAGTTTTCTAGCGCTGGGAGATGTTTTCAAACTTGAAATTGGTTTCATCTATCCATCGCTCAGTGCAGGGCTGTAGGGGGCTGGAGGCTATTCCAGCTCACACTTGGTGAGAGGGAGGCAGATATACTCTGGACAGGTTGGCAGCCTGACAAGGATGACACATACAAAAAAAACAATCACATCTACAGTTTCTAGTTTGTCTGCATGCGTTTGGACCGTGGGAGGAAACTGGAGCGCTCAGAGGAAAAACACACGGACACTGGGGAAAACATGAACTCCAGGACAAACCCAGGATCTCCTTGCTGTAAAGTAACTTCTAAGTCGATGATTATTTTAATGTATACTTCCAAAATAGTATCCTAACCTTTCTACTTCTCATCAGATCACCTCCCTCCTTCATTAGAGTCAAACATTTTTTTGCGCGTTCTCTGCTTTAACATCAAATCATAAGAAAAGCATCTGCAATTCCAGCCCCTTTTATTATTATCGTTATCAAGCGTTTTCACTCGGCAGCAATCCTCTGTTTCACAGGACATGATCTTGCTTGTTCATTTGACCTCCGTGAGAGCAGCTTATTCATGTGTAACCACCATTCTGCAGAAAGTGGCTTCATTGTCTCCAGATCTTTTCACTGCTGAGGTCCATCGTAATGAAATGACTTGATGGATTTTCCCTAAGCCACGGTCTCTTAGCTGGCTGAAACAATGATTGTGTGGCTCAGTTTTGTTGTCTGTCCTTTTGATAGATTCCCAATCCCCTCCAAATGGGTTTTCTCAGTCCTTTATAATAGCAATCTCCTTACATTCCTCTTTCAGATTTCCTCTGTGGTTGAGGTATTGACTGAGGCTGGAAAGAAGCACATGCGTCCACTGAGCTAAAGTCACATCCTGTTGCATTTGAACGTCACTCTCTTATGACATTGTGCCACTCAGCATTAGTGATATTCAGTTTTTTTTCTCCCAGGGTATTGCAACTGTGAATGCTATCTGTTAAAATACACACAACCCCCGAGTGGCATCTTCACTTGTGCTTTACCTTTAACCTTCTCTGAGCTCTAACGCACCTTAAAAAAAGGACGTGTCCTCCGTGTGTCAGTTTAGATGTGCCCCTCTTTGGTCTCAATTATTGTTTGATGGGATTTCTAATGGTACCTCATGTCAGAGTGGGTCTTTCCGGCACATTTTTATCACACGCAGCCTTCACCGCAGCTGACAGCAGAGTAATGAAAAAGGTGGAATCACCTGTCAGACGCATTTCATAGCAGCAGCTCATAGCCTTAGGTTTATCTGAGGGTTTTTACAGCGAAATGACACAAGGCCAAGGTACAACAGTGTGTTTATTTGATATTAGGGAAATAAATGAAGTGGCTGTGAATGCATATAAGATTGAAAACTTTTCATATAATAATTACATTTTTTAATTGCCACTATAGCGCTGATTACTCCAACGATAAATAAAGACATATGGTTTAAAATGTTTTACAAACATTGATTTTCATGTCACTATTGAGTCAAATTCATGGATTTTAGCAAG
Source organism: Centropyge bicolor (assembly GCA_037975185.1). Taxonomy (NCBI): domain Eukaryota; kingdom Metazoa; phylum Chordata; class Actinopteri; family Pomacanthidae; genus Centropyge; species Centropyge bicolor. The sequence goes on from JBBMOC010000028.1 coordinate 130,007, forward strand.
CTGGGAGTCTGCGTGCAGCGCTCCATCAATGAAGTAGGAGGCGGCTGTCTGAATATGTGCCTTGTATACTGGGCAGCACTGGTAAACATGGGCAGCATGCTAACTGAAGGTCAGAAAAGACTCCGCATTTGATGCACTCAGACTGAGAACCAGTTGAAACAAGGTGTTCACATGCAGCTGCGTTATAGCTGATGTGTCCACGTGACATGTATATTTGGTTTTACAGAGGAGAGTTGTCTCACATCTTACAATATCAAATTCTAATCTGTAGCATATTTATTCATCCCTCACAGCAGAATATTCGTGTTGCTGCAGCCCACACAAGCTCTGCAAACACGGACTTAGATAAATGAAAGCTTTTTTCCTACATGAACCTGTATTCCACTGTGAAAAGTCAAATATGAATAATACAGAATAAGTTGCATTTACTCAAACTACTTATTTATTTGTATTACATTGTCTACTATTCCTTCAGATCAATCACTTCAACTAAATTAAACATGCCTTCCTCACTATGAATCAGGTTGCGCTAATTGTTTAATAGCAATCAGAAGTTTCCCTGGAAACCATCTGTTGTACATCCAAATCACATATTCAACCAAACTTTCTCCACTTATTGTATCTTCTGATCATCAAACAGATGGCTGGACATGATTCACTGTGAAAGCTGAAGCCGCATATATCACACTCTCATTAAGTGTCAGCAGCTCTCGAAGCAGCCGGCGCAGTTCAAGTCACCAAAACGTTACTACATCCACACCGGGCCTAGCACACGCAGGATATCAGTGAGTACTCTGGAGTGTTCTTTAAAAAGCACTCATGATACCAGTCGCAAGCATTTGAATGCAAATTGATTCACTTGGTATTCAGATGCAAATAAAAGCCTTGTGGTTACACCTTAATGCGTCTGCTGTCTTGTCTTGAATTTTGATTAGGAATGAAATAGAAAAATATGGAGCAATTTTTACCCTCTGATCTATTTTTAAGCACAAAGTGTTGCAGAATTCCCTCCCCTGGAGTTTTGCTCGTTGTTTGATTCAGGGCAGCATTACTCAGCTGTGGATGTGACTCAGACAGCTACACTTCTAGGAGCAGCCTCTGCTCGAGCTGAAAGATGTGATGCAGCTGCGGGAGAAGAAGAAGAAGAAGAAGATGCTGTGTTTGTGTATTTCTTTGTAAAGAAAGTGTCTCTGTGTACCCTCATCTTGTCTTGTTATACATCTGCGTGTCTGTCCTTTTTTTCCTCCCTCTTCCATTTCTCTTGCATCAAAATTCAGACGTTCAGAGACAAAACAATCTCACATGTAAATGGTGTCATTAGGAAGGAACACAAATCATTTCAAGAGAGTTGAACCCGTCTGCTTATTCTGATGCAATTGCTGGAAAGATGGATCTTATAGCTCTTATAGCTGTACACTGGTTTCATCTATTCACTCAAAGGTCAGATTGGGTTAAGTTCTTAATTGCCTTTATTGCTTTAGTTCTGGAACAGGGTGGTGCTTTGGTAATGCAGAGTGCTGCCAGGAGATTATCTATTATTGCAGAAGAGAAATCCAGCACATCTCAGTCGCTGCTCATATGGAGGATAGAATAACTGAGATCAGGCTCTTTCATGAGTGTCTGAGCTCATTTCTACATTCCTGTGACTGAATGACAAATTGCATAGAATCAGAAAATGGTCACGACCAGGGTTCATTGCAATATTTCATAGCTACAATAATACTGGTGAATAGATTATATTACATTCATTTCAGAATCAGCTTTATTGGTCAGGTATTTGTAGACATACAAAGAATTGTACTCAGGCAAGAGTAGAAACAGACAAACAGCTAAAAAGAAGAACAACAATGTCATACAAAGAACTAGCTGGTAAAAATAGAGGCGTGTACATACAAGCTATGGTATATCATATGTACTGCAATGAAAACTAGTCCCCAGAGGTTGAAGCTTACTGGCTTATGTGATTCCCTGTCTTTTCCCTACAACAAGGCTGACATTTTGTGTTATTCAGTGAAATGTCTCAAGAACTATTGGATGGATTTCCAAGAAATTTGAACAGATCTTCATGGTCCTCAGAGGATGAATCCTAATGACTAGTGATCCCCTGACTTTTCATCTAGTGCCATCATCAGGTTCAAGTTTTCATTTATCCACATCTGGAAAGATAGATGGGCACCAACTTTGGTACCAACAATAATGTTCCCCAGAGGATGAATCCTTCACTGGACTCTCCTCTAGTGTCATCAGTAAAGCGACATTTGTGGTTCAGAGTGAAATGTCTCAACAATTACTGGATAAATGGAGACAAATATGGTCTTTATGCTCTTTGGTGATCCCTCGACCTTTCATCTAGCTTCATTATCAGGTCAAACTTTCAAAAATTTCCAATAATTTGATTGATGTTTTCAACAATTTGCTTTATAATGAGTGTCACAGCCTCTTGATGGGGTCCATATTTTATACATGTAATGGTCTTACAGTAATACCAGCTTGACATTTTTGCTGTAGATAGGGGCCGTGTGGGGCCGACTGTGCCCTTCTGGTGGATTACACGTGATGTCAAAACAAACAACTTCCACCTTTGCAGCTTATTGATGTTCTCCTGTGGAAACCTGCAGAATCAGGTTTTTACTAATCTTCATGACTCCAGCTGAACTGGATTATCTCATCTTTGAATTGACATAATTATGCTTATGAAACGTTCGCCAAATGTGTTGGATAAAAACCAAAAGATTAAACTCAAAGCTGTTCGTCTGAAGACCTTGAGGGTTCTCAAAACTCTATATTGGACGTACGAGATTTTCACTTCAAGGCAACGATAGTCTTTAAACGCTGCTGCAGAAGCATTTGAGACCAGAGAAAAATCATTTTACAGCCCAAAGCCAAAACAAATACAGCATTCCTGGACAGAAATAGATGGTCTTTTTTTAATTTGTTTCTGTGAGCAGTGCAGGCTGTTTGCTCGAGGGCATGGGGAATACATAACATCTGGATCCAGCATTCCCATGATTCCCATAATATGCTGGTAGTCAGTCCAACAGCTCCGGAGGCAGAGTTATGGACAAGTCTGTCAGGCTGCTGTTCAAATAAAGCTCAGAGACTGAGAGGAAGTCAGACAACAAGACATAATGAAAAAGCATATCTAGAATTTTCATTATCACTACATGATATGGTTGTGATTTATGATGTTTGAGCACCAACTGATGCATAACACCTGCTTTGTATTTGCATGATTAATGAGCTAACAAAGGGAGCGTACAGTGAAATGCATTGTTTACTTTTTCGCTGACGTAAAGAAATTTCAATTTCAATTTCAAGATCAATCAGGTAAGTTTCTCAGTCTGTGGTGGATGGGGAGTGAAAGTGGCATCTGTAAAATAAAAGGTGAATGTTGGCTGTGGCAGGTAAAACTTTCAGGTCACCTCCCATCATGCATCACAGCAGGTTTTTTTAAACACAACTTTTAAATTAAGAATAGTCAGGGATTAAGGTGGCAGACAAAAAACTAAGTGACCACTACAAATGTCCAGTGACCAGTCACAGTAGCAGCTGAGGGAAAAAAGCTTGATTTCAGACCCTGGTGGTGGATGATTCATTACTTATTCAGCTCAGTGTTGCTGCTGCTGATTAATAGAAGTTGCTGTGCATGGGCGACTCCAGTTACTATGGATGTTTTGCACAGAGACACCAGTGGGTCTTTGCTTCATCTCCTCCTAAATCAAAACTATTGGGCACATATTTTTCCAAATTTGTGTGAAATGTAAGCATCAAGAATAGTCTCTATGTTTCTGAGCTTTAATCAGCTGCTTCCTTTATGCCACAGCTGGACATACTGTGCGTATCTTTCTATTTAGCAACAGTCAGTATATGACATAAGGGATCGTAGTAGCTTGCACACTAAAGTCAGATGCCACTGTAAAGACGACGGCTGCACTGTAACTGTGTGGCAACATTGAATGTAATTAAAAAGAATGAAGATGAAATCCTCTCAAAATGACACAAGACACATGTTCACAGATTTCCTGCCTTGAAAACTCACATAACAAAACACATCCTGCAACGAGAAGCTTTCACTTCACACAGGATTTCATGATGTTTTACTGGCGACAACTTTTACTTGGTGAGGCTGGGTTGCCCTGACACCGTGATTGTGTGAAGCCAGCCAGTGCACTTGTCTTCCCTGCCTTCCTCCGCTGCTTTCTTGTACTTCCTACGCGCTGTGGCTTAATCACAAGGTCTGTACACAGCGTTTCGTGTATGGCAGGTTTGTGTCTGCCTCGCGCCCACTCACTGAATCTCCCAGGGAGATTAGGTATACACACACCTCCAGACTGGGGATCCTTCCAAACTTTCTAAATACTTTCCTCTCGTTGTCTTTGGGTGGTGTGCTCTGTGATTACTATGACTGTTAATGCAGCTTTTGCCCCCCTCCTCGGTGAACAACAAAACCCCATGGAGGCAGCTTTGATGGGTGACAAGTCATGATTGTTTCATTGTATTAGACAGGCACAGAAAAGAGATTGTTTCAGACGCTTGTTATCAAAGTGAGTAAATGGAAAGAAAGAGGTTAAGAGAGTTGATGATAGATGATAGAAATTTGGTTTCTGATGAGGCTGAGGAGGATGGATGATTCCCAGAATATGTTTGTCACAGCTGCCTGAACTGAACTGAACTTTTTTTTTTTGCCTCCTCTTCTTCTTCTTCTTTTCCCACTCCTTCTAGAAGCTCTGCAATTAAGAAAGCCTTTAACTCTCAGCTCTGATGCTTTTGTTAAAAGTCTTTGTTCTGCTGCCACATCAACAGCAGCAGTGGTGGGTGGAACACATCTTAAATGATTTTTCAGATTAATTATTCCTTCTCCTTGACTTAATCAGCGTGGGAGAATAAAGGTGTTAAGATTTGGCGGACTTGTCTTTTTAGAAAATCACTGTTCAATCGCTGTCTGTGCATCATTTCAAGCCATATCGCAATGAATCCAGACATCAATAAACATGCAAGAAGAAACATGTTGAGGTCTTAAAATGTCAAAATGCACAGCATTTATTGCAATATAATCACAAATGTATTTAGCAAAAATCAGACACAGTTTTGACAAAAATAAATAGATTTTTATGCCTTTTAAAGGCTTCATACTGTCACAGTAAAGTAAAAACACAACGTCCTGATTTGCCAGTGTTGTCGAAATGATTAATTTTTACCACCCGGACGTCACACAGCTGCTCATACAGCATGAGCTGGAATGTTAATTACACATCACTGAATAGTTGCTACCACATTCAAATAATATTTCACCCTGTTTTTTTGCCTGATGTAACAATACAACGTGGTGGTATAACAAAATAAACATTACTTTAAACTCTCGTAGAGGTTCGACCACACTGCATAACGGGCTCTATCATCACACTTCACCACAGCACAGAATACCAAGCAAATGACAGAACGTGAAAGGTTTCCTCTGTTGTGTTTTGATTAAAATCAGAGAGCTCATAGTCTAAAAGGCACTTTAGAACTTAGACCTCACAGCTACAACATACAGTAATTTCAACTTGACTGTCAAAATCCTCATCTAGTTTATATGATCCCTTGAACACATACATTAAAGTACTACTTTAGAATCGTCATTGAGGTCAGAAGTTAAGCTTGAATTTGAATCAAGAAATTCAGCCATTCAGTTCAGGTGGGAGGTAAAACTTCTTACATTTAAAGGCCCAAGACTTTAGACTTTATATAATTTACAATTATACTGACTTGAGGTTGATGAAAAGATACTTGTTATACTCCTGTGTTAATTCGTCACCTTTATCAGCATCAGATAATAACACTTCAGATTTAGTTGTTATTCAGTGTTCATCCACATATAAGACCTAATCAATGTGGGAGTAATAACAGGCTCCAGTGTTCTGAATTTTGGATTAATTAACAAATTAATCACCACATCAATGTTATGGAGGCGATTTGACACAAATGTACCAGTCTGCTACAAAATCATCTCTTTATAAACTGTCGCTCTGTGCAGAAAAAGAGTCTATGACACTTGTACTGAAATACAATCTACAACCTACAAAAGTGGTCGGTCTGTTCTTCTTTAAAGGATAAGGCTGGTGATATTCGACTTTTTTTAAATGAATTGACCCTACTGACAATTTATACCTGTGTAGTCAAAGCATGTTGCTCTTTGTCATAGACCTCCATTGCTGTTAAAAACACGTTTACGAGCCACGTCGTTGCACTGGATGACATGTTCCTTCTTTACCACGAACACTGTGGTTTATTTTGATTTAATCCCATGTGCACAGTCCTGCTGTAAATATTCACTAGTGTACCAAATCTGCTGCTAAAAGTAGTCTCCTTCTTTTTTTTACTGCTGTCTAAAAACACTGCAGTTCCCAGCAGTTTAAGGTAATTACTTAACCTTTTTTTAAATGAAGGTATTTATTTGTGACCTATTTTTAAGACGTATGTCCCCAATGGGAACAAATGCATGTGGGGCTGAGAAAGACAAAGACAGACTCGTGTGTCATTTTGGTCTTTTCATGGGATTGGTTGAGAAAAATATAGGCTATTCCCAGCCTTGTCCTTCAATAAGTAATTAGGTGACAAGCTTGTCCACCATTACCCAGAGGTCAATCTACCCTCCTCATTGTCTCTGAACGTGACGACCTTCACTGTCCAACCGGCTTGTTGGTCGGTGCTTGGATGTTGTTGGTGGTGTTGGAGTTGGTGTTGCCCCTGCCTGTGTTGTTCTCCATCCTGAGGGAGGCAGAGTTGAGCGGACCCCTCTTGAGGACCTTGTTAGCCAGAAGGCTGCAGGTCTTCCTGTACTGGTGACGCAGCAGTGAGTAGACGAACGGGTCGCTCGCCGCCTTGCTGTAGGCCAAACATTTGGACAGCACACCCCAGTGAGGGCTTATGGGCCCTGGGGAGAAGAGCTCTACAATTCTGCCTCAAATCAAGCAAAAAAGAGAGGGAAAAAAAAGTCACACACCATCTATGAGCAAAAGCAGCAGTTGAGCCAATTCTTAGATGAGTGTAATTGGAGTGGAAGACATCTGAGGCGACCCTCCCCCAGTGCTGTAATATGCTGAAAATGTCATCATTTCACTTCACTGAAATGTCATGGCTGTGTTGGGGAATGTGAACTGATGGGTGTCATTTTTGCTGCTTCTGGACTTCTTGCTGGTTAAAATCATTTTCCAACAAATCCGGAGGCTGAAAGGTTTTTTTTTGCCCCGATAAATTAAATTAAAGCCGAGACAAAGTAAAAACCAGCAGTGGCTTTGTTTCGTTATAAGTCTGTCTCCTTAATTAGTGTGATCTCCTTAAGTCTAACGTGTCTCACCACCAAGCAGCTCCTAATGTGCTGCCTTTCTATTTCCATACTGCAATTCTAACAGCTTCTGACAGGTTGCCACCATTAATACTGGGGCTAATACTAATGAGAGCCAGTGATACGATCACAGACTCATTTTACTATCTCTCTTTCCCTGTCGCTCCCCCTCTCATCTCTCCCCAGTAACGGAGGCTCAGGGACAAGGATTAGAAATGTGTGTAGAATCAATGAGATATGACACTATGAAAAGGAAGCAGTTTAAAACGTTTCAAATGTTACCAGATAACAAGACAGCATTGAAAATAATTATCGCCATCTGTATTCAGGCGATAAGCCAAGTATAACCACATTAGCGGCCACAACAAGGTAAGTGAAAACCCAGAATCCCTCTGTCACCAAATCTTGGGAGAGTTGTTCTACTTATAAAGCTGAAGATCGTTTGCAACCTGTTTTTCATTTGCTGAGAAAATGTGCAGGATTCAATGCAGCTCAATGGTCTTTCTCCTTGATGCTGCATGTTTCTTTTCTTGTGATTACAAAAGTCAAGAAAAGGCATCCCAGGTTTTGATGCTACTTTATGCGGTGTTCAATACTTCAGACAAAAAAAAACTCACATGCATTATTCTAAATCTCTGCTCACCTCGTAATGACATAAGGGGTGAAGCACACCACAAATGTGCCAATGAATGTACTGATCTTCTTGGTGGCCCTCAGCCTCCTCCGCTTCTGCTCATCCAAGCATTTCTGGCGCACACTGCCAAAGCACACAGGTACCATTATCCACCCAGGAGGCACCATCACAGACATGCAGACATAAAGAAGCCGTCCACGGAGAAAACACGTGGGATGGAGGCGAGGAGAGCAGCGAACCGTGTGCTATTACAATGGGAAAATTTCACACTGCACAGATATCAATTATGTAAATGGGAAGCAATTCAAAGTTAATTATTTGACTGAATCAGGATGGAGAGCAAATGGTGGAAATGCAAAGGGTGAGGAAGGCCTTGTTGACCTTCATGAGATATGATAATGTAAAGGCTGACTGCCAGTTTTAATTACAGTATGACTATGGCACTTTAAAATGGTGGAGTAGAGGGATGTCCCAGAAAGTTTAGTGTTTACTGTATGATTGAAATTAATTCAGTCTACTTTTTACAGTGTAGGGATGCAACTAACTACTGTAACAACCTCCTCTCATTATTGATTAATATTTCACTTTTATTTTGCAAGTTACTGATTATTATAATGTATAGTGAAGAATGTTCAAATGGCTTATTTTGTTTGTCCAAAACCTGGAAAAATAATTAATTTAACTGAAAAAAAGCAGCACATCCTCAATGATTATGAGGATATGTTTTATAGTTTTGATATAAATCAATAAGTATCAAAATTGATTATTTTTCTGCCAATCCATTCAGCATTGTCTGCAAGGCAAAGAAGAGAGAATCCACCAGCATCATCTCCTGTTATATGTTATATATGAACACACTAAGTGCACGCTTCCTGGTATCATCTGTGTCTTGTCTTCTGCACAAAATGAAAAGGAACACACATCTCAGCAAAAAGACACATGCAACAGCAGGACACGTGGATGAGACTGGAAGCACCTGCAATGACTGTTTACCTGGGGTGAATATCCACCAGCAGCACCAGGGTCTGCATAGTGATCACGTCGATGCGCTTACAGTGAAACCTCGCAACTTTCAGCACTTTCAGATACGTGACGCACAGCACGATGAGCGTGAGGAGGAAAGTGAGGGAGTGCAAAGCCACAGTGAACATGACAAACTGCATCCCGGCTCCTTTGGCCCGGACGTTGCAGAGCGTGCACGATGCGTAAAGGTGGTGGTAGCCGACCCACGAGCGCCAGGTGGCCACGGTGGAGAAGCACAGCGAGTGGATCCACGTGTAACCGAGCGCGATCACCGCGTCCCGGTGCCGGATCCTGGAGTGGTAGCTCAGTGGGAAAACCACGGCCACCCATCTGTCTATGCTGAGAGCTGCCATGCTGAGCATCGAGTTTGTGGTGAGGAAAGTGTCGAGGAAGCCCACGACCTGACAGAAGCCGTTGCCTCCGGGGTGGCCCGTGGTGATGAGCCCCACCAGAGTTAGAGGCATGTTGGACACGCTCAGCAACAGGTTGCAAAATGTCAAGTTGAGGATGAAGAGACCGGGCACCTGTTTGCGGATCTCCGGGTTGTACAGAAAGCAGATCAGCACCACGACGTTGGACAGCAGCGACACCACAATGATCCCCGAAACCAGCAAGGACGCGAGAACATCCACCGCGTCCATGGTGCCTCCTCTCATATATCCACACTTTTCATGAGTGCATCCACGATCCTCATGCAAAGTGTCAGCATGACTCGCAGCTACAACATATCCAATGCACAGTCATGCTGACCCTCCCCAGCTGCAGAGATCTTCAATAAACCGAGCGGTGTCTCCAAACCCGTCCACGGTCAGGTTGCGGGGAATTCACAGAGAAACGGCTCTGATTGTTATGAGGAGATTCCGTTTCATGTGGGGTCAGAGGCTTGCTGTGCTGAGGCTCTGCAGTGCTTCTCAAGCCCCCCTGTCATGCCTCTGGTCTGGCAGCTCGGGGCTTCCCGGCTGCGCAATTGCGCATTGGCACGATGGCAGCTTAGGAAATGGCATGAAAGTACTTCAAGCTGTCGCTCTCTGCAGCTTCTTATATTGTGTTCCCTGCCAGAGTCTGAAGCACGCTGGTGTTCAAAAATAGCCTTTTAGTGTAAAAATAGCAGCACGACGCACGACTGCGTGGCTGCTGGTGAGGCTGATGTCATGAGCATCACGTTGAACACAGCAGTTTGGATAATGAGATGTTTTGTGCTAAATAATAAGTGGATTGGCTGACTGGACTGAATCACATCACCATCCTGACTTTATGAGAATTTCTGAGCAGCAAACATTTGCAGTTTAATCCATCCATCACTGCAGCAGAGGGAGACCCAGAGGCTCCTCGGTGCAGCATACAGTGTCTGAGCACTATATGGTGCTTTAAATGGAGGCAGTGCAGCTGGACCTCTCCATCCAGATAATCACAGCACAGCAGCACCACCACCTCTGGGATACTGCAAATCTCTGTGTGCACAGATTCCAACCATGTAAAGGAGAGCAAACAGTGTTTTCACACTTTTAGCCCAGAATTTATTTCTGCTTCAACAATTTAATCTTACTTAAAATACTGACAGCATTACTTCACATGCATCTCATTCAGATGACTGTCTGCTCAGCAGTGGGTGGATTTGTGAGTCTACAGTCAAAATCAGGACTGTAGGAAAATAAAATTACAGTATGTATAACAAAAGTGAACTTTCAATACTATGTCCTTCTCCTTCAGAGATGCACCTGCTGGTGTCCTCTGCCTTCAGAAGGAAAAAAACAAAACCTGGTCCCTCCTCAGCTGAACCTGTCAAAAGCAGGGAACTTCTAGGATTTTCATGGATGAAGTGAAGAACCCACACCAGGCAATGGGCCTCCTCTGGCCCAATTAATGAACATGAACTGCATGTAAAGTTTATTCCCCAGGTGATGCTGAACTTGGGCAGAGGTCAGCTGACTGGTTCTAATACTGCAAGCATACATATAACTCTCATATATGATAACATGAACATTTGAATTACTTGCCTCTCATGCCAAACTAAGCTGAGCTTCAGTAATGCTCAGAAGACCTACATATTCAAACTGTGTTTCAGTTCAGTTAACAACCAGATAAAAAATAACATTTCAAATGGAAAACAGTTTACGCTGCAATAGTCTTGGCAGAGGTGTATGAAGTTGGTGGCTCTACAGATGTTGTGTTTCAATTTAAACTTTGCACATCTAATGTACTTTTATTATTTTTTTCTTTATGTCAGACTTTCCACAAATGAAAGTGAGAGCTTTGTGACATTTACTATTTTTGCCAGAGAGGTAAGTCACTGTTGTCGTGCTGTATATTTCCCCCCCAGTCTTCTCTATGCAGAGAACGCCACTGTGCTCCACTAGATTAGAAGACACTGTTATTTGATACAGGTCTGGTTTCATGTCCGAGACAGAGGCAAGACAACATGTCTGCTGATCGTCCTGCTGATGGGAGAAGACGTCGATGATTCTCTGTCATCACTGTAATGTGTTGTGGTAGTGGGTGGTGTGATCTACAGTCTAAACAGAGCAGAACTTACAGACGGATTCTATTCATGTGAACACTGTGATATACGTATGACCATTATATGAGTAGTATAGCAGCTTCTACTTCCACCTATTCTTTGAATATAGAATACACTCATTTGTCACAGAGCAGCGTACGACTGAGCTCGTTGAAAATTTAAATTAACATACTCAATGAGACCCCCCACTAAGGATGAAAGTTAAAATTACTCATTTGCAAAAAAATGATTTTCCTCAGATTAGTTCCAGGAGCAAATTAAAAAGCATGGATATGATCTATAGTGTTTAATTGAAAGAGATTTCTCCGCTGTCTGGCTACAAGGATAAGAGAAGCCAGTCTATTTGTTCTAACAGTGGTCACATGTGCAGCTGTCTCGCCGTCCTATAAATTATCAGTAATGACAAATTGACATTAGTGGCTGCACAGATTTTTTTTTAATTAATTCCACAGAGAGAGAAGTTTTTCACTTTTGCCCTTTCCACATAGTGAAGGAACAGGTGGTGAAATTACATTGGATTTTTTTTTTTTTACACAGCATCAAGTCTCTGCAGTGTTCCCCTAAATAGAATAAAACTTCATTCACTTACAGACTTTGAGTTAATGAGGTGAAAGGTTACAGCTACACACGGCCATATATTTAAAAGTCTCCGCAGACACCTGTAAGTTTTTTCATCCGTCACATTTTCAGAAGATGTATTTTTATTTCAATGAACGTGAAAGTTGAATCAAATGTTCTTCTTTTGTTTTTGTTTTTAAAGGCTCCATGTGTATGATATGACAATGGCACAATCCAGTGGTGGGATAAAAAAAAAAACACTGTACGACTGAGAACTGTGGACCCCAAATGAATGGACTTAAAGCAGCACCCAGAATGTACCAGTTTTCAGAAGGACTGTATTATTTCTACAAACAAAAGGTTGTGCTATTAGAATATTTTTGACAGATTGTATAATTAAAAACAAAGGCAATTATACTTACAGAAAAAGCAGCATTAAGACACATAGCCACAAGGCATAGTAAGACATGAGGCATAGTCACATGACACAGATATTAAATAAACACTGATCAGAGCAATCACAGACTGTAAAGAGTGTATTACAGCGTCACTGTGCTTCCAGTCAGATAGTGTGATAATATACTAAATACAATCACAAAACACTGGAAGAAGAACTTCTCCATTTCCAACCAAAGTGCATCATTGTCTCTATAAGTCAAACAAGCACCCATGTTTAGTCAAACCTGAACTCTTAACTGCAAATCTGCCAGCTTGAGGGAATCATTCTTGAATTTGACCACCATTCAGGAAAAGAAGTGAATCAGAAACAGAGCGAATAGATATACGGCATAAATGCAACCTATCCTTGAAGTCTAGTGCTGACATTACAACCCAACACTATCACTGTAAATCATTGTAGTGCTCAACACCGGAGCCCCTCATGGCTGCGTTCTCAGCCCTCTCCTGTTCACACCCATGACCACAATCCCTGACAAAATCATGTCTGTTTTGTGTCGCTATATGAATTATCTAATTAAAAAGAACTGCCATTAGATTTGTCTGCTCAGCTGGACTTCCTGTGTCTACTTGCACAGTTGTAACCTTCACTTTCTCAGCTATGGTTTGAGAGGACATTGATGTCACACACGTTAGGACTGAAACAAAGCTCATTTCCAAGCAATGAATATGAGTGTGGCTTTAGGTCTGGTTTTCTGTCACAAGATGATTTTGACTCCAATTAGGCCACGACAACTGACTTTTTCAGTCTAACAGTTTATATTCTTATCTTATTTTTTCCTTCCAGACAGGCTCACTCTTCTACACCCATAAAACTGAGCTTACTGTATACACTCACTGTGCTCTCCTAGTTAGATATAGACCGCCACTTTCATCTTGAATTTACTGTAGATCCAAAGGCTGTAGTTTTTCTGCTGGCTGATTCTCAAATGGCTGGTTGTATCTTGGCTGTACATAAATTCTCGCAGCCATTCCAGGCTCAGTTAATCGCGCTCAGCCATCTGCTTTGATGTCCTTTCTCTGGTAATGAGTGTGACATCGCTGTACACGAGCATGACAGTAAGCAGCTCCCAGTAGTTTTTTTTAAATGGAGCGAGGAGTATGAGTCTTAATGAGAGATCCTGATGGTACATGTCAGGACCTTCATGCGCCGGGCATGTGTGGTTTGTCTTGTATGTGTGTGTATGTGAAGCTGAGTAGCTTTAATCTATTGTTGTCTGGCTTCTGCTAATAGTCACCAATCTGTGTCCCAAAACCTTTCATTCCTGTGGGAATTAGAAGTTTCGACAAGGACAGAAATCTTAAGAATTTCCTCCATAGATGATATGTCAGCTTTTCATTTTGAAAAAGAAGTTGGTTATTGAAAAATCCTCATGAGCACAGTAAAGCAAATACTGTACAGTACGCATGATGCAGAACAGTGTTGGCAATAAATGACTCGTGCCTGTGGCTGAATAAACACGCCTGGCTGCAGCCCCAACTGGCTCATGCAGAATTTCAGAGGCTGTCTTTTCATATTATTCTTTGTTTTTTTTTCCTGCATGGACAGCCGTCTCACTTCTGCAGAGTAAGATTCACATCTACATGCACGGCCGGCCTGCTTGTCCCCCTCATGATTCATGCTTTCATACGTTGCTTCGGTGACTCAGAGCAGCAAACGGCTAAATCATAAGCGTGCAAGTATGTTTCTGCATTTTAATCTCTTGGGGGGATTTTCTTTGTCGTAAATGCACAATCCATGAAGGTCAAATAGTAGCACATAATGTATTTGTAATAACCAGTTAAATTCATCTACTGCCACTTCTAATATTGGATCAGTGACTCTCTGCTGTGCCCATTTTTGTACTATATAATATAATTATGCGTCCTTGATTTACAAAAAAAATGCTTTCAAAATATTGTTTTATTCTAAAGTATAATTATCTTGTTTGAGCCTAATTCGAGTATTTCATCGTTCCTCTCTTTTATGCTCCTTAGCTGCTATAATGTTAGGGCAGTATTGTTCATTTCACACTTGTTACATAAAATGAAACACCTCTGAGGAGCAGGACTGACAGGCTTCTGTGCCTTAAATTAACAAAGGCTTAGCTGGCCGCCCTCCAAAACAGGAGGTGGGATCTCTGATTACAGAGTGTCGTCAATGATGCTCCACTCACTTTAAGTTATCAGAAAAATCACTGAGCTGTAAAGTGAAGTCTTGACTTGTCATTTGTCAGACAAACAGGTGTAGTCATACTTCTCCAGGCCTGAAGTGACATAAGTCTTGTGACAAATATTCTGTGTTCCAGCTTTGTTTTGGTTTGGTTGCACAATTTTAGAGAAAGAATTATTTACCCTCCACTCAGGATGCGGATGATGGTTTCAAGTGTACACAGCATTAGCAGTAATGGGTTTAAGTGGGGAAAGAGGAGACATTTTCCCCAGAAACCTAATGCAACATGTCCATTCAGAGACATACAGTGCAGCTGGTGCAGAGAAAAGGAATGAAAACCTGAAACCTTAAATAATGCTTCAGTGCAGACTGTTCAGACAGCCAATACAATGAACTATAACTCAGTGTCTTCCTTACCTCTGACCCGAAAAGCTTTATCACACAGAAGTGAAGGAAGTGAGAGACTAAAGGTGATTGAACAGCTGAACGTTGCTGGTTCACTGACTCATCTAAGCTTATTGAAAAGCTCTGTTAAAGGCCTCAGCGTGATGTGTGGAGGAAGTTACTGCGCCCCTTCGTGGGGAATGAGGAAAGTGGGATCTGTCCTGTTTCTTTGTCTACTCGCTGTGATAAGAAGCCACTGCTGTCATGCAGCAGTGGCACCGATCACTACACCCACCCTGTCTGGGATGTGGGTGGATGGATGCGCTGATCTGTCTGTCCCCTGCTCCTCCCTGCCAGTCAGGACGGCTGCTGCTACAGTTCATTACACTCACATACAGCTGCTGGAGCACAAACTGATGGTGAGAGCTTTAAATGACTTTGACATCTGTCCAAAATTTCTTCAAGATTTGGCTTCAATGGCTCAACACTAACAAAGGTCATTTATTTTATTACAATATTTACTTTAACGAATGCACTTGTCATGTCTCTTTCACCTTTATGAAATATTGCAACACATATCATTGTGTACTATTGCACTTTTGATACAGTGCTTCCCTCTAGTGGGCAGGAAATTAAATAAAAGCAATGATTAATTGCTTTACATAGTAATTGTACCACACAATATATTATTATTACAAATCTTATCATTGGCCTTGAAAAAATATGAAAAAATGAAATATATTGCTTTTTCAAATTGTTGATGAGGATGCAAATAATATATACTATTATATTATATTATTCACCTATTGAGGTTATAGCCATCAACAATTAGTGGTTGTTAAAATGAGTAAACTGATTTCCATGTGTGATCATTCACAAGCAACATTACTCTGTTTAACTATTCACACGAACAGGTAACAGTGACAGGAAATGACAGGGGGAATCTATTTGCTGGAGCACCTCAGGGCCTCATGGTGGTCATTTCCTGTTTTGACCAAATGAGGGCACTCTCTGCTCTCTGTACACGCCTCCTGCTGAACCTGGTGGAGGTGAGGTGATGTGGTGGTGCTGCTGTCTGAGCTGTCAGCACTCATTAGTGCCTTCTCATTAAATGTCAGTGGCACTCCATTAGCAGTAAAATGAACAGCTGCCCTGCCTTGAGGCCAAGTCAACGACTGAACTTTGTTGGTCTGGGAGGTCTGCAGGTTAACCTGCTATAAGCTGGAACAGAGAACAAACTCTTATCTGTTTTGTTTTTCTCAAACGGTCTGTGAAACTGTTGTAGGTCAAATTATAAAGCGTGGTATTGGATTAACATAATGTATAAGGCCAGATTACTGTGAAATAATGTGTAATTTGATAGGATATATTTCTCTCTTACATGACACAACATTTAAAACTATATGCAAATGTACACAAATTAGTAGCCTAAATCACCTTGTAATGATGTGACAGAAAAGATCACACCATGCATCTTATTTAGATATACTTGCTAACATGCAAATGTAAATATAATATCAACTATAAAACATGGACATTTTGTGAGAAACTTGGATAGGTTCATAGCAAAATACAATTTTCCTCTTAAGAGTAGTCAACAGAGAAATGGCTTCACCAATATTTTCCCTCATTTGTGCATTTTTATTTTTCTTGTATAAATCAGTTAGCATTGTTCAGTTACCACTCTCTGCCATGTGGGGGCACCAGTATGTGAAGTGGCCCCATTTGGCTTTGACATCTTTGATGTTAGTGTAAGTAAAATATGTAATATACTGAAATCCTGAGTTTGAAACCTGGCTTTATATGTGCTTTTAACAAACCTCTCGCAATTGACACAGAAAACATTTGATCTTTCCAAACGTCTCAAACTCTGAAGGCCAACAAAACTTTAGCTCTTTTGCCCCCACCCGCTTCCTCTCCCTCGGCTCCTTTTGAGCCAACACATGCTACACGTCAGACAGCCGCTCGGACAGACCGGGATCTGAATGGTATTTGGGGTCAAAACCACGATATCCCCCATTTGCCGTCTTCCATTAATGGCCTATTTAGCGTACTGCCGATGGCAGTAAAGAGATAGCTGGGCTTTTATACCTTCTGACTGGATATATTAGCAGGTAATGTCCTTAAAGAGGATTAGCGGATGGAGAGAGAGGAAAGGAGAAAGAGAAGGAGAGTGGCTGAAAGCGCCGTAGGGATGGCATGGCAGTAAATAGGCAGGTGATAGCAGGGAGGACAGGAGAGCTTACGCTGCATTGTGCTGCCTCTGGCTATGGACGGGGGATTAGCGGCCATTGTGGATTCTCTGGTATCCTGAAGCATGTTGAGCTGTAGTTGTCTAATCTATACATATATATGTCAAAAAATAAACCGGCCTTCTACAGATGAGCAATGAGAAAGTTGGTCATCCCATAATATTTATTCTCTGTTTTAAATGCATACAATTCAGGACATCAGTTTTCAAGGTCAATAAACTGTTTATACAACATGGGTCTTCTTGTGGTTAACTTTCCCCTCTGATCCCATGTAGTCAGTCAGTCAAGAATGTGCCGTGGGTCGAGGTCAAGAGTCCCAACAAACCAAGCAAATCATCTTGTTTACTGTTTTCAGCACTTAACCAAATTTCTACTTAAATACATTCTTAAACAGGCGCTGTGACCTTTAAGGGCGACCTTTCAGGAAGTTAAGGAAGCACGTGCAGAGGATATAGATGTTATGAAGCAGGATGACCAGCGATGAAGACACAGATTAAAAAATGAAAAAGAGAATGATGATGGCCAATAATTAAGACACTCAGCCCCTCGTTTGCAGCATAACACACTGTCTTAGATTTAAAGGACTACTGGTGATACTACCTTGTCTATTGTATTTATCTTATTAGTTATTAGTTATTTGTAAATATATTTTACTGTGAGATAATAGAATAATGCTATTTTTGTTTTATGTCTTGAAATTACCCCTGGAATCTGAGAGTGATAGAAAATATTGAACAGACAAAATGACTCTAGTCATAAGCTCTAATATCAGACAGTACAATTTCTAAATGGGACGTGGGAATCTGCTCATTTTTCCACATCAACATGTAACAGTGAATTGGGCCAATGTCAATCTTTATTTTTCTTGAGTAATAAAGAGATCTGAGCTTCATACAGTGTTTGTGGAAGGATTCCAATCTCAAGTGATTAATGATAGATACTTAAAAGAAGGGGCGCTACTACTTTACTGAAAACTATTTTTAAAATTCAAATAGGAAAAACTTACCGGAGCTTTTTCCACTCTGCACACCGGTGATTGCTTTGATCTCCACTTATGTAATTGGGCTGTCCAAGATTTCCACATTACCAATGCTGACCTTAGGTGTTGAACCATTTAAAAAAAAAAACTTGTGGAGATCTTCAGAGCTAAAACTTTCTTCAAAGGAATAGCTTGATATGTAAAATGCCTGAAATACATGATTTATTTCTTGAGGGTCAGGAGTGGGTCTATTACTCCATTAATCTCTGAGATTTAGATGCAGATGATTGGATGGGTTGATGAGCCAGGAGCCTAGTGGGTTTGTCACCACACTCATATCAGGCATATCTAAATTTCAAAAGCAGCTCTTCAGCTTTAACTGTAGAAATATGATCAAATTCAGTTTAAAGGAAAAGTAGCATGTTGTTTATTGTTGCATAAGAAATGAATTCCCCTCTAAATTACATATTGACCATAACCACAGTCTGTCCTCAAAAGCATTGGATAAACATGACAACTTTTAATGTGCAGTGCTTAATCTTGATATGGATGATAGTTTGCCAAACCAAATGCTGTATTTAGATGAAGTTCAAGTGACCATTTCTGGTACCTCGTCAAGACCTTACAGATGAAAAACTCTTTAGAATGAACTTCTCAGTCTAATCTGCCCCTCCCCTCCTCCCCCATTCTAACTGCCATATGACTAATGCCCCAGACCCGAGGCCTTGGCTCGGCCCAGCTAAGCTGTTTTGGGGGGATTTGATCATGCATAGATGACACTGAGTTAGAATGGGTCACTGCAGAATCTGCTTTAGCCACAGTCTGCTGGAAAGGAGTCAAGTGGAGGGCAAGCACCTGGGCTAGCTGACCTTTACCTAGGAAACAGAGAGGGATGGTGGAGAGAGGGGGGAGGACGCTGCAGAGATCCAGTTTGTCAAGAGTCAGTTTCAAAATTTCAGGGATGAGTAAGTGAAGCATTTAGCATCGCACGAAATCCTGTCATCAAAACCGGAATCGTGTCATCCTTAATCACTGTCCGTTCATTTCCTCATCCACTTTAAGTTCTCTGTCACACATTAATACTTCCTCATGCTCACTCAAGTTTCCAAATCTTGAAAAAGTGTGAGACTGTACTCTCTCCCAGGAAGGTATGTAGGCTACAAAATCATGTCCGTGCCAAGACATCCCTTTGACCATCTCCGCTCTCAGCAGAATCGAGGATATGAAAGGAGCATTGTGCGCTGCTTCACGCTCCATGGCCAATTGACTTCTTTTCCCATTAATCAAATGCGCTGTTTACCTAATCTTTCATAGCATTTCAAAACCATTAAAACCAAGAGGATTATCCTAGTATTTCTGACGGTGTTTCTTTACCTCAAGAACAGGTGCCCTGATAACACTCTCCCTCTTTGGCTGCCTCTCTCTCTCTCCTTCTTCCTCCTTTTCCTCTCTTCAGTCTTTCCCCCTTTATCACTGTCTTTTTGCTATTTTCACTTTCTTCCCCTTTCTCAACTTTCCTTTCTCTCCGAGGATTACTTTCTGCATTATCTAAATTCTTAAAAGTGCAACCTCTCTACCTCACCAATGGACAACTCCACCCCCTGCTCTGAATAAATAAAGTATTATTGTCCGATTAAAGCAGATTAGGCAGAAGGAAAGGGAGTCAATCTGAAATTGGGTTTAATTCTGCACTTATCTGAATTCTTGACTGCTTTCATAGTGTTCACTTTTGTGTCTTTGAGCAGGAAGTTGGTGTGGTTTAGAGGGGCTACATTTCGGAGAGTGTATCTTACTGTAGAGCTAAAAGAGGAAATTGTGAATTGAATTGCACTTAAAACCCCTCTTTGTAAAACTAGACGAAGCGCAAAGCAAACTCACATGCCAGAACAGTTGGCCAGGATCTACAGGTAGGTGTATAGGTTATAGCCAGACGGCACTGCAGCTTGTTGTGCCCTGAAGCTGTGGGAGCATGCTTTTACTGGCTTTAAGCAGCGGATGACCAACTGGGGTCAGATCTTTTGAGGTCAAGTTTTGCTTACGAGATTCGAGTAAAATTGTATTTATGTAAATCCAGATTTTTGCACAAACAAGATATCAAGTGTGAGGTACTGTGCTATGCTAAATTTGAATTTTATTGCTCTCATAATTACACCCATATTGGAAAATTTATAACTCACAAATTATGTCAAATGCCAGCGTTCAGAGCCAACACAGGAAGTAGTGTGTCCTTTATATAGCGAGGAGAAAATTAACGGTGTGGAGGTTTGGCTGGAGAGATGTGTCTGTAGCAGATGTAGCACATGCAGGAGGTCAGAGTTTACATATTATCACAGTCCTGCAATTACCTTTCATGTTTTTATTAACTGCCACCATGAACGTTCCCTAACCTTAATCACACTCTAGTTGCTGGACACAGATATAGGAAGCATTGTCCTCAAATGTAATGCCAGGTTTCACAAAGTCTGGTGATGGGGTTGCTTTATTTATTTAGTGTTGGAGTTTAGCATCTCACATATATTTAACTTCAAAGCTAACGTTTCAAATGAGGAATAATGTGGCCTCAAATGATGAAGTACATCATGATCTTTTTTTTTTTAGTCAGTTGTTTAGAATGTGTGATTTCTTTTACAAAACCAAATATAAAACCCCTTTAAGATATCAGTATTTATCACTCCTATAGTCTAAGGAAGTGCAAGTGTGTTTAAGTATGCTTGCACACACACACACATACACAGAAGTGAGTCAGTCATGTTGATTGAGCGGCTGCTGATGATGCTGAGGGTTAATCTGTATTTAGTTGGTCCATCCGGATGCCTTAGAGGCCATCTTATTAAAGGAAATGAGACGTTGTGAGGCCTTTTTCAGCAGACAGTTACTGAGCTGCACGTGCATTCCTCCATGTCTCCTGCGCTGTGGATAGGAGCAGCCCTGTCCACAGTAGGTCCCGACAGAACAAAGCCAGACAAAAAGGCCCTTGTACTGGTACACATGTTAGAGAGGACATGCCGGTGTGTCAATCCGATGCAATTTTGAAAGTTTATCTCTAAACAGAACGTGACCACCGCAGACGGCAGGAGTTCTGAGCTATTTGGATCAAGATAGCCGAAGAATCTAGAACCGTAATGCTTTAAAAGATTGCCCAACCCCTCCAGTTACAGGGCGGAGGTTGAAAAAAATGGGGACCTGTTGAAATAGACTAATAACGTCTTATTCGGGTCATTTTTGGCTTGCCAAGGAGTTGACTGTACGTTTAGATGAAAGGGTTTAATTGGAAATGATAACCTGCTGACAGAGGGGATCTGTCAGCCCACAAGCCCTGGCTGTCTGTCTGCCAGTACTGCAACAATATCCACAGGGAGATTGGCAGATAGAAGCTGCTGTCAACGCCCTCAAGCTCAGGGTTGTTCCAGTATAAGCCCTGCACTTGTGTATGCTTTAGCTCGGGTACGTGGCACTATTGCCGGCCCTGTGCAATTCGCCCTACACGAAGCTAAACCTGCTCACACAACAAACAAAAAGCGAATGTACGCACACAAACAATTGGTGATAATTTACATGCCGGGGATAAAAGGATACGAGGGAGATGAGCATCAAGCGAAGCAGGACTCAGATGCATCCAGACCATCAGAGCAGTTCAACCAGATCCAGCACATCAAAGCAACTTAAATATTTTTCATTCTTGGGGCCACAAAATGCAGGATGATATGACAGACACACAATAGGCCCACAGTTTCCTCTTGGCCCCTGCAGCAGTGTTGACATGAGTAGAAATTAAGTTATCACCCCTTTTTAAGTCCAGACAGCTGTCAGACAAGGCCCAGTGGCACGGGGGAAGATTCAGCAGGGGACTACTTTACATAGAAAGCCCTGTCTCCTTTTCCACTAGTCCTGCACCAAATTTTAAAACTGCTTCCTACATGTGTAGCAGGAATGTTTTATAGTTGACTGATGTCTTGAATAAACATGGGCTTCATTTTTCTTTATAAAGCTGCTGGTGTGCATATGACAAAATATACATAATACAACAAATATTTGTAAGTGATGTGAATGATGTCTCCTCCTCTTCCTTATACTATAATGTGCTTTGGAGTTTTCCAGACCTCATCTGTCCTTTTGTCACTTCCCTTTAGTGGTGACCTACTTTAATCACCAGCCTGTGTGTCTGTATTTGAATCCAGCCTCTTGTTACTGGTTGCTGGTGTGGTTACTGTGTAATCCCAAAATAGACTGAGCCTGTCATTTGCATGTAGATGGTACCTGAGTTGAATCCAAATCTCACTCGAGGTCTTGTAAGTGCTAACATTGGATCCCCTTGCTTCTTGATGCCAGGTTGTTTCAGAGCTTCCTTGGAGTGTCCTACACTTTCCCTGAGTAGCTGGCGGGGTTTGCCTCCTTTCCTTTCGCCAGTGTCCTTGCATCCTAATTCCGCAAAGCTTCGTCAGACTTATTTCCTGGTGTTTAAACATTTCAAAGTCTAAGATATCTGATCTCAGTCTCCAAACCCCAAGTGCATCCGTTTCTTTATCTGGAGCACTACCAGAAATTAAGCAACCACATGAGACTGATTTGATGAAATAAAATAAGCTAAAAGTACAAGAACATTATTGTTACACTGATACCAACCTAAACAAATCACAAAGGCACAGAAATTACTAAGGACTCGTTCTTTTGGGGGATTTGGTCACACATGTAAAACTTTCATCATGTTGTCCTCATCAAGGGTTTGCCCCACACTAACTCATCCCCACAGAAACAAAAGTCAAGAGGTTCCTGCTTCAAAAGGGGAGCCACTCGCCATCAGAGAGTCACCATTTAATTACGACACACAGGAAATTATCCCTAGAATGGGCCCAGCGCTGATAAGAAGTCCAGGCCCACTGGATGACAGCTCCAGAAACCTGAGAGAACTTATCACCAAAGTCGGGGGTGGGGCCCCACGACTGGGCGCCTGACAATCTGATTGGACTGTCATCCCCAGGTCATAATTAATATATTTATCAAATTAATAACTGAAAAGAAAATCTCAGCGTCATCGGTGCTATTGTAAAAAGAGGCTTGCCCCGGCCCCAGAGGTGAACAGTGGCCAAATTCATGTGGCGGCCGGTTTCCCTTGTGGCTAATAAGGCTGCTGTCAGTATAATGGGACAGAGGGGGGCAAAGTGAGCTGCCTCTTTTGGAAGCCATGACAGATAAATTGCCCCCCCACATCCCCCCACCCCTGCACAGAATGAAACTGAATTTAGAGGAAGAAAAGAAATATGTTACTGTCTGCTGACAACCACAACCACAGTCCTCACATATGAATAGTTGTTATTGTATAGAAAGTTGAACAAAACATGTAGCAGACATCACAACAAACCAAGTGATTTGTTGTCTATCTCTGTGTAGAAAACTGTTACAGATGTGAAAACACATTTATTTTATTCATTTATTTTAAAGTGATATATGATATAATCAGAAAGTACACACTCTTAGTTCACTGTCATCAGCATGCATTAGATCAGATTTTTTTTCTTGTATATTATGTCATAAGCTGTGACCATGTGACAATAACAGCTATTAAAATCAGTGGATTGTGAAATGTCAACACCACCTGGGCACAAAAGAAAATACATTCAGATTTTTTTCTCTGTAATTCAAGCTTTTTTCCCCCCCCAATTAAACTTAATAATAAACAGCATAATGCTACATAAGATAATGCGTTACAGTAAGTTAATGAAGATTGACAGACAAAGCAAACAAAGCACATCTGGGCGCTAGTCAGTTAAAAAGGGTACAAAGTACTTTCACAAATAAAAATGGATACAAAGTGTAAATAAAGTAAATATAAAGATTTTCCTCAAAAAATAGTAAGAATATATGTACATTAAAAAATACTGATATAAATATTCTGTTACTTGATAATAACGTTAAATTAATTATGACATTCTATCCCTGTTTTATGCAGCAACAACAATCCCACAATGAATAAAAAAAGGTGGCTCCTTCCTTTTGAAACGTTCTGCAAAGATCATCCTTCCATTCTTTGTAGTTATATACTGGTATAATAATACCTGTGTATGATTTTGTTGTATGTAAATTTGCCTAGTGCATCACTGATTGGCAACATCTGCCGCCACAGTATGCCATGTTGCTCCCTGTTTTGTCACTATCAGTAATCCCTTTTCCATACAAGTAGTCATGTGATTTATTGTTACCATAAAAATATTGATTATAGCCACTTTAAGCCATTAATGTGAAATATTTCATCAGTTATATCTGCCATATTTGTGTATTTTTCATAGTTCCGAATTATGCTGAAACCATTTTTAGTTTAATTAATATTACCTCCTACCTTTGTTGGTTAGTAGGTAATACCTAATAATGTGCAGATTCCCCATGGGGATGCATATTAATTCTGACCCCAGACCACTGCCATATCCTCTCTTGTGCAGGTGGAAAGCCACAGTGGGGATACTTTTATCGGGCATTCCAAGGGTACAAAACAGGAAGGAGGGGAAGCCGAATTGTAAAGGTAACACAATCAGCCGCTAAAGTAGTCACAGGAGTATCAGTTTCTTTAAGCTGCGCTGAGCGCGGCACAAGATTAAGATGTGGATTACTGAACATTTACTTCATGTCACACAGACGGAGGCATGCGGTTTTGTTCTATAAAGTGATACGGCACCCTGACCCTCTTGCAATCCTGTCACGTGATATAATTATCCAAAGGGACGCACTTGTCATTTCTGAGCATTTGACTGTTACTGGATTTGGAGATTGGTAACAGATGCAGAGCTTGAGATCAAAACCGACCAAACATATTTGACTATACACACACATTAAAACATTGTGTTGTAGTTAAATAAAGGCTAGCATTTAGCTTGTGATCAGGAAGTCACTTCATTAAAAGACCACTGCACACTCACTAAATTTCTTTCAGCATTTCCCCACAGACTGGAATCTAATCCTGTGGGGCAGACCTCACCTTTGACTCTTGTACTTGACCCAGTACCTTTGGAATGAGTTTGTGGAAGTCAGACATGCTCAGACTCTGTTATGCATCTCCGCTTGACCAATCTTAGGTCGATCTGGGAGTCATGGCCGGAGAGAGAAAGTAATAAAAGTGTGTGTGTGTGTGACAGAGAGATTTGAATACTGGTGACTGGTGGCACACCTTTAAAGCACACATGATATGTGAGATGTGAAGGAATAAAACACTGCAACAACTGCCAATCAATAATTCGTATCGATTATAAAGCAGGTCTAAATACTGTGAAAGTATCAAAATGCTCAATCAACAGAGAAATGCACATAGCTCATATTTAGAAACTGTGATCACCAGGACTTCTGTAAGGTTGTGACACCACAACTATGCAGTCGCCATCCTCAGTTAGCCCCCAGCAAGGCCCATCTGGACCCACCAGATCAGCATCCATCCATCCACCCACTCAGTCAGTCGAGCTATTTGTACTGAGAACCAGGAATCTGATCATGTTAGCATCAAGTAAAGATATCTGTCCATCAGGGAACTGAACTATTTTCTCCATAAAATATGATCCCCTTTCACCAAAATCAGTGAATAAAGTTGAAAAGTTCCATCCCCCATATCTTTATTTTCTAAGCTAAGTTATTATAGCTGAAGCTAAAGCGACTTGTTTCAGACAGAGGATGAACTGAGGGGCTGCATAAAGGCCCAGTATGAGATACATAAGGGATTTTTTTTAACCACGAGGCATGAAAAGCTACTCGAGTGGAGTCAAAGAATCAAAATATAGAGACAGAAATAAGCATAACAGGTCCCCATTGAACCCGCCATGTGTCAGATGTCAATCACCTTTTGTTCTATGTCCTCAGGGGTTCAACCCACTCTTCTGTGGACCATGCATCCTCTGCCGCTCTGTGTAAGTGAATGAGCAGCACAGGTGCACATTGGCGCACAGTTACATAGAGCCCTCCCTCATGTCCTGTGTGCATTGTGTCCATTTTCTTTGGGTCCATGTTCCATAGAGGCAACAGTATGCGTGTTTCGAGCTTTCAAAAAAAGGGCCTTTGAGATCCTACCCACTACCCACCTGCCCTAGTCCTTGTTGCAAACAAATGTACAGCTTTCCACCAACCTGGGGAAAATGTGGGTGAAGATATAGAGTGAGCAAAGGAGTGAGGGTGAGTAGGGGTTGGGCTAACCCCCCCCTCTCTCCCCACACACCCCTACTCACCAACCCACCCTACAGACTTTCTTTCAGGTTCTTGGTGTAGAGAGAGGCTGGCCGGCTGTCCCAAAGCGTTTCGCCTCTGTGAGCATGCACAAGATGTCTATTCATGCGCCATGGTCCTACAACTTCACCGCTCCCTCCCCGACCCCCCCGCTCCTCTCCCTTCAACTCCAGCTGAGGCAATTCAACTCGGACCAGAAGCAGGGACCTTTAATCTAACAGAATGTAGCAGGCACCTGAACTACTTAACCGCTGTGCTTGTTCAAGGGGGTGGGCACGGAGGCTAAGGTAACTGGCGTGTAACAAAAAGCCCCGAACTTTATCCCTGGCCAGGATGAGTACATTTCCTTTCTGTTGTTCCCAACAAAGGCCAGCAGGCACAAATGGTCTCCTATCTGTGTCACCGGGAAGTGGAGAGCAATTTGTTTCTATTAAACAGGACGGTCCTCATCTTCCCCAACCGACCCTCCTCCCTCCCCACCCATATTGATTCGGATGGCTTTTGTGCTGCAGGTAAAACCCTGCCAGTCAGTGGGTTTCATTTGAGCTCACCTTGACCAGGTGGAGCCCTTGTAGTCTTTACTTGGGGCCCCTCGGAAGAGCTAAAGAGGACCCCCTCATTTTGTTGTGCAGGTTAATGTGAGTATTTATGGGGGGCACATGGGGCTTCAGGTACAATGAACACTAAAGGTTGGAGGAGAAGGAAAACTTGACTGCAGCATTCAGGGAAATGTTGTACTGCTGTTGATCTGTCCTTTCCAGTTCATGGCTGCAGGTCTCAGTGATGCACAGCAATTCAAGCCTTGTGCACACACACACACACACAAAGCACACACACATACACTCCACGGCATAACCCATCCCTACGCTTCCTTACTACATCATATCAGTGGCAGCTTGACCTCTGTGATTTATCCGAATTCCTGTAGAGGGCAGAAATACAACTGCGAGCCGCTGTATTTCACCCGCATCGGTTCCAATACCACACAGACCCATTCCCTGAGTCTGACAGAGGCAAGATGGCTGCTTTCATAAGAGGGTGTTTCTCTTCTTTATTTAAATCCCAGTCTCAGGCCATTCGTTCAGTCCCTGCTACAGATATGAAACCTTTTGAGTACGATTGTAGATCAGTCGTGATGCCACAAATCACGCCACAGGAAACCTTGCTATTATTTTTGTGCAGTGTAAATGTGTATACTGCTTTTGAAACAAAGCAACATGGTTATAGGTGGATGCCTACAGGAAAAAAATCACATATCAAACAGTGCTGTTATTGTTGCTGAGTTTTCTGTTTGATTGAATTTATTTCTGCAGTTTGCACAATAATTAGGCTACAGTAAATGTATAGTAAATATAATGGTCTGAAAGATAAAAATGAACTGTGGTTCAGAAATTGTGTCATATTGAGATAGCTGTCTAACAATCATAGATAAAGAAAGTGTGTTCATTGTTTCCTTTTTCTGTTTCCTTTCCTTTCCTTTCCTTCCTTTCCTCCAGTTAATTAGGAATCGGACACATATGGTTCAATTCATTTAGCTAATGAGAACCTCTAAATGGTTAAGGCGAGACACTATCCCTCTTCAGTTTCTCTTCATCTGTCTTTCCATTTCTTCACATTTCCCTCTCTCATCCCCTGTTTTTTTCCTGCCCCCCCCTCCCTTCCTTTGTATTGACGCCCTGGGACCCCATCTGGGCCCTTTGGAGGCGTGAAATGCACAGTAATTATTAGTAATCATCACACACCATCAGAAACGGATCCTAGTGCTGTAATTACATGATAAATGTCTGCCTAACACATGCCCTCTATTTAGCAGCCCCCTGGAGACCGCGGATAATAGACAGCTAACAGGGATCCGCAGAATGGGCCTTTCAGTGCTGGCCGGGGCTCATTGTCTACGCGCCAATACACCCTCACCCCCCGTTTGGCAACAACGCAGACCCCGATCAATCCCCTGCACTTCCCCCCCACCAGCCTACTGACCCCTCCCCACACACACACACATCCCCTGTCACTGCTAAGTGGACAGCAACGTCAATCATTGGCATTACACTGCATTGCTAATGGCTGCCAAACAATTTCACAGGAGAGAAAAGAGTTTTGTTCAGCCATTTATCAGGTAATGGTGACTTGGTTTAATGCTGCTGCCTCTGACCCCTGAGCAAAATGTGATAATTGGCATGATTATCATCAGCGTGTCTTTTGTTGCTTTTTCATGTATCGTTCTGATCAGAATGCAGCCGACATCTGACAGGTTCCGATTGTGTTTCGCTGTCACCTACCTAAGTGTTTTTGCACGGCAGACTGAGCTCAAATGAGTATGACAGGCTGCGTCGGCACACTTTGTTGGCATGCCAAGGATTGCATAACTATCTTTAATCTTCAAACATCTGTTCTAGTTATCTCAGTGACTGCTGCTCACAAGACATCTTTGACAGGCGTATTTCCACTGTCTGCCTTGCATGCATTAAAAACCAAAGCATGATGAAGTTTGATGTTACCACACATGGTCACTTAGGTAACTGCAGAGGCAAGTGTAAATGTCACGTCTATAGTTACAGCTGAGCACAGCAGACTGATAATCTAAATTATGAATTTATTTCCAGTAGCATCATCATCATAATATGACAACTGCCACAATACAGAAAAAGCACCTTATCCAGAATATACACAGCAAAGCATTCGATACTACATACAACACATAAACTAAATTCAAAAATTCAAACTAACTATTTTGTGTATTTTCAAGTGAGTCTTTTAAATTGTTACGCAGAGTCTCGAGGCCTGAGTTCAGGTTTGGTTGTGACGCTGAAAGCAGCAGTCAGAGCTGACAGTGACAGTTACTGTAAGAGAATAGAAGAGAGGTGATGTCAACTCAGGCCACCAAGCCCAAATGACACTCTATCTTTCTGCAGTTTTTAATGCAAATAAGGCTTAGGTGAGTAAATAGATGTGTGCACAGCTACTTTCATACAACGCTTTATTATTATTTTTTCATCGAGTGCCTCTGTGGTTGTGTAAAAACAGCGATGGAGGTCATCGCAGTTTGAATCTACATATGAAATAATCAGATATGCATGCAAAGAAGTATGCTCTTGAATCTAACATCAACACATGGGGTGAAATGAGGAATCGTGCTTGTGAACAACAAGGGGAATTTGCCTGAGATTTGCCTAGCTGGCTCTAAACAACGGTCGGCTCATTGAGGATATTTTATATATTAGCCAGGCGAGGCCGCAGGGATGTTGGCTGTTAAACAAATTTTATATATGCCGTATTACACCATGTGAATATATGAACAGTAATTGCTTTATATTTTGGCAACTTGCTGTTTATTTCTTGTTCCTGTTAATTCATGAATACATCATATAACTGATTTACTGGTTGAAGGGTGTCAGTTGGAACCGTGGAAAGCCCAATTTACCTGTTCACCTGAAATGACAGTTGAAACAGTCTGTTACAGGGAAAGGATTGTATTTTGATAAAACAAAGGAAGTTTGAAGTTTTAAAGCAACTGCAACCAAAGCTTATCGGCATCAACAGAGGCCTGAAGTTTGCCATGAAGCGAAAAACTTTTATCAATAGACTCTGTCAATACTTCCTTTTACCTCCAGATGGCAACAATTTTCCCTTTCCCTGGTTTTGATAGGAGTCTTTCAGAGACCAAAACAAACACGATTACCACAGTTTCATTGTTTTCAATATATATTTATCTATGCTAATCTGCTAATCAATATTGATCCTTTTATTGGTCAACTGATCGTTATCATCTGTAGGTCGTTGCCCACCACTGCCATGCCAAGACCACACACTCACAAAAACTACAAATGCAACAGCTCTGCCTCAGCACAAAGCCAAAAGCAGACACTGAATGAAAAGCAATCTCAAACAGAGTCTGACAATAACAGACATATCAACTATCCCCTAATTGATACAGCCAGGCGGTCAGTCAGTCACTTAATGAATTGCTAATAGCCCTCAGCTATGCTATGAGTGACAGGGGCCAAGCATTCCACCTGGTGGAGGCTGCCTGGGGACTGTGGCGGATGGGGATGCTTCTCATTAACGGAGGCGGGATGCCTGGCGACTGTTCGGTCTTGTGTGGAGAGGCCTCTTATACATGGAGGCCACGCTTCTCCCTCAGCTAACCCCCCCTCAGCCTCAGACAGCCGAGCGTCACAGAGCCGGCGAGTCACAGAGTCATAATGAAGACTTGATCAAAGAGACGTGGCATTCCACCGAGCCCGGCTGAGCAACCGAACAGGACGAGGGAGCGGGGCAGGGAGGAGGACTGAAAGAAAGACGAGGAATAGATGGAGAGAGAGAATGATGAGGAGGAAGGGGTTATACTCCACTCTGCATAGTAATGCTGCAATTAGAGAGTTTGCAAGGCATGCTTCTGCTGGCAAATGAAAATGCATTGATCTGGAAGTCTGGCCATTGAGATCTGGAAAGTCAGGACAAAATGGGTTGATGTGTAATGGTCAGTAAATTGGTTTACAAAAAACTGAGCAAGAGTGTAGAATATATCAACTTTTTGCATATCTGTAAATGTGGTCGTATTTTATATATACTATAAATATACATATATGTCATCTAATGTATGCAAATCTATTAATACACATATGTATTTTTCTGTTACATTTTTCACTGCATTAAAAAAAAGTAATGTCATTAAAAAGTGACACTATTTTCGAACCTGAGAATAAAAGTCATTATACACATTATGGGTGGAAGTAGAGGTACATATGCTACTCATTCACTTGCCACAAGCAGCAGTGTTATTTATCTTAATGCATATAACTGCTAGCCCTTCAACTGACCCATAATTTGCTACTAATAACTGCTGTGGGTGGAGTGATTACAGCTTTTCATTAGTGCCGGCAGCTTTTACTAGTGCTATCCCAGCTAAAGGGCCCTTGCTGTAATTGTTAGCCATTATAAATATAGTACGTTGAAAGTATAGGGGGGAGGGGGGGGAGGCACTGACAACTCTTTGTTAGCTGTTGATGATTGAGCAATTAAACTTTGGCAACTTAATTTGCTCTCCACAACAACATAGCTATGAGGCAGTAAGACTGGCATTATGGTAAACATTGTTGTCAGAGAGCGACGGCCTTGAACTGGGTGATGTATGAGTCTTTGTTGTTGTTTACTGCCAGATGTGAGCAGAGGTAAACGAAGCGTATGGTGTCAGGTGAAAAGTAATTTCATTTTATAATCAGGTCAAAAATTATTTCAGAAATTATTTTTGTATTTATAATAGTAATTATATGACATAGTTGTAGAATAAGGTTATTTTTATTTGTATTAGTACATGACAATATTTATTGATATCTGACCGGCAGCCTATTAATTAATTGCCATGTGACTCAATGCAGAATACACAGTGAGAAAAATCAAGACCCGCGAGCTCTGCCTCAGCTAGTTCTTAGCATAGAAGGGCTAACAGATGTTGTATGGAGCAAAACAAAAAACACCAGAATAAAAACCAACATCCATTCATCAGCCCAAGTAGGAATCACACTATGCAAGCTCCTCATTAAGTGGCATTAAAACTGTGAAGGTCTATAATTATCGAATAAATCCTTTCCCACATGAATGAATTCATCTGCGTGCCATAATTCTTCCCCACACAGAGCAGCTCTGGCGGTGAATGAGTCTTTTGTGCACCACTGTGGGAAGGCTTTTGTGAAATTACACTACTGCATAATGATGCCAATCATAAATTAGCATTTCAAGATGGAGCAGCATGTTTGTGTGTGTGTGTGTGTGTGCTTGTGCGTACGAGTGTATAGATCTGACGGAGAAAATTTAAGCAAAACTAATTTTAATTTTCATCACTAGTTCACTCAATTTCAGAGCATCAGAGGACAAATATTCAAATTAGCTTTTTTTCAAATATTTTTTTTCTGATTGGGCCATGTTCATGCAGTTGTATACCACGATTAATCATAAAATGGAAAAATGTCTCTGATATGGTCTTAAATTTTACTCTTATAGCTTATTTCAAGCCCTTATAAATGTTTTCTTTCCTCAGGCAGCTGCAGGCCAGAGAGGATGCACTGCAGACTGTGAGCGAATTTGAACCCTGGACCGACCTTTCTGCTTGATTTTAAGTTGACGTCTCTCCTTTTCCATTGCTCATTTATTCATCTCTCTCACTATCTATATTCCTCTTTTCTGTCCCCGTCTTCTTTCTCTTCAAACTGCAACAAAAATAGAAGCACAAGCTTGCACGCCGCAACGCAGACCAACGCAAAATCAACACAAAACACAGGAATTGTAAACACTAATAGGAGCCACATGACGGTGATATTAGATTCAAGTTTCTATTCAGAGCCTGAGAGTAGCAGGTGTGTGTTTCATTACCCACCAAAGAAAACACGACTCCAGTGTGGGCTTCTTAATGTAGGGGCTTGACCAACTAATGAAAGCAGACAAAGAGAGCGATCTAGAGGCAGCGCCCACTCTGTGTCCACTTAGCACCAAGCTGGAACCTTTGCCAATTAGGACCTGTTTGTTTGATGTGACAATTAACAAGGAGGCGCTTGGTCATTAATCCCAATATGGTTTCACCCTGCTCACTATTAAGATGTCCATCTTTGTTTCCGAACATCCAGGGTAGAGTGTGTTCAAGGGAAGAGAGGAATGACCATCATTTTCCATTAGTTTGCATTGTGGCAGAATTTGTGTTTATAACTATTTAGATTATTTATTGTTTACCGAACCAAAATTAGAAAATGGGTCATTGGATATTGAC
This sequence comes from Centropyge bicolor, assembly GCA_037975185.1. Lineage (NCBI taxonomy): Eukaryota > Metazoa > Chordata > Actinopteri > Pomacanthidae > Centropyge > Centropyge bicolor. Next base: position 163,246 of record JBBMOC010000028.1, read on the forward strand.
CATGCATGAATACGTACACAGACCTTTTTGGCTTCGTAAAGACAGACACATGTCAGCTAAGGGTGGTTGTAAGTTGTTCAATGTAATAATCACAAAGTGCATTGTTTTCAATTTACTCAAACAATGACTGTAGATATGTGTTATGGTTATACAGAACTCATTTGCATGAAAAAGATATTTGGGACCTCAGAATGAGAAGCACATGTAAATGATAACTGATGCAGTGTGTGACACAACAATAGGATATTGACAGACGCCCAGTCTCCATTTAAATTTCACTCCTATTTACCTAACCTTTTCTGAGGAAGGCAGTCATTCCAAAACACATTGTCATACATTTACAGTAAGTCATTTGTTGTCCTTTGTTATTTTCCAATGCCCTTATTCCAGGTCAGTGTGACCACAGCGCTTTGCATCTTTCTTCGCTCCGCCAAACAAATGGAGTGTGTATATGCAAAACGTGTGGCTTTTCAAAGAACTTCACACAAAGACATCAAACATGTTCCTCAACATCACCCCTGCTACTACAATGTTTTCTAATCTGATTCTTGAACAGAGTTTGACAGACAGATGAAATCCCGGCCATGTTTTTTTTTGTAAAGATGGGGTTCAAGAAGCTATTCTCACCACATTTGGATGTGAGGAGGAGATGGGGAGGTGGCTCAATTTGGAGGGTTTCCAGCTTAATGCAGATGTTTAACACCCACTCCATCATCCAAAGCGCAGTCACAGCAAACCTGAGCTTGTTTCAGCTTTCGTGAAAAGAAAAGGAAAAGGCTCAGAAAAAGGAAAGAGGCCTCAATAAGTACATTTTACTGCAGTTGTAACAGGTGACAGCTGAAGTTATGGCAGGTATCAGCATGTGTGTTTAATGTATCTTAAAAGTTCATCACAAAGGTTTCAAATGTTAGAGAGACGGCTCGAAGCTGTGGCAGCGACTGGACACTAGGTGGTGCACCATCTCTTCACCAAGACAAAACCACATGGTGGTACTTTCCTGCTAAACCCAACACTAAACCTGTAAGGACCGAGCTGGGCATGTGAGCAGAGCGATGAAGACCAACACCGACAGATGATGTCTGTCAATCTATTTGATTCAATTCTATTTTCTGTATTTTGAGACAAAGTAAAAATGTACAATGGAGTACTTATGTTATAGTATAAGAAAACTGTATTTGGTGTATATGCTGGTGCATGAACACACACGCACCTACCTCTTTTATAAACACACACATGAGAACATACAGCTTTGAACAGCCTCCCTGCTACCACACACCCCCACCCCTCTCTCTCAATAACTCATAATAATGTGATCTAAGGAGAGAAAACTAGTGCTGGTTGATTAAAAGGGATTCAGGTGATGAAGGCTCCAGTCTCGTTGCTGAGGGCCTATAGTTTCAGCCCGGCCCAAGGCAGCAGCTGGAAGCGTAATTACATGGGCTGATTTATACATCATTAAGGCCTCCATATAAGTCACCCCTTTTGAAAAGAGCAGTTAAGCTACTTATACTTTTCACAAAACAGCAGCAATTCTGTATAAAATGAATGTATGCCGTTCCTCTGAAAGCATATGGTATATTTCTCACCTATTAATAATTCAAGTTGAATGAGCAAAAATTAGTTGGCTCAGTTACCGCCGCGTTTGTCCCACATTAATTTCACCGACATTTTGTAAATGGGGCTATTACGCTAAAAACAAAGCAGAGTGAATGACCACGGTTTGCTGTACTTAGGAAAAGAGAGGGCCTCATTCGTACACCTGTCATTTTCAAACAAGGCACCATTATGGTTTGCAGAGAGGGGATATCACACCTTTCACTGTAGCTGTGTCCCTTCTGTGGAAAAGCAGCAGCCTTGAAATTGTTACCTGCGAGAGAAATCCGCTCGTGATCTGAAAATCCAGACATTTGCTTTTCACTTCGGAGCCTTGTCAGATGACTGCATTTCAGTCGGCGTTTCAAAATGAAAGACGCAAATAATTAGCATTTCTACTGAGGCAATTACAGTACGAAGCGCGTGTGTGCTTTACTCTTCACGTTCTTTCATTCTGCACAATGAACGCATTGAGTTTCTGCTAAACTCTTAAACTCATAACTAAGGTTTGATTGAAATCGAATGAGGCCCTCATTGTTTGGGTAGCTGCGGAACACATGAGTGAACAGGTGTTCCTTTGGCTATATCAGAGCACATACATTTTAACAACCCTTGACACCCTATATACACACTGATTTTCAGATATGCACACACACACGCACACACATACACATTCAGCATCGGCACAGAAGGAGCAGCTCAATGGGGCTGAGCACATTGTTGCTTTAACCTTCTGCGCCAGTTATCCCTCTCAGAGCTCCAAGCCTTGGCAGCTAACTCTATTGGCTTTTTGTCATGGAGCCTTGGCTTGTACAGTGGTTGGCGGTGGATAGCAGAGGGGGAGAGATCGGGGGAGAACAAAACGGCAAGGGAAAAAAAAAAATCTTTTCTTTCACATTATTCCTGAAGTGAAGTGAGTGTGAGCAGGGGCTAAAGGAGGCCTCGTCGAGGCTTGTAGAGGCCCGGTCGTCTTGGGGTCATTATGCTCAGCAGATCATTAGGCTTTGAAGAGGAGGCACACGACACGGCGCCCACACACCCTCTCAGCTGTGCTGCCCCCCACCACCCTCCACCCTAACCCCTCCACTCGTCACCAAAGCTGAACGGTGAGTAAATGACCTGACCTCGGCCTGCGTTATATTCCGGCATCTGTATGGCTTCATGCTGAGATGGATGCAGGATAGCATGGGGTAAAAAAGAGGGTGCACACATTTCCTTTTAGCCCCTTTTTCATCTCCACCTGGTGACCCTCCACACCTTGTTGGTTGAGGGTCAGTGCTCCCGAGCCAGGTCAAGTGAGCTAACATGGAAAAAGCTAAATCAGGAATTCAAGACTCACACGTGCACAATGAGCGTTTTTTTTGTGTCATTATGATATTTTACATGATGAATTCTGTCCTTAATGGACCCATTAGCGTGCAGGAAGAAACCAGTCACACAGAGGTCATATCTCAAATGGTTCGCAGTCATAAATAAAAGGGCGGTGACAAGTGAGGAACTGTTAGATTCGTATTGGCTGATACATTTACAAACTCGGCCCTCTCTCCGCCACTCTCCTCCTTCCTCCCTCGCTATCTCTTCCTCCTTCGCTTGAATGTCACCACTCTGTGGGAGGATTTAACGTTGCTTTTAACCCTCACCGCCTCATAATTACCTTGACATTTACCCTGCATTCAATCAAGTTTTTAACAGCAGATTTATTGCAATGACTTTTTTGTATTGCAGAAGGCAGCAGTAATTATGCAGGTTATTAAGAGTCTTCATGTTAATGCAGTTTTACATCGATAGTATTCGGCACACTCTGTTTTCCTGTACAGAAGAGCGCAGTGTCAGCTGACTGAGTGACACAGGAAAGGACAGAAATACTATTAGATGAAGTATCAGATGACTTGGGGTATGAGGAGTGGAACAGGGTAGCACTGCCTCTCCCTCCTTTATTGCTCAGGTTATTATCACAACTGCTGGGGAATTGTCGAGACGGGGAGATAGGAGTGGCAACGATCCATCCGGGACTCGTTCATCACCACGCGCCGCAGCCCCCCGAATAGAAATTACATCTGCATCTGAATTAGTAACATTATTCGCCAATTTGGCTCAGAGTGAACATTGTTCCATTGAAGGTGGAATTAAATTAGAAAATGAGTGAGTCTTTAATTTTCAGATTATAAATCAGGGAATATAATTCACCTCCTTGTACCTTAAGGGCAATCACATTATCCTAAGCGACATTTTATCCTCAGCCCCGCCAAGTGATCTCGTCACGACGCGCAGTCACACACCAATCATGCTTCCTGGGGAAGCAGGAAATACATCTTCTCCTCCAGAATTAGACATAAAATATGGCTGTCTTCTCCTGCGTGAGAGCTTATTTTACATGAAATTTGATGGTCCTTCTGAACTCATAAACACAATAGAGAATTACTCGGTTCAAGTGATATAGCTTCTCTTCTCAGCTCTGTAAATGCATAATTTTGTTGGTTGAAAATCAGGTGAATATATTGTATATATAATTCATACACGCAGAGACAATATGACACTTTGAGAGAGTTTTTACGAATGGAAAACACACACAGGAAGCAGCAGGGTTATTCAGAAGTGTTGACCCCGGTACTGTGTGTATTTGAAACAACTCAAAAACACCACTGTGCTTTTTGTTGTAGTATTCCATCTTCTTAACGTGGTGCAACCCTTTTTAAAGTTCCTACCAGGAGGAAAAATTCTTCTGCAAGAGCAACTGAGCTTTACACCTTTTCTAAACAGTTCTGTAACATTATAGTGAAAATGCTGCATGGCTGTAATAAACAACTTAGCAACTTATAGTCGCACATAACCTGGTCAAATTAGAAAGAATGGATCGACCTTTTACTGCCGGTCGTTGCTATACTGTGGCCCAAAACTCTCTCCCTGTTCATTTCATTCTGGCCAATGCCCAGACCTCATTAAAAATGAATGCACTCCTTAAACCCCAACACTAGGCCTTTTCCATTAGGGAGAGAGATATGAGGGTGATAAACATTATTTGTGATCGGATATGAATCGTGCGAGGATTGGCTGCAATATTGGAAGCCACATTGAAAAGTGATTGTGCTTGAATTCCCCCATGCAGTTCCATGCCATATCACAGCTCTCGTAATTTGATTCCTATTCATTTTGGCCATTGTTGTGTATTATATTGAAAGCCCTATCAAGCTGATCTAGACCAACCAATTTGGATTTTTGTTATTCTGTCCCACTTGGTTGATTTTAAGCTGATCAGGATATTTGCCTGGCACAGTCTTGGCCATTCTGAATGGCCTTATCTTACATTTAATTACCATACTGCCTTTGTTGAAGCAAAATTCATCTATTTTGGTGTGCAGTGGTGGGGTGTGTTTCTGTCTGTGTGCATAAAGGAGAGGGGGGGGGAGAGAGAGAGAAAGAGATGGAGAGTGTTTGGTTGTCTTCACTTTCTGTCTGTCACAGCCTCTTTGATATACTGTACAGGTGTATTTTCATGGAAACAGTGCATTGGTAGATCTCCCATAAAAGGCAATAAACCTTGACAGGCTATTGGAGATTCACCCCTGAGCGCTCCACTGACAACCTCCCCGACATATACATTTAATATTCCATTGATTGATTGATTTTATGGGACATGGTTAACATTATCATCAATACTGCCCTCTGGACCACGACACCAACTTAGTCGGGAAGGAATAGTGCTTGTCATAGATTATACATGGTAAGGTGCCTGATAAACATCAGTATGACTTTTTTTTTTTATCACAGTACACATATGATATAGCTTTTTATGTTCTTGTATGTATATGAGGGCAAGTGTGAATATTTCTACTATGTGTGTATCGAGTATAAGAGGATGCATTTCATATGGAATTGCAGTACAAATAGATGCACGTCATCCGAGCGCATTTTACAGTTTCCTCCACCCGACTGGTGGTTTGAACTGTATTAGCCTGACTGTTTGACCCCGGCACAGTAGTCAACGTGCCTGTCTTTCCTCCAGGTTCACTGACAGTCAGAACAGGATGATAATGGCCGCCCCTGGACACTCTGCACCAAGGGGCAGGGATGTGATGGGCTGTAGCTCAGGCACATATTAATATTAATACGAGTAAAAGCCGTCCGGCTGGCACAGAGTCATCAGCTGTAGACACATGCAGACACACATAGGGACGAATAAGTGCACACATGCGGATACACACACACACACACTCTTCCTAACACGCATCTGCATGCTTGCGGACACACACATATACAAAAACAAGTAAAAGGCCCATTATGGATGTAACTGCGTAGCGTTTGCGGATGGACCGTTTCCCAAGGTCAGTTTGAAACATTTGCCAGCAGGAAACCTACACAGAGTGCCGGTTGTTCACACCGTTTGGGGAAAACACACATTATGTAAATGATTCTTCTTTTGGAATAGAACACACACAACTAGAGACAGTGTGCTAATGGCTATCATGTCAGCCAAAGCTAATGGTTGTTGTGTGTGTTTGCTTATGTGTGTGTTGTACTCTGTGTGTGTGTGTGTGTGTGTTTGTGTGTGTGTGTATGTATTTCATACTGTGGTGTACATGTCTGATACCAAGATTTACTTCATTCAGAGCCACCTTATCTGTGAAAGTATGGAGGAATTCAAATGCAGAGTTGTGAAAAGCAGGCGACAAGGAAACAGTTTGTCTCGCTTTACATACTTTGGTTAATTCACAAAAGCAGTTTGTTAAATGTTGCAATGATGCAACGGAGGTACACAATGTCACTCCTGTCTCTCATCCAAAAGAAGGCAGGGTTGATAGAATTTAATTTGCATATTTATGTATTGGCTGATTGTTTGGTATTAACAGCATCTACAAACAGACTAAAGCACAGTCTAAATAGTCTGATTTTTAAGAGTGAGAGATACACCTTTTCTATGTTTGGGTAGGAGCCATGACGTTCAAACACAAGGGCGACAAGGAAATAAAACTGATATGATTTGGAAATGAAGCCACTGAGGGGTGTCTGAGTAGCCTACATGTACGGTGAACTGAAAAGCAGATTTCAATGTCAATAAGCAAATCGAGGAGCCAGGTTCTTGTTTTCCTCTACATTTCAGACATGGGAGATGTAGCCGCTGAGAAGGAAAATTAAATAGCAAATGAAATAGTATTCTACATGGTATCTGCCAGCGATAAGTGTGCAGGGGGCATAATGTTCATCATATGTCACTGAACTGCATGCTTGAACTTCACTGACTTATTAAATCACTTTGTAATCCATAGAATGAAAAACACAAAAATGAATGCGTTCAAAATCAGTGTGTTGTTAAACCCCATAATGCTACAATGGGAGTAGCAAGACATGGATGCTCTCAAGAATAGAAAAAGAAAAGTGCATTTTCAAGAGCTGAGGGGCCTTTGAATTTGACCCCCACACAGATCTGCTTGAATATGGATATATACATTCATATACACCTCAAGTATTACTGAAGAAATCACTTACCTTGATTGATGTCCATAATTCGCCGGTTCTGAAAAACATACCTGGTCATGTGTTGCAAGATTGTGCACAAGAACTCAGGGATGACCTCTCAGACATCTTGAACACCTCCTTGCATCAGGCTGTGTGTCCTCCCATGCTTTGAAGCCACCACCGTCACACCTGTGCCAAAGAAGTCAAAAAAAAAGAAGGAGGGAGTGAAGATAGCAAAGAGGAAAGTCTAAAAACAAGTTCAAAGATTCCCTGTTGTGCAGATAAGTAAAACCTGATTTTCATAGTATTTTCTTGCTCGCAACTGTTATAATGAGACAAAGAAGTGGAACAGCAGATCTATACAGTTGTTTTTAGTTTTACATCGAGACTAAAGCAAACTCTGGTCTTCTCCAGAGCGGGGGGCTGGGCTGGGATCGGTCATATTTCACCGTCAGCCTGACTTGCCCCAACAATGTGACAGCAGGTGACAAATAACCAGGCTCATGATTGAAATCTGACAAAATAACACTGTGTTTTATAATAGCGTCCCCAAGCAGAAATATGGCAGCCGCAAACTAAACAGTGCTTCATCACCTCCATGCCAGTCCCAGCGGTTCTCCATTAAGGGCCAGATCATTGTGTTTTGCCTCCCCCCGTCCCAGCTGACCGCCGAAGTGACAGCCCCGGCTTGCTGCTGTGACATTGAAAAATATTTGTACTGACAAGGCCACAAATCACATGCCGACAAGTTTTAAAACTCAATATTCACTCAATGTGCATCTGCTATATTCTCGTTAAAAGTGTAATATGGTAGTCTCTCCCCTCCGCGTTCTTTTATTATTACGGTATTGACAGCGACTATAATAAAGTTGTGCTGTTTTGATGCCAGGGAGGGAAGCGCGGGAGATGGAGAGATTGAAAGAAAGGGTGTACGGGGGTGAGAGACGAAGAGAATAGCCGGGATGGTTGAACGCTCGCACGGCGCTGTAACAAAAGTGCTCCATTTTCATGACAGAACTTCATCTGACATGTTTAGTTTGATGCTCTACCTGTGGGTTTCTCAATAAGTCCCAGCCAAAATCAGATCCAAACCTAACTTTTGAATACGTTATTCACACCTAAATCTCTGTTTAACCCGACGCTGCTATGTTTCATTCTACATATTACAGTTTATTGGAGTATAATCAGTGCACCCTTTGCCTGCTCTAGACCCCTATGCTCTACTATACTAGTGGCATGGAGCCAATGGTTACTCTAAAATCCCCTTAGTTTGAAGCCTTGTCGACCATGTAGGCCCCTAATGTGTGCCCAGTGCGCACGAGTAAGTGTGCTTTAGGCTCATTGTTAACATAAGGCCAAATCTGTAATATAGCACGGACAATTAAGTGCACAATTTTTGTATAAATGCAAAATCCCTCACTGTGAATTATTTAATTCCCTCTCTACAGTTCATTTAATAGAGCCCTTTTGGCGGGCGGTTTGAGTCACAGAAAACTAATTTGATTCTGCTCCTTGATTTAATTAGATTTTATGATGTATGGTATTGCTAATTCGGTGGCTCACCATGCGTTGTCGGCGCCTGTCCCTTGCACTGGCGGTGAGCTGTCAGAGCCCCATTTTTAACAGTATTGAAAAATTCAAGCTTTATTATTGCCCCCTCACTCATTTTCTCCCATCAGGGGGAAAGTAATGAGCTTTTAGTCTCTCCTCTTTTACTCGTCTCCCTCTCCTCTCTCGTACACTCGCTCTTTTTTTTTTTCCATCTTCATCTCTCTTTAGCTCTTTCTTTTTTCTACTCTACTTTTTTTTCCTCCCCTTTCTTTTCCCCTCTTTGAAAACAATAAGAGAGGATAAAGAGTTCGGGAGAGCTCAGGGGAAAGAACTGTATGAGCAGGGAGGCAGAAAATAGAAATGATGGCACCAACGAGTGCAATTCAATAGGGGATCACAGGATGAAATGAACAAAGAATGAAATGAACAAATAAGATAGCAGGACAGGGGAAGGATGATCGAGTAAAAGAGTGAGAGAAAAGAATAAATGTGTCACAGAGAAGTGGAATGTGAACATAGCGGTGATGGTGAATATGAGAGATAAGTAGCGGTTAGAGAGGGAAAAGGAGAGAGTAAGAGAAAAAAGGGAGTAACTGGAGAAAATGAAGGAGATCATGGAAGTAAGAGGGAGAGAGAGCGAAGGGGGGGCGGGCGATGGAGATTGTTCCATACGCTTACAGCGCTCCAGGCTTGCTGCTCTGGCATTAGCGCACTGATTCATGAGTTAAGTTTCCCCAACTGCCCACGGCTATTAGCTTTCAGTTCCTTTGGCTGTCATTTAGACTCCAAAGAGTCTTTTGGTTAATGCACTGTTTTAATGAGAGTGCACCATTCGCTAATATATTTGACTGTATGAAAGGTCACAACAGGAAGCTAAACAGATTGAGAGAGAGGGAGCACAATGGCGGCGGCGGCGCTGTCAAGATGCGAGACAGGTTTTCCAGCAAACGGATTGGAGTCGGGGGGCGTCAGGGGTGGGCGGAGGGGTTAGCGTTAACCCGCGAGGCAGCCCGCTACGTTGTCACTGCTCCACGGCTCGTACCCCCTTTTACCCAGCATCCAACTGTGCATAATAGGCCTCGGAACTGATGGGTTACTGCTCCCTCTAATAGTTACGCCCCATCCATCACGGGCTTTAACCAGAGAGAGAAAGAAAAGTTAGAGAAATAGATGGAAAGAGACAGGCAATGGAAGGGGCAGACACCGGGAGGAGGCACATGTTTCATTACCCATATAATCACCAGTCTGATTGCCACACAAGCAATATAAGAGCGTCTTACAGCAGCCCCGGGAAATTTATGGCTGTCTGACTATGAGATTCCCACCAACCCGTTAAATATCCCTGGAATGCCGAGCCGATATGGAAGCAATGGAACAAGCATGGTTCCAGAAATATGGAATAAGACTCAATAAAAGTTTGCAGATTGAAAAATTTAGAGCATTTCTATGTCTTTTTTTTCTAATTCCCTTCTTTCCACCAGTACTGTGTCAACTCTCACCTCAATATGTGATATCTCTGACATCACCGTGCTTCAGCCTTTTACTTCCAAATCCAAGGCTTTCCAGAAATTGAAGTTCTAACAAGGGCGAGCAACGGCATTATCAAACATTTTGACAACTCTGCATAAACAAGCATGGCCTCCGCCCTCCTCCCTTCTCGCTCTTTGTCAACACGCAGCCGCCGTTCTGTCACGGGACACCCGTAAGGGACTGTCTGAGAGTAGCAGAGCCGTGTCTAGGTTTGGGCCCCAAACCCGATAATCTAACAGTAATCCATTCAAAACTAATCAAACATTTACAAAGGTGCCACGATGGGGAGAGAGCTCTATTCATCAGCGTCCTCCATCACCAACACGCAGGCCGACCTCGTTACGCTCGCGGCGTCTCAATCTACCTATGCAAATGAGACAGCAGCACGCGGGGTGAGCAGGGGACTGACAACCAGACTTGTGTACAGAAATTATAAACAAATATTCATCCATTATGGCGGAGTAGTGTGCGTCGGGAAGTGGCTGGCAGTGAGGCTGCATACAAACTCTTCTTCTGTTGGATAATTATTCACCGAGCAGGAAGTGACAGTGTTGCCAACGTAAATTAGCAGCATATGCCAAGCTTTTGTTATAAATCCTGGCCTACTGTAACCCTTATTTCCCCCCTCCGCGATGTATGTACACGGTTGATGATATATCAACACCGCTCGGTGATTAATAATTCAGCGAGGGTGATTCCACAGGGGGAGTTGTGGCGAGACGCGGGACAGGCCTTGTATTGAGGGTTGAGGGGTTTTTGGGGGTGAAAAGTGGGCTCCTTTCCCTGTAATCCTCTCCCAGTGCCTGTAGGCCTCGGACCTTTTCCCCCATTACCCAAACCATTTGTTTATTGTGCAGTAATTACAAACCTTCGAGCCTAAAGGCATCCAGGCAGAGAGGTGCCGTAATGATGGAGACATTTATAACAATATATCATAACAGCGCTGGAATCAAACAATGAATTTATGTCACAGGATATCAATATCAACGAGCAGCAAAACAACCAGGTGGTTATTACTTCGCAGGGCTTGTTGGAAACGGGAATATGCACTTGTTAAGGCGGACTATTATTGATTTGCAATGAACTTCATTCCCCCCTTTAAAGCTTAGAGTGTTAGCAGGGTAATATGTTGCATTTTATTTTAGCAATTTCATGCATGTTTGCTTCACAAGGTTAAAAACCACAATCTGTTCTGAGACAAAAAAAGAAAATTTTTCTCATTTTCAGCACTCCAGAAGCCATTTAATGCTCTCTGTGTAAGAGTGGCAATCCCTATTACCGCTGGATAAAGTGTACCCTTTTTTATTTGAAATGAAAATGTCAGTAATTTCTTTCGAGATTGATGACTCCTTGCACGCAGGCCCAATAAATGAAAAATTGATGAGGCTCAGTTCTCTCTTTTAATATTTAAGGCAATATTAAAGTCTCTCTTACATCTCATGGAAATAGTTTTATTTAAAAGGAATAAGACCATTGGGCATTGTTTACTGAACACCTCATGCATGTTTTATAAACCCGGTGGCTCTTGGTGGAATTCAAAGGCCCTTGAAATCGTTACTGTTTTGCAGTAAGTATAAAACAACTTAAGAGGAAGTCGAAAGGCAGCGGCATTGTTGTGTAGCTGCTCTCTTGTTGTTGGATGTGGGCTGCTTTGATGAAGGTGCCAGTGGTGGATAGCGGTGCCAGAAAAAGGGAGGAGGGAGTTGCGCAATAAATGGCTGAGATTTTATTTCTTCTATTGGGTCGTAATGTGTGCTCGGTGAGGAAATTGATGTTTAATGTGGCTGAGCGGACGAATGGGATGAATTGCCATTTAAAACAAAGACCCATGGGTTTGAGAGCGAAGGGAAGGTGGGAGAAGAGGGGAAGTTAGAAGTAGGACAAGGAGAGGAAGCTACTTGAATTGTACTGATAGTTTAAAACAAGCCAGAGGCAAGGAGAGTCCCATGCAAAGGCAGAAAATGATACCCAGGTATTACCGGCTAAATTGTCTTGGTTCAAATAGTTCTTCAAATGGGCTGAAACAGGGAGCTCGTAGGTTTGAAAGTACACAATGGACCGAATCGAGCAAAGGAGTTCATACCTCACAACAAAGCCTGACCTGTGATGACTTTCATGCCTTTTACATAGAAAGTTAAATAATGCTGAATAAAGCTTTTGGCCTCCAGTTAAATTACTGACCCCAAAATATTTTAAAGGCAGCCGGTGGGAACTTCAAGGAAACAAAGACTGCCCCGGTCATTCATGACATATTTATGCAACTGCATGTTTGTTGCACTGTGGAACGTTTGACCGAGAAGTTTGTTGAAGTATTCATTTTTCATCAACATTTTTTTCAACACGCGCGCACGCAACACGCTTGCGTATGTACACACACAGAAAACTAGCATATAGTGGAAACCCTCCTATACCAGCAGGACACAATCAGCAGCTCCAAGTTGAGGAGCCCATTACATTGTAGTGGTGGTTAACAGGGACATTCGAACTGAGAACCAAGATACTCCAGCTCCCATTTAGACAAATTAAATCAAGTCCCATAATGCTTTATGTATCTGTTGCCTGGGTTACACATCCTAGCACACCAGGCCCCTTGATGGAGGGCGGAATGAAGCCTTTTATATCAGATGCTTCGACAACAGGGGGTGACTACTACCTGCCAACTATTATCAAAGGCACTGGTTTCATAGCCCTGCCATATTTTTTGATTGATCTAAATTACACGTCAGTGAGTGCTGCAGTAACATGATCTATAAAGAGATAGCGACTACTTGTACATTATTAAACTCCCCGAGCGGCTGCTCTGCTTTTGGATTGCTGTAATTATCTGTGCTGGAGGCACAACAAGTGGCCCAAACACAGCTGTTAGCCTGCCTGCGCACCCCAACACTGGTTGGCATTAATTGTTTCTGAACAGAAGCTACATTTGGCAGAGGTTAACATTAAGAGGAGGGGTGGAAACATGCCTTTATGTCTGGAGCTGAAAACGAAGCATGCGTACAGCTTTTATGCTTTTATTTAAATAGCGGGAAAAAACGAGAATATTATCAGAATGTGACAAAAAGATCTCGTAGTTTTGGGGAAAGGATTGGTTGCAGCATTGTGCTCCCAAGGTGAAATCCAAAACACAATTTGCTAGAGGGAGCACAGGATGTGCAGCTCAACTGATATTCCTTTTTACATCTTCTCTCCAATATCCCATGAACAGAGACTAATCAGCCATTGGTGCTTTATATCTTTTTAAAGCGGAAATTCCAGTAAATCCTCCTGGCTTTAACAGTAGCTGCCTGTGGCCTTCTGACATCCCATATATCCCATCCTGTATGAGGGGGCGAGCAAGAGAGAGAGAGAGAGAGAGACTCAGGCAGCGAGGAGGGGATTCTGGGATACCTGAGGGACCACTGTGGGACTCTGGTGAGGGTCATGTGACCCACGGTGTCCGACACTGTGGCACCAGCCAGGGTTTGTGGCCAAGTGCTGGTGTTGTGGTGACAGAGACGGTAAACAGGACGTATCGGTTTTACCGCAGCGCCTTTCTTTACCTCAGAACACATCTTACTCTATGCACATCCTTCTGCAGCTATACAGCCAGTGAGTGAAAACGTATTGGTCGGCCCGCAGGTAATAATAGTTCTATCAAGGACCACGGAAATCACACAATCACTTTGCTATAAGGTTGTTCTGCTGCAGTTTTATGTAAAATGCAGAATATGCATGTAAACAGATTCTTTATGAAAGGAAATCCATATACAAGCCTCCATAATGCGTTTGTCTTGGTTTACATCATCACACACCATCAATGTCTTTTTGCTTGCAAGCCTTATTTCATGTTTCACCTTTTACGAGGACTGCTTGGGAGTGGAACAGCAGATGCAGACATTGAATTCGAATTCATACAAGGCAGACATAATATCAGGCAATATAGAGGCAGACAGAGAGGCTATTGAAATGCAAATAGACTGCTGGGGCCGCGGCGGCACGGAAAAGAAATTGGCCAGGATGACAATGCAAGTAAACCACTCCAGTTTGTCAAGAAGGCCACGCTTTGTCACAAAACTGGGAATGGATTTCAGTACAAGTGCTGCTACAGCACTAAAAAGAATAATATTCAAAAATAGGAGGAAAGGAGAAATAAAATAGTTGCCCACTGCACAACTCTCATGTTAAGATTGAGAAATGCCTGTAAAGTTAGCGCTTTTCAGTTTATTGCTGTGTGTTTTCCAAGGGACCCTCTTATGTGTGCTGGTTTATGGTGGACCATGAATGTGAGCGATGTTGAGGCTGCGAGTGAGAGGGACACAGTGTGCATGCAAGTGCATGTTGGTGCTAGTGTGCATACACACTTTCTTCATGCTTCATTCTCCTCATGAGTGGCCTTTCAGTGCATGGTGTGTTTTGTTAGTCAAGTTGGCACGCTCCATCAGGAGGAGGGACACAGAACTGGGAGGCCTCACCGGACCCTCAGCCATAATAAATTACCTACAAGTGCTGCAGAACAATAACACAAAAAAGTGCGAGCCATCCATTTCGCCACCATTTACAAGAAATCAATATCAATACTTAATGCAATGCGGATGAAAAATGAGCAGAGATACGGGGGCATAATACAAGCTCAAATGAAAGACCTTGGAGTGCTGCTTCCCAAGGGTTTGGGGGGGATGAGGAGGGAGGCAAGATGTGAAAAAAACTGAACTGTAAGAAAGATTGCATTATGCCTTTTGTTTTTGTCCCTCATCTATTTTTGTAGTTTAAGGCTCATAATAATCTCTTTTCTCAGCTCAGTTGTTTAATTGTTAATCAATGCACAATTTTGGCTCGCAAACAACCCAGGACAGAACATGTACAAACATCTATTTAAAATATTCCCATCTTTAGAAAAAAAAAGTAACATTTAAAGGTGTGCTTTTTTTTTCTTTTTTCTAAACTTGCCATAGCAGCAGTGGAGGTGAGCGTCCTACAGCTGTCGGCTGAGTCGATCAGTTGGACATTTCCTTAGCAGTCAGTGGAGATCTCTTTACCATGTCACAAATGAATCATCTGTTAAAGATAAACATGATCTATATTTGTCCTCGGGGCTTTCTGCATGATGTCATCGCAGCCTTAACCTCCCATTTCATTGTGCTGGTCAGTGATGTATTGCAGATCTTTGCACGCTGAACAGAAAACTCCTGAGCCTTTTTCGACTGAAGGATGATAAAGACACTGAAGAAAAAAGGAGGTAAAAACAAAAATATATCATATAAATAGATCTAACACAGACTTTTTTCCCCTGAGTGTTACATGTTGTGTTACGCCTGCACAGAGCACGAACTGTGTCTGTGGGTCTGTCACATGACTGAAGGGCTACTTTTTTTCCTGCCAGGTGCATCACCGGCCTCAATTAGACTTGTCATCTGCAGTGAAAGGCCTTTTTAAATGGTGCTTTTGTGTTGACGTTCCCTATGTCTTGTGGTTTGGTGAAGTTAAACTCTGGTTCCCTGGAGGGTTAGCTCACAGTTTAGTCAAACTTTATATCCTTTTGTCATTCTCTTGCCCTCCACTGCGACCCCTCCCTTTTTAGTCCCTAATGGCATATGCACTATTTCAGCACATGAAACTTAGATGTGTGAGTGAGATATGATTGCCTATACTTTAACATGACATTTTTGCTTTGTTGAACATGTGCTTTTCTCTTTTGAATGAGTAGTAGCTTTTATGCATGTCGACCATCATACAAAGATACGATCTGAAACCTGTTTAGTTTACATTAAGTACGAACCCTTTCCCTGTCTCAACTGTTGTTTCCAGCCACCTCCTGCTTCCCGAGCACGGCCCCAGCCCTGTGGTCTGTCACCAGTAGATGGCACTGCAGCCAAGTTGTCAGGCTACACGGCCACCAATTTCACCTGCCAGCTCCAGCTGCCAAAGAAAAAAGTGCAAATGTATTTGTTTCACCCTGGCTCTGAGGGCTTTTTCAGCCGTTGTGTTCAGAGGCCAGATGCAGTGTGTGTGACACAGAGAGAGAATATCAATAACCAATATGCTCACAGGCCAGTGGCCGACGCTTCCAAGTCCTCGAAGCACACAGCGGCGATTCCCCTTTTAAAGTCTGTCCCTATTCAAATTACACTCTTGTTGCCCTGAAAACACAAATGATGGTGGCTTCGGTGATGAGCAACCAAAAACTGAGCATTTTTGTTGTCTCTCTCTCTCTCTTTGTGCTTCAGTTACTCAGGTTACAGGCCATCAAAAGCAGTGCGTATATTCTTTACTATTACGTCTGCCTACCCCTGACTTATCAAAAGGCGAATAACATCAATTAGTCTTTGGAGGATAGAGTATTTTTGTATTGTTAAAGGTCTGGTGTCGAGTTCTGAAGGGAGCCATTGTCCCTTCTTGAGCTTGAGTCCTTTAGAGTGCATAAGTGTTTATTGAACTCAATAGAAAGCGCCGGGACAAAGGGACCTGATATTCCTTACTCACTTGCTGCATAGTTTGTATCATAATTTCACTATAAGCTGTCGCAATCGGTGCTGTGTGAGGAATTTTGGCAGCCATTCAATGTGGCTCTTTGAACCCTAGCTGGCCCGGTTGTATTTTGGGTTCCACCTGGGTACTCTTAAAGGCCGATATTAACCCAAACAATGGTGTTGACTTTGAGGGTATTTGGGATTTCACGTGTGGAATTAGGCGGTTATGTGGCCAGGTTGACAGAGTGAGGTGAGCGCTGAAAAGATTGTGGTTTGACACGACATGTAAAGGCTGTTGTCCATTGTTGTGATGTGGAGCTGCAGGCTAAGATGTGGAGAGACTGTTCGGATGTCTTAGCCAAAAATGTTTTGCAGTTATTCGATTTTATACCTGAAATATCAGGTATATAAGACATTCATGCATTTTTGAAGTTGAAGTAATAGAATATAATTTAAGGATTTCAACTCGCAATGCATTCTAGACCAGGGCAATAGTATAGAATATAACTTTATCCAATAATCCAATAATCTGTCGTCGTATTTAGCCACAAATATTCAACGGTCTATGTCATCATTAGGATTTTGATCAGGAATACACCTGGAATCAAACATACATACATACATTTGTCTCTCAGACAGATAAGTAAGTGATATTGCAGAGTAGAGTGTGACAAAGTTCACTCCCTTGTCCCGCTCATTGCCCCGGGCTGGATGAGCTCATGGCTGTGTCGTATGGACTCAAAGAAAAGTGTTTGGGAATGATCACACCAGTAAAACACACTAGTCACTCAGCATTGTTTTTTTTTTGAACGGCTGTATGGCCATAACAGGTCATGTCACCTTTCTGCACACAGGCCTAACTAATATGGCATGAATTTTTAAATTCAAATATCTCTGTCACTTAGACTCTGAGGAGTATTTCAACATTTAGGGGAATATGCATTGTTATTGTTTTTGCTGACAGTTAGATAGGAAGATTGATACCACTCTAATATCTGTCTGTTAAATATAAATCTGGAGTCTGGAAATGTTAGCTTAGCTTAGCAGAGACTGAATTCAGGAGGAAACAAAAATCCTGGCTCTGTCCAAAGGTTGAAAAAAATCCACCTAGTTACAAACACCTCTAAAGCTTTTTCTTTTCATGTTTTTTTCTGCACAACCCTGTTTCCTAGAAATTACTTTTAATTTGCAAAAGTAAATATCTTATAAAGGCTGGATAATATTTTTCAATTATCATAGTAAGAAAATGTTTATTTACATATCTGGCAAGTGGCAAAAAAATGCTACTGATGAACATATCACTTAGTTAAGGCTAAGAAAGGTTTGGCCTGGTTTAATGCAAAAAAGTTCACAGTAACAGGAGATACAGTGTGGTTATGAAGATTTAATCAAAACCACAATCTTTTCCTAACTTTAACCAAAGTGCTTTTATGGCCAAAACCTGACCTGACATATGAGTCAGGATACAGTTACCTCTATATGAAAATCCAAGTTATTGTCACCACCAATACTTTAGGAATATATTTATAGGAGAGAAATCTGTCCTGCAAGAAAGTGAATAAGGATATTTCCCAAAATGTGGAACTATTCCTTTAAGGAGCAGACTGAGGCAGATAATGATTCTTCTTAATTAATGTCCAAGTTTTCATCTTTTATTTTCAGCACTTAAATAGAAAATCTAGCTAAAGTCGTCAGTACTCAAAGTCTATTTGTTTGTGCTGCAATTTGAGATTAAGTGTTCAGGTCCAGTATGTTTGCTCATTCTGAAGTAGTTGGTGCAGCATATTACAACTTAATTGCAAAAATGTAGCTTCATGTTGAGTGATATTAATTTCAGTGGTGTTGAAAATTTGGGGTCATCAAACCGAAAAATTCAACAACTACACCCACATCTCATACTTCCCCTTTTCCATTAATGTCCTAAATTATGAAGCTTCCTTTCTGCCTCACCTTTTCCTCCTTTCCTTTCCTTCCCTCCCTCGCTCCCTCTCTCTCTGGTGATGATTTCACTTCCATTAACACTGGCATGCTGAGCTCTAATTACTCACTCACTCAGCGTTGGGCTGCCCGCCGCTCGTTTGGGTAAGCAATGTGGCCCGTTAGCAAGATGCTTGTTAACTGAATGCACTTAATTATATAAGAAGATAATTACACGTAAACGTTGCATCTAAAAGCAGCCATCCAGCCCCGCTTGCTGATTTAATAGGCGCATGTTTAGGATCCCTGTTTTGTTTATTTTAGAGCGAGGTGATTAATTGCCCGCTCTGATGAATCTGCCGGATATTGTCTCAATGGTGGCATAGGCCCAATTGCACAAGGTTTGTGAATGCATGTTCATTTGCCTTGGTGGACTGTACTGAACTTAGCCCACAATTTTAACTAATGTTCACGTCTTTTACCCTGAGATTGTGACAACTAATATGCATGCGACCAAGAATGATGAAAAGGCCACTCTCACTCTCAATGGATGCACGAGGCAGCTGCAGCACAATCATGGACCAAAATGAAATAAAAACTGCTAAATAATCACAATCTGCTCAGAACAACCTGCATCTCCTTCCCTCTAGCTGTACAAAAAAAGGGGGGAGAAAAAAAAATCAAGCACGACAGTGATTCATTTATCAATATTCTATGGTTCAGGGCAAATGATGCGGCTCTAAACTGAATTTCATTCAAGCCCCTGTCAAATGAAAGATTATTTAGTGTGTTTTAAGAAGGTGGAGTGCAGGGGGGAGATAGGGGTCAGAGTTGGAGGGCTCCCCAGGGAGGTCCTGAGGGTCTCGGGGACATCAGTCGTCCATTATGAGCTAATCAGGAGGGGGAGTGTGTGGCTGTGTGTGTGTGTGAGGCCATGTGTGTCCGTGTATGTATTGAGAAGGGGGAGGAAAGGATGGAAAGAAAGAGCAGCCGCCACGTGTTGTGTGTATAATGAGTGTGTATGCTTGAGTCCGTGCAGTGGCAGGTGTGTGTGTCTGTGTGTGTGTGTGTGTGCTGGGGGAGAAAAGGCCTTGCTTGCATCTCTTAATCTCTCGAAGCAGCAGAAGGCAGGATCCCCCAGGACGTTATCCGTGGAGACTCCCTGCCCTCATGAACATGGGACAGACACCTCCAAACTCCAGATGCTTACGGTTCGATACAGACCCCAAGACTGACATCCACCCACGCTCTCATAGGGCTCTTTGCACAGCCCAGGGGACCTGCTGTGTTAAGAACATGATATGGTATTTACAAAAAAATATTTGTAAATGGAGGCCGCGTGGCTGTCCGTAATGGGCCTGTCCATGCTGCTGCTTCCCACCCTGCCATCTTTGGGAGGAGGGCTGGAAACCAGGATGGATACATGTCAGGAGGTGTATGCCCCAGACGCCTGACCGGGACTGCTACTGTCTCATCCAGTCAGCCAACACGTCCTCTCCACGACTTTAAATCACTCAGCTAGAAACAAGCTAACAGCTCCTTCACTTAGCGCCCCAGAAATGAAATCCCGGAGAACTTCGATGTTTGAAAATGCATCAGACACATTAAGTCATATTTCATTTCTGGCGGCCTGTCGGAGCAACGCCACAGCGGATGTGAGGCTGTGAAATTTCCAGTAAAAAATGCAACCTTTTTTTTTTTCTTTTTTTCCTCAAACAAGCACTTTCAGATAATAAATTGATGTTTCGATTAGATAGGCTTTATTCGTGACCACTCGGGAAATAAATACACCACAAGAAACAAAATATTGAAAGGGAAAACTCAACAGAAGACCTCCATTGATTTTCTTTTTTTTCCCATAGAATGAAGGGAAAAAGTCCATAGCCATGATGCATTAAAAGGGCTAATAGAGCTGCATATGATAAACTGATATGCCCTGTTTGTGTTACTGTTGCAGTGGAAAGTTTAAAATGTCATAGCTGGTAAACCCGGAAATAGTCCAGTTTCAGTCGATTATTATTTTGCAATATTCAGCTCTGTTGGTTGAGAAATCAAAATTGGCATTGAGCCAGATTCAGTTAAGGTTTTAATAAGACAGGAATGCAACATGCAGACTATCCAGTTAGGATGACTGAGCATTCATTTTTAAGATAACTTGAAAAGATAACACGCTTTATTCCTGAGGACACTTAATTATACTGCTTGTTTGCAGTGTTCATTTGGAGGATACATGGATTGGTAGCCTGTAAGTAGAGGCTGCACTGGGAGGATTGGATGTATCAGAGACACCTGATCCATCCCCAGGCGCACTTTTACAGCCTCTGAAATGAGACGCATCTTTGATTTGCTTGCCCTGTAAACAGACAGAGACATGAAGGAGCTCTGGTCTCAGACTCGCTCCGAGCTGCCAAAGATTCACTGGTTGAAAAATGGACGCAGTCACCCTCCTGACTCTGACACATTTTTTGTTTTGCGCTGCCAATATTGGACGGATAATGAAACGGCGGTTTTGCCAGTCTTGTTATAATTGAAAACTTAAAACACTCATTATAAAGAGAAGAAATGTATAATCGACACTTGGGATCATGATTAACAACAATGTTCGTCACAAGTTTATCTGTCACGATGACAAGTCTTTTTTTTTTTCCGCATAGGTTTGAAAACACACACTCACACAACCACACACACACTGACGGTGAGACACCATAGATTCTTGTTGTTTGGGTTTCCTCATCCCCTGGGGCCTCCTCTCGGTCTGTCAACATGAGGGCCACGACAGGTCCGTGAACAGGCTGACAGCCTATTGCTGAGGGGGGGGGGGCTGCCTTGGTGGAAGCCCGATTAGACTGTACCACATATTCTAAGGCAAGATAAAACCGTGTTGGGAGAATAGTTAGTTTTGGGTGGGGCGTCAGGGAAGCGTTGAAGGTGTGTTGTAATCTAGAAAGGTGCAAGATCTAATAATAATTCTGTTACAGTTGGTGTCTTGAACAGACTGAACAGGTTCTGCAGTGTGAACAAGATGTCATATACAATACAGCTTTGTAACAACTGATTACTACTCGATGTGTTACGAATCTCAGTCGAAAAAAATTTGCATCAGTATAGTGTGTAGGTGTAAACTGTGTAAGTGTAAGGGCAAAAGTAGGAGTTATGTTATTACATCGACTGCATATTAATTTTATTGACCACTAATGTAATGTAACCCCAGCGTTAATGAATAGCAATGTATAAGTAGAGTTTAAAGAGATTATATTGCAGTTAATTAATTAAAAAGAAGGAGCCTAGCAAGTTAATTAATATTAATTAACATAATTAATATTAATTAATGAATTAAGGATATTTAAAGATACCTCTTTAGTGAAATATAGCAGCTACGCTTAGAACAAGTACAGCTCAAAAATCTACTCTAACATATAAATATTAATTCACTGGAGCTGCAGCTAAAAGACATAACTTTACTGCGTTTATCAAGTCGAAAACATGCTTTTTCCCTCAAGCTCTATTTCTGTTCATAGCCACACTATGCAAAGCTGAATGTGTCTGTTTAGCCAAATGTGTGTATCTGCTTCTGTGTGCAGTCTAAACAGGCAGCTTATCACATTAATGCCACGCCACCGCTTGTTTATCTAGACAGATGAATCATGACTTAATTGGCTCTAATGAGCTCAGTTGTTTTTAATAAACTATTCCTGGCAATGTGAACGAGTGGAGTGGTGGGAGGTGCAGGACAGAGTGGTGCGAGTTGAAAAATCCTGTTGGTGTTTTAATTTAAGCTCTACGTAGTCTTTCATCATGTAGAAGGGCAGCCATGCATCTTCCTCCTTAAATCTGTACAGTCAGGTTTTTACATCTTTATATATGGATTTGAGCAGCTGCCGTATAAACCAAGCAAGAAATGTCAATTCGGGCCCCGTGATTTTTTGGTCCGCTGTGACCTTTCCTGTTGTCCCTGCCGCTGTGGCTGAGAGTCAGAGGAGCAGTGATGAGTCAGGAAGGAGGATGGAGGGATGGTGAGTGTTGCTCCTCCTCCAGACAGTCTGCCTCCACTCTGTGAACATGAAGCGGTGCGGTCGGCTAATGTGGCCGGGGAGAGAGCAGCGGAGCTAAGATGTCATGTCTGTCTGTTGGCTAACAATTAAATGTGGCACCTCAAGCAGATCAATTTGACTTTGAGGCTTCAGGTTTTAACTCCTCACTCATCTCTCAGTCACTTTTTTTTCTCTCTTGCTCTCTGACTCTCTTCTTCTCTCATGCAGTTTTTTTTTTTGATTCTCCCTTTTGGCACATTAACACCTCTAATTTCCTCTAATGCACCCCATGTTTAACCATTTTCTCCCCTTTGTTTTCCCCCCTCATCTTCACCCTTTATTGGACATGTTATCGCTTTGCTTTGCAAAAATGAATGTCAGCTGAAAAGTCAGAACTTAAGAGTAAAGTATGGCAACAGATTCAGAATAGAAACAGACCTTAAAATGCAGAAAACGGCACAAGCGCCAGACAGACTCCTACTCCAGGACGGAGACGAGCGACGCTGCGGGGAAACACAACACCAGCACAAACCAGCACTTGAAATATCAACGCTCCAGCCTTCTAATTAAAGCCAAGACTAATGGGCCCTAATTGCATCGCTAAAATGTACCAGTTCTCTTCTCTCTAGTGTAACTTGACTACACTTCTCCCCATATGGATTAATGGGGACCGGAGCTGCAAACTAAAAAGCAGTTAATTTATCGGAAGATCTGTTAGGGAGGATGAAAAGGGGGGAAGGAGGAGAAAAACAGAAGGGGGGGGGGGGGTTGGCATGGAAAAGAGAAGTACATTATCAGCCTCTTGTTATTGGAAATGCATTTCATATCTGTCTCCAGAGCTTTGCATTTGGATTAAGCTTGTTAATTTTACTTACTGGTGACATGCTTCACATTGGCCAGTACCCAAACCAGTTTATGGTGTTGTAAAGGAAGACAGGCTTACAGGACAACAGTTGCATTAACTACTTGTGCTTTTAATTATATAACAAGGGTGGTTACTTAGCGGAGAGAAAAGGGGAGACAAAAGGCTGGGGAAATGGTGAGAGAGGAGGGGGGGCATCATTTTGAGCTTGTTGATGGCGTCTTCTGTAGATATGATGCCCGGCTTTAAAATGTTTCTGTTCCTTTGTGTGCTTTCTTTTGTTCATCAAGGTAAAAAAAAAAAAAGAAGGCCGGAGCCATTTTCTGTGGTGAGCGAGACAAAATGTACTCAATAAGAGTACAATATATGTGTTTAAATTACTCTTTCCCCCAGGTGGAAAACCATTAAGCTTGGTACACCAATCTGTTTTTTTCTCTCTGTCTCTCCACCATCCTGATCTTTCTTTGTTGTTGGTTTACTCTTCATAATAGCTTTTTATCAAATCTTGCTATTAATCCATTAGAGGGTGATATTCGTTTGGGGTAATTTCAGTGCACATTTCAGGCATAGGAGGCATGAGCAAGAAGCTTCTGCACCGCATTTAAACTAATGTGCCTTCAATTCAGATGTGATACCCATTACAATGCTATACACAGGCCGGCGTATTGAGAAATGTGTTTTTAATATTGGCCTCGTTAACATGCCAGTTGACTGAATAAAAAAAAAAAGGAAAAAAAGAAAAAGAATGGTGAAAGCACTCTCTGCATGTATCTTCCACATTCACACTTCATTACTTTTGTCCAAGCAGGGAAAAATAAGTCCAAATTGAGAGTGGTCTTTGGATTTGAAAAGTAATTTGCTTGCAGTTGTACAAGATCTGTACTTTCTGCAGCACTGAGTGTATTATCCGCCCACTTATTTTGGATTACAGATTTTAGTGTCCCCCAACGAATCCTCCAAATTAAATGACAAAATGCGTTGTTTGTAACTGCCCTCCAGAACGAGACGTACAAGCGTTTTCTGATCTGATGCCCCTGACTGAAGGATGACATCATTTGTGCCTCATAAAGGCTTGGTTAAGAAAAAGGAAAGGAAAAAACTGAGTGTCAGTAGGAAACGTACAGTAAACACTATCTCCTGGGTCAAAGTCCAACGTTTTGTTAATCCATCCAACCACGCCGACCTCCTGCCTCTGCAGACTCTGGCTCTATATCAACAAGGACAGTTGTTATGTTGTGCCACTTTGCATATATGTATGGGTGATTTGCATATACAAACGTGTGCTGAAGAATTCGCGATAAGACATCGATGAACATGACGCTATCAAAATATAATCAAACCATTTACACATTTACAACACTGTGCACTTTTTTACATATTAGCTGGTTTGTAACAGTTACTGTAAGTGTACGTTTATTTTGACCAGTATGAAAACCAGGTGGTATACTGGTTAAAAGCCATTCAAACAAACTATTTACATGCTTGCAATTGAAGCAGCGGCGATGCAATAATGATGGTGAACGCATCAAGAAAAATAAGCTGAACATGCTGCCGTTCATCTAAATGTAGATCTAATGTAAGAAAGTGACACAATGAAGTGATGGATGTTAAATGATCTCAGCTTAGATAAAATACAAGAGATTAAACCAAAGGAGTTTGTAATTGTCAGATTGCCAACGCTACAACAACATTTCAACATTTGAATGCACGTTTAATACTTTCAGTTACTGAATGTACTTCCATGTGCATGTTCCCCAACCAGCAGACAATAAGCAAACATGGGATTATGCTAGTTTGGTGCCAACTAGATCTTTAATAGTTTGCTGTTTAACCATTTAATCACATTTTTTAAAGTCTATGTTCTTGGTTGTGACAAGTCTCTAATCAGCACTCAAAATGTCCTACCACACTTCAGCGAGATCTTCATATCAATCCACACATTCAACTTCATCATAGCTTACGAATAGAAATTTGACCAAAAAAAAATAAAATTAAGCTTCAAGTTCACCGTGACACCTGTCTTTCAAGTCAAGTTGACACAAGCACCCACGAACCTGCTGCAACAAAAGACTGTCTGATAGGCCGTCATGTGGAAGCAAGCAGGTAGAAGAGCCATGTTTTGTGGACAGAAATGGAAAAAGAACAAATTACTGCAAACTTAAAATTCTGCCAAAAATATGCATTGCATTTGATTTGATTCTAGTATTAAAAGATATGGCTTTGACCAAAGCGCTAATTTTGCTTGAAGATTTTCACTACAAGTAATCATCTTATTTCAGTCACTAATGAGACATCATACGCCAAGACAATTGTTACCAACACAACTGTTTGCACTGGTACAAGCACTACCCCAATTTTTGATGCAAAAAAAACTTAGCTGCTACATTTACATTTGGAAAAATGGAAATGATAGTCCAAGATGTGCTTTATAACTTGTGTGCATTTAACTACAACAAAGATAATAGAGAACTGTGTTGTCATATTTGTGAATTGCAGGTTCAAGCCACTAGTTTTGTTATTTATACTCTACTATATCACCAGCATTGCATTTTAGCAGCAAAACATTTATTTCACACTAAAATAGTTGTCCTGCAATGTCCGAAATTTTAATCCAGATTGCAATTCTTTAAATTAAATGTGGCTTTATCTGAGTGTCTCCAGCTGTGATTGTAGTCAATTGACAGTTTGACTCTGCCCTTCTGCCTGACCAAACCTTTTATCTTTAATTGTGCTCACATTGGACTTCCAATCAGACCAATTTTGCCTTTAGCAATAGCTCGATCTGGCTAATTGGTTCAGCATTTTTTTTAATTGTGAGGTATTGATTACACGAGGTCATCTCTGTTTCACAAATAGGAGAGTCTGCTTTGCTTTTGTTTGGAAACTTGTGTAGCTCTCACCCATTCAGACATGAGAGAGGGAAATGGTAGTTCCACTCATTAGTCCACAGACCAGCTGGGTCCTGATTTGCAGCCACACACACAAACACACTCACAGTACACATGCACACATTGCAAGAGTGTACAAACTTTCATACACACAATATGTCAGGCTGCATGTGCTTCAAGGAATCGTCTCCTGGTTTTTTAATGAAACAGTCCAGCACAATGTACAACCTGGACGGGAAGAGCCACACTTTTAACTTCCATTTATTTCAGGCCTGTGGATGTTATAAGGAGACCAATAGCAAATAAAGGGAGAATCAATGGGGCTTCATTAAAAGCAGCAGGCAGTCTTTTGCCTGGACACGGCTTAATTACAGTTTCACTGGCGTTTGCTTTAATTGGGGGAAATAAAGGGAGTGAAGTGAAGTGAATGGAGGGTATTAGCATATCTATCACTGAGAGAGGCCACAATGTCCCGTCCAACCTGCGGCTGTACACCTCACCTCTAACCCTTCACATCCACACACACAGAAGCACACACACAATATTTTGTCACTTTTTGTCTCAGTTTTCTTAAAGTAAATACACTCAGATGTGTGTGCACATTTACTATTTACTGGTGTGTGGGACACAAACTTATTGGAAAGAGGTTGTGTTTTTAGAAAACTGAGACTGAAACGCTGCATTTCAAAGTCATGAAAATAGGTTTTTCTATCCATACTTTTTGATGCAGCTTTGATTTGCACAGTGGTGCTAAATCTGTACAAAACCAATGTCTTGTTCAGCATTTTAAATAAACGGGTGGTCACAGATCTCAAAGCCTTCAAGCTATGCTGTTGCATGTTGCGTAATGGCCTGAAGTCATTCAGGAGTTCCCATATCAGATTAGTCTTATTGTAATGTAAACATACAAATTAAATATAATAAAAATACTAAATATAGAAACATACAGAACAGGTAGCCATGCGTATAGCATAACACTATATCCACAGGCCATGTGAGTAATGCACGAGCGGTTACACAACTGGAAAATCTCGTTTAATTACCAGGAAGGCCGCCTGAGGGATTAAAAGTAACGTTAACAAGCAGAAACATGACAGTGTCAGACAGTTACCGTAAGAGTCAATTCACTGTCGGCGAAAAGAAGCCAAAGATTTATTTGCCTGTTATGTTTGTGATTAGATTGTCTGACAGAGACGATGGGCAGAAAAAGGGGAGAGACTCTAAGAAGGAACTGGTCCTGGCAAAGAAATAGTCCGCCATACAATGCCTATAATAAAATGTGTTAATTGTGAGTTTTAGAGGTGCTGGTAGCTGGATTTTGCTACCTTGAGACAGAGCCAGCTTTTCGCACCTGTTTCCAACCTTTGTGCCAAGCTATGCTAACCGGCCGTTTCCTCTGGCTACATATTTGTCATGCAGAAATCAGAGTGGCATTGATCTTCTCATCGAATTCTTGGCATGAAAAACCAATCTGTGCATTTCCTAAAATGTACAAATATTCCTTTAAGACACCTAAACATCGACAACTTACATCCCAACTACATCATTCTGGTAATCTAAGTCAAACAATCTAATAAAGACTTTTTAAAAATCCCAAGAAATTATTTATTCAATATTTTTGCCTTTTGGACGTTTATATTTAAATATCTATTAAATGTTCATGAGATAATCTGAGATAACGAGGGCAGCGATCTTTCCAGCAGTCTAACAAAAATTAAGGACAGAAAACAAGCTGGTTTTATTCATTTTATGCTTTCCAGACTAAAATCAAACACTTTATTCTGAAGCCGCAGCTGTAAGTTTTTTGTTTCTTTTGCTGATGAACTAGATTTTGTACAGATTTAGTTCACCTTCGCTGTTTGTAAAATACATTTTTTAGTCTGGTTGGACACATAAGGGAGATTGATGTATCTTCATTATACTTTTGTATTAAGAGTGCTGCTCATGTTGAGGACGAGAAAAAAATATCCACTGAAGAAAAGGTCGATGCAGCGCTCAATGGGACTGAACATTTTGAGGCATTTTGATGACGCGTGCACGATTTGTTAATGTGGAAAAATATGAGATGCTAAAAACATTATTTCACCCAAACATCCGGTAAAAAGAATTCATCAGGGTCTCGTCTGTGCGTGGACGTGATCCCTCTCCATCCTAGCTCCGTCTTTGACAATGACTGATAGCCAGCCGGGATCAAACCATCCTCAGCGGTGCTTTGGTGACAGGTGAGCGGAGACAGTTTGAGTCCCATTCTCTCCCTCAGCAGTTAATAACAATTTGAAAAAGGGTTCAGGGTTAATAACACAATCATTACCTGGATGAGGACGGGAGACAGCTGTAAGCATGTATGCAGATGGACGGCCGTCATTAGTCCTTGTCAAACAAGCTGAATAGGCGTGATCTAAGAGAGCACTTCAGGTTTCAGCCATGAATGAATAACAGCTGAGAAAGGTCCAGCATTCAGCTTGTTTTGAGATCGGGCTCGATCACAGGATGGAGGGTGTTATTTCAGTTCTTATCCGCGCAAAGTCAAACCAGGATCTGTTTTTATGACGTGTTTCATCCGTCAGTAAAAATTCCGCTAAAAATGGTTTAGTACAAACTGTACATGTTCTGTTGCTTCATGTGACAATGGATGTGACCAAGTGAGCACACGGTGAGGTCCATCATTATTGAAAAGATTGATTTGTAATTTGTAGTGTTCCCATCTGTCCTGGTTACACAAAATTATGGCTAAACCAGTTAGTAAACACTTTGCCCCATTGTCTGTTGTTTTGATAATCACCCATAATAGCATCCAGCATCAGTATGGTCTTTAAACCTGATTTAGGAGTTAATGGAATAAGAGGGAGAGGCAGTCAGTATATGCACTGGGCCTAATGTCATTAGAAATGTTTGCGGAGGCTAAATTAAATCAGTCGTAAATTGTGCTCTCAAGTAAGCCAGAAAAACCCTGCCTCGTCGAGGAGAGGAGGGGGCGGCGGGGATTCATATTTTAACCTTGCGTAGAAAATGCACTTAAACAGATTAAAATAAAATAGGGACCGTGTGGATGGATGGGAATGGTAATTGCTGGTGCTTTAATGGTTTCCTGTTAGCCAAGTCGGGCTGAAGGCAGAGCTATTTTAAAGTTGGAAACGACGATTGAGGTCATAACTTTGCAAATCTGGTGATTAAGCCAAAGGGTGCATGTCACCAAACAGCGACGTAACACATCTAATGGGGCTTTTGCTGAAAACAGATGTTTGTGGAGAGATTTTTTTTTTTTACTGCTCTACATGCTAAGTCGTGTTGCAGAGCAGGTGTGGGCTGGAGTGGATGGCTTTTGACCAAACAATGCAGTAGAATGTGGACTGTGAGGGATATAGCCTGCCAAATTGTAGAGAGCTGTTTATATGTGTGTGTGTGTGTGTACTTGTGTGTGAGCGCACGTAAAGCCCACCCGTGTGTGCGCCTCATTCGGTTTCCTTAATGCTGTCAGTGCAGGCATACTGTTTGTCTGGTTGCATCAGGTAGCTCATCGCACAATGCAGCCCAGACGGTAATGATAGCCGTAAATACTCTGGGAATTCCCAAACCCAGATTAAATTAAGACTGTCTTTCCCAAAATCTGACAAAAGACTGGCAAAAAAAAAAACCCACAGTGTCCATATCATACACTATAATGTGGTTATATATCATGAATGATTAGAACGATAAAGTACATTTCTGGGCACTGCCATGTGACGTACGTCCCTTTTCTGTAACATCATCTGTAGGTTTCTCTCCCGACGCACTTTAATGTGACAACACATACCTTAGATACTATAATACACTGACTTCATACAAATGAACGCATTTCCTTCCCTGAACTCTCTGCTTCTAAGACCTTGCTTGTGTGGCTTTACCTTTCTATCCCGGGTTCACTTGTAACTCGGCACTGTTGGCTCCAGGTAAAACTGCGGCCCCATGCGTGCTCATGTTCAGCTATTGTGTAAATTAACAAGGAAAAGGCTGTGCGGATTGAATGGCAAACATGCAGGTGATGACACATCCCCCGGCACACAAAAAGTATGTGTCATTACTCAACGCCAGTTAAATCGTCAGTCGAACAACTGTCTGCATATCTTTCTTGGGTTCCGTCTCGTTCATTCATACTTGGCTGTGATGTTCTCATTGCATGCATAGCTTTTAACAGGCAATCAAACCAGGAGCTGTTAGGAAGACATTAAGCCACTGATCCAAAGAGGAATTAATTTGGGTGTGGATGATGAAAATAATGTGCAAGATCACATACGCCTGAAACTCTATGCACAAGGGTCCAGTTTCAGGTCCCGACCTCTTATCGCCACATCTCCAGAGACCATTGTATTGTCCATTGGTACAATTGAAACTAAATTCAGAGAAGAAGAAAGTGACACCGCCGACCAAAAATCCCCTTTGAATTGGGACGCAAGTCTTCTCCATTGATGGTAATAGAATAGTTCATAACACTTTTTGTTTACTGCGGTAAACACCACGACGAGTCTTTCTAATCAAAACCTGTGAAAGAAGGACTCTTTATAGAAAAGACCTCTTGGATGTTCACTGTCACTCTGTAAACTGAAACCAGGACTTGGTTGTCAGTGTGCCAAAGGTTGATGTCACTAAGTAGCACGGGGTGACAGAGACAGAGAGTACAAGTGTTGAAAAAGCAGGACAGGAGCATGTGTAGAATCACCTGAGTTGTTCCCTTTGTGTTTCACGCTGCAGGGCACATAGCTCACTGGGTCACAAGTGTGAGCTAAAACTCTTTTGTCCGATGTCTGCGCCCCGAGGGCCCCGATCTCTGGCAGGGAAAGATATCTGAATGTGCTTTTTTTTTTTCTTTAACACTTTATTCTACCTTCGTATTGCCTGTGGCCAGGGTGCAATACAGTGAAGTAATCTTTGTAAGCCTTTATGCTTAAAGGATGATTTTGATGATATTGTGTTTTTCTTATCGTCCCTAAGTCCTGTAACAAGACCAAAACCAACAATGAATCAATCCCACTACGAAACACTTCCTGTGTAGTCAATACCACATCAATCCCTAACAAATACCACATTTACTCCAGTAATGTTTCCTAAAAACTACATTGCACTGCTGTTAACAAAAATACAGAATATCACCAACCTTCTCCTTTAATTTTTTGACGTGACCAGGTTTTTGTCTGTTCTGAACAAGGCATGACGTCTAACAGCAGTTATTAAAGGATTTTAATAAGGATTTGCATGTGCTGTTATCAAAAATCACAATATCTAGTTAGCAGTTATTGCCACAGCTGAGAAACAAAGAAAGAAGTCAAAAGATTCAAATACCATCCAAAAGTATAACCTAAAGACATTAGTGTACCATCTATTGTAAAACTGATAGTGAGAAGTATATTGCAACAACATTTATTCCTGAAAGCTATGCAAAAGTCTAAAATTTGAATTACCACAAAAAATCTGCAAGTGTATACAAGGAACATAAAAAGTCTTTCTTTGGAGAAAAGTCTAAAAGCAGAACAGTTGAAATTTGACTCCACAATATGCATACATCTGTCCACATGCAGAGCCATGCTTGGTGATGAAGAAGCAGATGTTACTGTCTGAAGAATGCCTCCGCCATTAGTTGACCAGCACTATTGAAAGCCTTTCTGCTTTCACCTTTTACACTTTGTCATAGTCTCTGTTTATGAGTCAGAAATCTCTTTCAGGTGACTCACGCTTCACAAACACCTTATTCAATAACAACAGCCCGAGCTATGATTGAAGGCATGGGGAAATCCACAGGTAAGAGAAGTCAGCCATCTAGTTCATGTCCCTTGGAAGCAACCCAGACAATGTTTAGGCACACAGTCAACAACTCCTGTCCTTGCTTATCTTAAGAATGTAAACCTCTATAAGCAAGCGCTTCATCTGTAATTCTATTGTGAGTTGGCCGGTTGTCTCAAAGTGTCTCATTAAACTAATGTAATGCGAAACCAGCTTTGTCTGCGACACTGAATACTTGCGTTAACGCAGGCGTCTCGACTGTTGGCCCGCACCGCGCGGAATTCGCTGGCAGACAGGATGGCGAGACCACACCAAAACCTGCCAGTTACATTCTTTGCGTGATTCAGAGGTATCTCTTTCCACCATTGGGACCGACTTGAGAGGTCTGATCAAAAGACCCGTCATCCCGAGGAGCTGAGATTTGGATGTGAGGTTGGAGAAAGGAGGGACAGCGAACCGTTGGTTGTTGTGTTGTTGTGTGTTATTATTTCCATTTGTTGGGGAAAAGAGAGATGAATGGAGGGATAAATGGATGATGGGTAGGCGGTGGGGAGGAGGAAATTCCCTTGTCTGGATGGAATTGGATGGTGAGCTTGGAGGGAGGGATGGGGGGCACCTGATGTAGAGGGTGCTGTCAGGCCCAAGACAGCGGGGTCTTTGTCTTCTCAATAATCACTTGCTGTACCTCTTTTTTCCATTCACTCTTTGCCCACTAACAGCACCATTCTGCCTTTACTTTTCCAATTCTCTCTGCAACTTTGGCTCATAGGTCAATTGTCTTCAGTCCATAAAGTAAAGCCTAAAAAATCATCTTAACTCTATTATCTGTCATTTCAAGCATGCAATAAAGTCCCTTTTATACATTTGAAAATGCACCCTGGTAACACGCCATAAGTCTAAATTGAATGAACATAAAAACTAAAGAGAGAGATTAAATGTGCATCGCTGTTGTCACTGTTAAATGCGAACGAGGCAGAAGAGGAAATCCCCTCACACAACCACAGTAATAGTCTGACCAACCGTCTCTTCCTATATTTTCACTTTTACATTTAAGCCAGCTGCATGAATGAACATATGAATATCCAGCAATATACTTTACAAACAGGTGCGCTAATGGGAATTAAACAAGAGTCACAGCTTAGCTTCAGTCACAGACAGATATTTAAAAACAGGCAGCAGAATTCACTGTGTAATAGTGTTAAAAGATGAACTTGAAGATGTAGAAATGTGGTAGCGGAATCACTGTGAGAAGCAGGACGAGTGCAACTCACGCTCATGACAGTCATTTATTATGGAAAGTTTTAGAAATTAAAATCTGCAATGCAACCTTTGAAAGAATGGACACCTGTCTTCTTCCTCCTCATCATAGCACTTTCATTTCACAGTTCTTTGGTAAAAGTCTGTTTCCATAAATGTGCTGTCACATCTGAATAAAGCCATAAGGAATATAAGCATAAAAGAGTGACAAAGGGCCATAACGTCAACTCATAGATGAAGCCAGCAGTGTTGAGTAATCCATTACTGAAAGGGGCTTAAGATAAATCACATTAACTTTGCTGTTTTAACAACAGTAACAGGGACAGGTAAGGCTCTCCTGGATGGAACAGAGTACAACGTGAAATGACCTAAAATATGTTTAGTTTATGTATAACGTTTATACTGAGAATACAAATCAAAAAGATAAAAATCCTACAGTCCTAATCTAGGTATAATTATTAAATCAATAATAAAAAGACGTTACTTTGGCCTTTGAAGGCAAAGATGATACGTCCTGTATCAGGTCACTTAATCCAGGTGAGTTCATAGCTGGAAGACTCGGTTACTTTATACTGTACTTTCCATCCCAGACATGCTCAGTACCCTCAGACACAACATAACTAAATCTGCTCATTCACACTTGCCAAGGACACGACCAAAAGATCAAAGTCCTTTCATTGAAGACAGTAGAAAGTACAACAGCAGAATGCCATTGTTCATTTATGAATGTACGTGTGTGGCTTATTTTATACGATTTTATCTTCACCAGCTCATTGTGGTCGAGAAATAATTGAGTTTAAAGACTAAATTCTGTGTCATGTAATGTCACAGTGGTTTTCAAGCCAGTCAGAGAAGTTGCGGCACATCGACTGTACAGATATTTCCGGAATGCGAGTTTACCCTCCTCAGGTGAGGTGATCGGTGGACAGCAGTACTTAAAATAATCAGACTCCCATTATCTCACAACCCACAGGAGCCGAGACGTAATTCATAGCTTACACGAGCCGGGGGAGATGACAGGTGCCTCTCCTTCGTGAATGAGAAGAC
This sequence comes from Centropyge bicolor, assembly GCA_037975185.1. NCBI lineage: Eukaryota > Metazoa > Chordata > Actinopteri > Pomacanthidae > Centropyge > Centropyge bicolor. The sequence goes on from JBBMOC010000028.1 coordinate 197,576, forward strand.
TTGTGTTGGATTGAGAAATTCTTTGGGGTTTTGTTTGCCAAATAAAAAGAACTTTATTTTTGAGTCAGGATTTTTTTCTCTCACTAATGATAGTTGTGGTTAGTGTTTCTTGTTAGAGGATTCATTTTCATGTTAATTAGGTGATTGAAATGCAGTTTTTACTTTCTAGGTAATTGTTAGCATGAATTTTTTTTACTCCTTTGCTTATTGTATTCTAGTGCTGCAACCCTTTGACACGGTGGCTTTTCATGTTTTGTCTGCAATACGAGCAAAGTCTTTTCTTCTTATCTCTTATTCTTTTGTATATTCCATCTTTTTCTTGAAGGAAATTCTGACCTGCTTCCACACCAGAACCAGTGCCTCTTTCTTAAATTCACCTGACCCAATCAATTCACCTCAAGCTTCTCGGAGCTTCTCATAAATCATGAAGGAAATGGCTGAAAAAGTGACAACAGCGACAGTAAATAAATGTTTGTTGTTTCTTTCCCTTCCCTGTTTCCCACCCTCTTTCTTTCTCTGCTTTGCTTTGTAATGGATGGGGTATTGTTGGTGTTGCCCTCTGGGCAGGGAGAGTTGTTTACTTGGGTGTAAAGTCCCCCATCCACCAAGGGTCTCTGTAGGGGATGTTCCTGTAGCAGCCTCCCTCCTAACCTCCCTATAGCTCCAAAAGTTAATAGCACGGAGGAGACGTGATTTATATCAGCCTTGGCCCCACCACCAACAGACTGACTTCTTTGTGCTCATGGCCTGCTCAACCAGCCCCGTTCATCAATAAAGATCACATTTAGAATTCACTCCAAACTCAGTAGATGGTGATTTAATTTCTGGGGAGTTTTTTTCTAAATAAATAGTCACCCACGTTTCGGGAAGCAGCTTCAGGCGATGCGACTGAATTTTCACGTTTCCTGGTGTAAAAGTTTTAACAAGAGAGGATGCAACACGGCAGTGTAAAACATCAGTATGTTAGAGTGAAGATAAAACTCATTTCTATCAATTCTGGGTTTGGATTTTGGAAAAACATGCATGAAAGGAAACAAACATTGAAAAGCATTATATGGTGTGTGCTCTTAGAGGAAGTTGCCATTTGTTTTGAGGAAGGGTCATTTTTATGTGGACCTTCAAGTGAGCTATTGCTTATTTGGTTCACCTTTAGAAAATTTTTTAAAGCTTCACTCTTTGGATTGCCTTCAGACTATGAATACTAAAACATGTATCACATGAAATTAATTGCGAGCCAAAAATAAATGCAAAAATCCACATAAAACTATACTCATAACAATCATGAAGAATATGTTATTAATGAAGACATTCAAATATTCTGGAGTGTAAAGGTGACATTTTTGCCACAGTGCGTAATATTAAATACATGTATGAACAATTGTGACTGTGTAATCTGTCACGTCAACAGCACCTCTGAATAAGATAAACAAAGTGGCACATCATATGCAGCTCGCATAAAGGTGTTATTTAGTTATTTATTATGACCGTATTGCACTTGTTCCAACAGGCCTTTTAACTGGATATCTTGAGTTGAGATTACAAGGTGCCTTGTTTAGGAATGAAAAATGAGGAGTGCATACTTGGCACTAACAGTTTTCATATTAGGTTTTCTAGAGAGAGAAATCTCGGCGCTGTCACTAATCCCTGTTGTGTCAGCCTGTGGTTGCCAAATGATAGTGTATCATCTCCTTGTGTGTGTGTGTGTGTGTGTATGTGTCTGGGTGTGAGTGTGTGAGTGCATTCTTCTCATTTTGGAGTATGCCAGCACATTTTGTCACTGTAACATAAGCTTTACCATAGAGAGCCATGGCAGGGCTGCAAGATTCAATTTAACCACAACTGTTTACAGCTGTCAATATAGGGACCAACACCACAATAAATGCATTAAATTGCATCTGGCCTCATGTCACGGAAAATAAGGTGAGTGGACGGGCTGTGTAGGTGATGCTGGCTCTCACTATTATTACATGGCTGTGTCTTAAGGGTTGTCTGGGCTGCTGTCCATTGGATTTAATCAGCCTCTATTACCTGCTACCCTTTTCACAGTTAAAATAATCACCCACAATTACTGACATAAAGGGGAGAGCTGACATGAGAGTCGGAGGCAGAGAAATCACACACAAGTAATTTCTCTCCACCTTGGTTGCTTACGTGGCTTTTGATGTTTTGTGGTGTGTAATAAAAGGATTGAGGGGTGTCTGGCGTGACCCCCCTCTGCTGCAGTGTGAACAGTAGATATGGAAATGCCCTTTAAAGCACACACACCTAACACACACACATGCACACACAAGTAAATGTATAAGTTACATGCACAAAATGCATGGTGCCAAACAAACATACAGTACACATTTGCATAAGAAAACACGCCAAATATTTAAAGTACATACCGTACATGCGGACACACAAAATCACACACACACAAGCATGCACACTAACACACAGGCATGTACACACACCCACTGCCATCTCCACTATTAACTAAAGAGCTTTGTACACTTTATTGTACGTTGCAGATGAAAGAAAAAGTGAAAATAATTTAATAATTGACCACCTCTAAAATTAAGAAAATAGAACCATGAGAAAAGGGGCATTGTGATCTATTTTAATCCTCAGCACGCTACTGAAAAATAAGAGACACCATTAAATGTACCTTTGAAATAAATGGGCCCAATTACCGAGACGGCTGGGAGTCTCTGATGAAGCTTTTGTCGAGGCAGACAAACATAGTGGAGGGACACTCAAAAAAAAGGGGGCGAGGAGCAGAAGGAAGACGCGAGCGAAAATGATTACCATTATCTTTCACGTGAAAGTTAAATCCACATAAATGTTAGTGGTAGTGGAGTTGTGATGCAAGGTCCAGAGAAAACAGTAAAACTGGAATTTGCCTATTGGGAGAGATAAAGAGCGAATGATAGCAGTTATAGCCACATAAGAGCGGTGACTAAAAAATGACCCACACAATTAAAAAAAACATGCTAAATGTAGACAATATGAACATTAGTAGCAATCATTACCAAGAGGGTTGCTCAGTTACATTAGCTGTTATGTGTTCAGGAAATAAGTCATGTTGAATGGGTTTCGGAGAGTTGTTTTGATAATGGCGTTTTGTTGAATCTCTCCTTTTTAATTATCGGGTCAGAGGGTAGCAGCTCAAACTCCCTCTCTTTTATCCCTCTTCACAACAGTGAGTGCTGCCGACCCTTCCCACAGCAATACAGGATGCGCTGTACCTCCGGTGTAAAACATAGCCTCAATTACTTTCGTTGAAGCTCTTTTCTGAGAGCAATTTGAACAAAGGAACACAGTGATGGCATGAAAAGCATACAAATCAGGTGTTACTAGCAGTGATTGTCTGTTTCTGATTCTAGCAATTTGCCTTTTTAAAATTAAAAATAAAGTATTTGTTTAACGGGTGATCAAATCTCCACAAAAGAAAATGAGAAGCATGACGCAGTCTGATGACCTCTATATGCCGATGACCTTGTTCTTTCCTTGCAAAAGTTCACGTCCTGTTTCTGATCGATCCAGGAGAGGACCAGACCTTATACAGGGAGCTCATAGATGGTTTTGGACACAACAGCTTGTCAAAGGCTAAAGGTTAAGGCCACGAGTGTCTGTCGAGGCCCAGACGCAGGTCAGAAGGTCTCAGTCAGGGTCAGGACCCCAGGTGACCCCAAGTCTGCGCTCACAGTTGCGTGTTGCATTCAGGTTCTTGGACTGTGCACCACTGTCACTGTGGCTTCACTACTAGTGCTCATAAACATGATTCTGAATTGATTTGAACTGATCTCTACTAAAGAAAATGATGCATTACTTCCCATCTGTAAAACATACAACAGAGCCAGAGTTTAACAATAGTTTGTTGATTAAGACTTCTTACAAGGAGTCAGACCTCTCTGGGTTAACACACATTACATTTCTTCTTCTTTTGTCTGTGTGTCTGACAAAAACAAAAGGGATATTTGTTCAGACATGACCTTTATGACTTATAAAACATCAAAGATTTCCTCATTTTGTATTCTTGTATTTTGTCTCCTTTATGGAATGCAAAAGCCCAATTTGTGGCAAAAGGAAAGGTTCAATACTTTAAGACTTAATAATGAGGAAAGAAAAAAATATTTAAAAAAAGAGGGTTTGCAATAAAGATGATGATGATGATGATGATGAATATTATTATCATTATTAGTAGTAGCAGTAGTAGTAGCAGCAGCAGTAACAATACGACTGCACTATTTGTATTAGTATTACTTCATACTGAGAAAATATTTAAAGTCAATGTCCAAAACGTGGGTTAAGATAATTTCATGAAATCCCTACATTAGCATGAGGAAATCACTTTAAGTGTATCTACCAGGGTTAACAAGTGAAATGTAAGCTGAACGCATCATCTGCAATGCAGCCATTTCAGTCTCAGCTGGTGCGTTAAACATAACAGAGCGTAATGTGTACTACCACCCTACTGTACTATTCATTCCTTCATTACTATTTTATATATGCGTATGATTAACACTCATTGCGTGGCTCGGCTCCCAATCTCTCTGTCGGAGGCCTCCACTAAAGACAGCTCAAGCTTGAGAGATTTTTTTTCAGTCATTTAAATTTTTGCACTTCCATTTACCCGCCTTTTAATTTAGCGTATAATGATGCCATTAGAACAAAATCCATCTGGAAGTTCTGTTGGGAGCGGTTAATGTTCCATGGCTTTTCGCTGCTAATGCCATTGCGCCTGCATTGGCAACAGATGCTCTGAAAGCAACAGATACATTCTCTCCCAACATCATTACAATCATGCCCATGTCCAGGATAAATGTTGCTGCTTGTTCGGGACTATCATACCTGCAATGGGACTGTAAAACACAAAGGATATACAGCAGACTGTATCACTGCCAATGAATTCCGATTTTTCAAGCCATTTATTCATGAGCAGGGCTGTAAAAAAGGTGTCTCTTGCCACACACAAAGGTGACAGGCAGTAATTCTTTAAGAGGTGAACTGAGGGAAATGAATGAGAAAAGTAAGTATGCCAGATTTTAAACTTGCTAGTGTTTAGCTTAAACAACGTACATACAACGTTCGTTCATAGGAAATTCTCCTTTGCTCTCATGGCAGCCATTGAAGTGACCCTCTCCCACCCATTACTGAACACCCTTGGACAGTTCATCTTCTGTGATATGAAAGCCAGAGGGAAAAAAAGCAAAAAATTGTTTTCAGTTGCAATTTAGGTGATTAAGTACAGTGGATAATTAATTGGAATAACAAACAATTTCCTCCATGGAGGTTTACTGATTAGTCGTGCTCCCCAACGCTGCCATGGCCTTTTTATCCTCTCTGCTTCAATTATGTTAATGCTAACTTTCTCTCCCAGAAATTATTGTGATTAATTTTCTCTTGTTTTGAATTACAATTGCACTGGCTGCTAGCACTTTAAAGCATTCATTAATTCCCAATTAGATTGGTGGGCTCATTTGCTCCAGTATTGCTCGGTTCTGTAGCACTTTGTGTTTAATGTGCTAATTGGGCGAGATTAAAAACATCTAACCTCTTATGAGAGGAGAAAAGTTATTCAATGGTTACATTAGCATAATTTATCCCAGGATGCTTAATTAGACAATGCCACAATAACCATGACAACTGACTGAAAACTGTTGTCAACAGTTGGATACTAAAACTGAAGTAAGTTCAGGGTTCAGTCGTAATGGATGTAGCGCATGTTGGCTTTCTTCAGTTCTGAGCATCTTGCAAATGTGTTGTCTGTGCTTATCTCCAATCATCCAACATGTCTAAGACAGTACGGTGTTTTTTCGATTTCTGCATTTTATGTCTCTTCAGTGCTTTGTTACAACCACTCGAGCAGCATTAACAGCTCACTACTCCATTAACCCAAGACTTGGATTGTCTCTAACTCATTTACCACCATCAGAGGATCGACGCTTCAGGCAAACATGAGTGGGGTTGGATATAAGGAAAAAAGAATGCTTTCATGTCCCGATGTGATCTCTTCAAATGGGACCTGGAACCTGGGAGTGAAATATTGTTTAGCTGTGTGTACCGCATAAGCTTTTTCATCATAAGATGAGAGATGCTGGCGCGTGTAAGCTCGGAAACTGGTCTTGAGAGGTGTGGTAAAGAACTGGGGTTGTCTAGATCAAAGGAATATAAACCTTGATCATTGCATCTATCAGAGCTCCCCTATAGGTTTCTGTAGTCCGAACTTTTTACAGATTAAAGTGGCCTTTCACCGATAATTTAGTCTTTTCCTCACCAAAATTTACACCAAGATTTTTAGTTAAGTGCTTATTTGTTTGAAGTGCTTGCCATCTTGTATACTACTGCATAGGGATTTCGGAAGACATGTCTTGGTCAGTTATCCAAATTATACACCAAAATACGATCTTTCTCCTTTAGAATAACACATACAAGCAATTTCTGATCTGGCATCAGTGCCTGCCAAAACAATTACAAATCACTCTTGCAAAAATAAATCCATTTTATGATCTGTTATGGTTGAGGTGTAGTTACGTTTAAGCATTGAAATGACATGGTTAGGGTAAGGGTACTATTTGGCTAAGGTTCAGGAACTACCACGATCCTGATTAAAATAAACCAACTGTCCAATGTTTTGTTGATGCATCAAACAACTCAATCTCCTCTATCTGGCTGTAAAAAAAAATGTAACACTGCTTTTTTCATGGCTGATAAGAGTGAACATTTCCATGGTCTCAAAAGGGGTTTGTCATCGTAAACATGTTGTTTGGGCTATTTGCTTAAATGACTGATGTTGTCGTTTTTCATGGGAAAATAGATTCATCTCGATAGAGAATTTGTGAAATTTCTAATTTCCCTAAACTGAAGTTTATAGGTGCTGCATTGTGTGTCAGTAAGGTGTATGATAAAGACTATTAGTTGTTTTTTGAAGTTACCCTCAGTCATACAGATCTTATGAATGCTAAACAGTCCATGCAGTTTTATAATACGCTCCAAACAGAATCCATCTTAGGTTGTGCAAGACCCAAAAAGAACTGGACGTGGTCACAAGTGTGGATAAGTGAGTACAATGACATCTGGTGTGAATAAGACCGAAGAGGGATACTATCATCTCAGTTCCCGTGTTGCTTTAACCTCTTTCATGTCTCAAGTGCTCGGACACTGGCAAAATCTATTAGCACCCTTTTAGAATTACAATGCAGTGAATATCATCCTATCTAGTGTTTTGTTCAGGTAATTCATAGAGCACTTCTGACAATACTGAAGCATCACGATGAAAACCATTGTGCCTTGTGCACAAATGGACACTTGTTTATTTCATTGCACACTTTTCATCTATATGGAAATGAAATGATGCGCTCTCAAGCCTTGTTTGCTTGTTTGTCTTGTCCAGCAGGGACAAAGAAAGGAAAATAAGAATTGGCTGTGTGCTGGGAACTTTTGTAGAGGCAGCTCTCGTGGCATTATTTCAGGGCAAGAGGAAAGGAGGGCTGGATGAAAGAGATGTCCAGTGTCACAGGCAGTCTAAATTCTCATTTTGGTGAATAGTACACAGTTTTTTTTGAGAGTATGATTGTACTGTTTTGTGCTCCATCTGTGCTATCTTAAAGATGAAATAATAATGTGCCTGTATAATCCCCCTCGGTTGTTAAAATAGCCATTTTACTTGAGTAAATTCTCTTCAACTGACCGAATCATGCATTTCAACTAAGTAAAAGAATATTTTAAAATGGGGCTTGTTTTGATGTGTATGAACCAGATACTATTAATATAGTATTATGAATTCAATATCAAGTAAACTAGGTTAAAATCAAAATTCACATGCACTTGAATTTTCTACAAAAAGTAGAAAATAGAAAATAGCAAAGAAGCAGAGTGGATGAAAGCATGAGGACATTATCAAGACACAGTTATTATTAATAAAGAGGGCAATGAATAAGCACAGAGGGGGTCATCAAAGGTATGACTTGATTAAGGAAACCAAGGTATCTAGAGAGATCATTTCTGTTTAATATCTGTCTTATTTGCCGATTCGCAGCAGGTTGTGACAGACACGATGGCACTTCAATCAAACGCAGATGAGTGATGCCATTAAAGCTTCGGAGACTGAAAGATCAAACACTTCACATGGATTTTCACATAAAGTGGAATCTCTTTCTATGTAACATATTAATATATATGTTACTCCTAATTCTACGGGTGCATGCTGTCGATAGAGGAAGAGAAGCATCTTCAGACCTCTCAGCTACATCTCATCCATTTCCTGCCTCAAACTGGGGACAAAGGGACCCTTGTCTGCTGGTGGTGCCCAGTGCCATTGGGAAGTTAAGGCGGGGAGAATTAGGAAGGGGCAGGAACAGGGCTCCCAACTACAAGGTAACAAGGGAAAACCAATCCCTCCTGGAATTATCCTGATACTGGAGACACAGGGCTCACCAGACATCGGATCAATGGGTCTCTCTGGGGAGGAGAAGGAAGGAGGAGGGGACCAGAGCAGGATATTGCACCAAAGAAAGTGTGCCACGCTGTGTCCAAATTACCCCCAAAGTTGTGGGGGGATCCTGTTACCTGTTCAGATGTTTTAGTTTGAATGTTCACTTGCCTGTTTTGGCCGTGCGCCCATACCACACCTACCAAGGATCTGGCTTTAGAACTAGTATTACAGATTACAATGACGCAGAATTGTCAAGCAAGCTTTGTTCCGTTGAGGTCTACCACGTAACGTAAAGCACACAAGTCGAGCTGACGTGGAGAAAGCGTCCACCGAAACAGAAATCAAGTCACATCAGATGAAACAAGCAGATGCATTGCGAGTAAGTGATTAAGTAACAAGCTGAAGAAACGATCAAGCATCTTTAGGTTGGACCTGAATGGAAGCTATTGTTGGTAAACATTTTGGTTTGGTTTGCCCCCCCCCAAAAAAAGGTCCAAAATTGTGCTTCAGAGCTCACCTTTTTATCTGGTTATTGCTGGTGCCTTTTATAATCATGTGAAGGGCACTAAATTGTTAGTGTTCACCAACAGAAACACTAAAACATTCTCCTTGCTCATGTTAAGGTTTCCATTATGACAGGTTATATTTTATAATTTGTCTGAAAAATGTGAAGCTAAAAATTGGAGTTTAACTCAAAGGGATGCCTCATTCAGTTACACCACAGATCAGTCAGTAACATTCGGAAGAGTTTAAGCATTGACTGAAAAACACTAAGGACGTGTTCAATAGTACCAGTGTGATAAATTGCTGTCCCCTCATTCATTTCAATTAGACCATGCAAAAAAACCTGCCACATTGTCGCCAACAAAATAGCTCAACTTTTGTCACAAAAAAATGCATCGTCTGATTGGAGATGAGTTGGTTAATTGTGCACATTGTTGGTAGATTTCATTGCAACTTCAGCAGCAGCCTCTCTGCTATAGTTATGTTTACATGCAGTTTTCTATCTGAGGCCATCGTCGACCACTTTTTACAAGTAATATTTTCATAAAGCATTTACAAATATGCTGTAGCTAATGAAAAACAGTCATTCTGCTCCTAACCCTAACTAACAAAGTTTCTGCAACAGCTTTTCCACCACTTTCCTCTCCAGAGACTACCTGTTAACCTTCCAGTACAACCAGTTTCAATAAGACCGAGACTCTCTTGTTTTCCTTTATTCATCAGCACACATTGCTCTCCCCCTCGCCTGTTGTCTGCCTTTATGAAAGCATTAGGTATCCTCTTTGAGCCAACACGCATTGGAAATGAAAGAGCAGAACACTCTTGGTCCTCGCCCTCCCTCGTCCCCCCACCACCACCATCCCACCCCCTACAATGCACTCTTGTCTAGTGCCATGTTTCGAGCGAATGTCATCATCCAACATCTATGAATGAGTGGAGCACGCCACGTCACATATTGATCCACTCCCTTTGTGAGGCCTTCCAAGCTCGTGATAATTAGCATCATCCATTAGCGACTTTGCTGAGCTAACGTGCCCATTAAGAGTCAAAGCTTCTGTTCTTTTCTGTGAACATTCATTTGGCCTGGATTTTCTTCTTTAAAGAGCATAATAAGGGAATGGTAAAAATATGTTGTGGACAGATGAAAAGTGGAAAATATAAAGTGGGTGTTTAAATGCATTAAAAGGCATCTAGATTTAATTAACACCCTAGATAGCTGGCAGCTTTGTTCATGTGCTGTAAATGATCATCTTTGCAAAGAACAGAGCTATAATTTTGAGTATGTTTTTAAAAGGTGCTTTGCAGAGACATTGCAGAAGCCCTTTTTTCTTTTCACAGCCCAAATGCATAACTTCTCTTTGCCCACTTTGATGCCAAAAGTAACCTATTAGAGTCTGACGCAATACAGCACGTCTTTACTCAACCTCTTCTTCTGTCTAATTTGCCTTCATTTGGTGAAGAATGCATGTGGTCATTGGGGGGTTTGTTGGCAAAACCCGCACAACTTCCGGACTCAAGCTGAAGATATTTCATGAAAGTGAACAGCACAACAAACAGAACAAGAGATCGGAAAGTTTGCAGATGACGCAGCAATACTTTGGCAGGAATAAGGTGTTTAGAGATCCAGCGATGCAGAACATGAAAAACTAGCTTCAAACAGAAATATGTTGACACTTCATGGGATTGTTCCTTCGGTGGTCCAGACCTGAGTATTGATTGCAGCACAAGAGGTTCACATCTACCTGTTTACTTTCTCTGTTTACTGTTTGCATTCCTCTGGCAGGCAAAGATATTATTTCTCTGTTGAGGACCCTAGAAAAGCGGCCACCCCGCGCTCAGTGTTCGACCCCGGCACCCGCTGTAGCACTACTGATATAATGAGAGACTGTGGAGAGAAACTACTGGTGCCAGTAGAGGCTCTTGGTGAGGCATCCAAACAGCGGCTTCCACTCTCGCCCCTGTGGATGCCGTTTTGGGATGCATGCGTGTCACGTTGACCTTACTGACCATCGGCTGGCTAAGAGGGGAAATGAGCGCAGGGTATGAGAAGGAGGGAGCACCAAAGTAAAGTGCTCACCCCGAGCCATTATGATTAACCATCAGCAGTTTTTGTGTAATCATCGGCAATGTGCACACAGCAGAATCCCGTATGGAAAGAGCTGCAGAGGAAAATCAATCACATTATATTACTGTGGACATGCTTTATTGACCTCTGTTGGTGTTCACACATTTCATACTTGATTTGTATCTACTGGCGGGCGTTTAGAACAATGTGGGCAATTTGGGCAATGAGGAAAAACAGGGCAGCATTTTCAAGCCCGAAGCCCATGCTTATGGATTGAGTGCTACTTTACGGAAAAGAGCAACCTATTTAGATGCACTTCCTGCATACATTTTATGAAATACCCAGAAGCGTTGGATGGAGCTGTGCCCTCATTCAGGCCCATCAGAGAATATTTGTAGTTTGGACGAACTTGCTGTATACATATATATATATATGGCTGCATAGGAGCCAGACTCGAAGCACAATGTCTGAAATCTCCAGTAGCTCAGGCAGACAACAGTAAATAAGAGTTGGATGTCTCATTATCTGAGCACCAAGTCGTGACAGCTGCATTCATCCCAAATGCATTGTATTTAAAGGTTAAGAGTAGTTATGAAAAAAGTAATGTATTATTAAAATACCTTTTGGAGTGAAGTACCTTCAGATATATTTTCCTTGGTAATGAAAGCAGGATTTGGTGGAAATGTAGTAATTTGGAGGCCCATTTCTTCAAGCCTTTATTCCCCCTCTCCCTCTTCAACGATTTATCTGGGGAGAGTGAAGAGCTCACAGCTAGCGAACAGACAGTAAACATTTTGTTATAGTCAGAACCATCTCTTATTACTGGTTTTTCATTAAAAAAGAAAGGCTTTCGAAGCATTCAAAGCATTTCGGCGGATGAAGATGCTTCACAATTTTCTCCCTCTCACCCTCTTTCTCTCCTCACTATACCTGAATCCTTTCTCTTTTTGATGCTGTTAAGGGAGTAATTGAGTGCAGAAAATGGCTTGGCTTATTTGGACTGAGCCTGATCCAGAAATGATTAAAGCTAAAGGGGTTTGAGGTATTCAAAGAGAGAGAACGACAGAAAGAATATGGTTAATGCTTTTTTCTTTTTCCATTTTGTGAGGCGAGAAGGAGACGGGAGGGGTGGTCAGGCTGAGCAGCCAGACAGGTTGGTGTTCGAGGGGACTCAGGGAGGGGGGAGAGGGGTGTGGGTGCATAGAATAGCCCCTACTCATACCCCTATTAAAAGCATCAGGATTGTCAGAGACGGTAAAAAGACAGGAAATCACTGTAAGAAATGAAGCTTCTTTTACCAATTACTGAATACCGAGTGCACACCTTGGAGCTCTTTGTCCTCTGTAGCACCAGTTCCCTGTCTCTCTACCCCTTTCTCTTTCTTTTTTTCTTTCTTCCCGCCTCTCTCTTGCTCTCTCTCTCTCGCTGGCTTACAGCCTTTGAGTCAGATGCATTAGCACCAAGGCCCGGAGAAGAGGCAGCGTTTTCAAAGCCCGGTTGGACTCACTTCTAGCCTGTCGTTGTGGCTCCTTTTCAGGCTTTTATTCGCAGACAGTCGGGGCAGGTCTGAAAGAGATGCCCTCAACCTCTCCACTCAAACATTTATCTCTCCCTTTTTCCCTTGCTACAGCAGAGATGATTAGCGAAGGGAGCCATTTACTGATCCGCGGCGCCTTTCCGTGCAGCGTGTTAAAAAATAAAAAGGGAGCGCATTCAGCTTGTCTGATTAACACACACCTACACAGTTGCACACATTCAAACGCGTACTCTCAAACAAACATGAAGCGTGCATGGGCAAAGTCTGGCACTCAAATAGACACAAAACTACCATTCAAACTGTGTAGTAGCTCTATCTGCTGTTATGGGTGACAGCAGTATTTTTTTTTTTTTTTTTTAAATAAAATCTCTTATATCTTATCAATAATTGATATGAGTGTGAGCCTTTGGTGGAGGATCTGTCAGGTCATTGAGTTTGGATAGATGGCCTCTGTCGTGCCCTCTCACCCTGGCCGTGACTCTTGGGACCTATAAACACCTCGCAGACTGGCTTTCCATCCCACCTATTGACCAAGTCAGTTAATTACCTCCCAGTTAAAACAATACCAGAAAGCTAATGTAGTCAGTAGAGACAATTTAATGCCTGTGGTTGTGTGGGTTTGTAGCCTGTTCATGTGTGTAACAGCACAGCGGCACTCTGATATGAGTCCACGGGAGCCATCTTAATGTGGTTTCACATTATGGGTTTTGTGAGGATTGTTGCTGTGGATGCAGTTATGGTGATAGCCACTGGTAATGGTGTCATTAAAGAAGATATAGCTGCCAAATTAGGGGTTCACAGAGCATATTTGCCAGGGCAATAGCCGCCTTCAGGATCCATAACGTTGTTAGTGAGTTTTCATAGACCGCGCTGACGGATGCTGTCGGCTTGTTCGGGGTTTGCTCTTATCAAGACACATGAGGATATTATTATGTAAGATTACTCATTTTCAAGAGATTTAACTCAGGGTCTGTTCCTTTGCAGCCGCTCCCAACACCCCAACCCCACCCCTGCTCCACACCAATCCCTTTACATCGTCCTCACCTCATCTGTCATCGCCACTAGCAGACAGCAGGGGACACTTGTCAAATCACCCACTGTTTTGCCACGAGCGCTGCTGTGATGCTAATAAGATTTTCATTTATTTGGAAATATATTATTTCATTTTAGCTCCCTGCATGAGTACAGGTATTTTTAATGGTTTTAGATTTTTGGCTTGGTGTTAATGTCAACCATCAGGAAGTTGCCAGAGTTGACAGCGAAGGTGTGTGTGTGGCGTGAGGCATCGCTGCTCTCTGGCAGCCATTTGCAAGGTTAATGTTGTAGAAAACAACATCCATCTCTCTGCTCCCCCCCTCTCAAAACAGTCTCATTAGTCCTAGCGCTCTGACCCCTCTTCTTATAGTGTTGTCAAATGTGACATGCATCATATTATCGGCGAGTGATGCAATCAATAAAGTTTTTAAGTCCGTGCTGCTGCCAAGTTACAAGGCTTGGTGATCACAATGTGCATATTTCAAAAACACAGGGTCAAATTGGCATCGCATATGCCGCCCGGCCGTCTCCCATTCATCCCCAGTTGGCTAATAAATAAGACAGGCTGAAGGTACTGACTATCAATAATAATAACAGAGTGAGTTTAGTTTGGGACCCTATGATGAATGAAGCCTGCGCGCTTTTGTACAGCTTTGTTTGGCGCTGACACATTGGTGTTCTGAGCAAGTGAGTCTCAGACAAACACTTTGATTCAGGGGATTACATTAGTTAAACAAATATCCAGCTGAATCAAGGCCATGGTGCTCTCTCTCTTACTCCAGCTGTACTGTTCACTTCTTTCTTCATATTAAAACCTTGTGAAGTGGCATGATGTACAGCCACGTTAGTCAAACTCAATTATCTTATGCACAAAATATATTCTTTTTCATCTTCTCATTTCAAGCAGAAAATGTTGTCCTAATGATGAGGTAATAACATAATGAACATTATATGACCAGCGATCAGAAAACCCTGTAGTTTAACTATAGAAATAATATTGTGTCACAACAAATCCTGACATCTTGCACAAATTCAAAGATGTGTCAGCAGTGAAGGACTCAATCACAGGAAATGTGGAAAAGAGCACTTTCTTAACCATAGCAAAAAGCTTATTCTATAATCAGTAAAACTTATTAATAGAAATACAAAATAAACCATAAATAGCAGAGCAAAACCCACAACCACACAAACAGTATTTGACTGGATGTTTTGCTTGTTACAGCACAAACTTGTCTCGCACTAACAACATACCAATAAAGCTATTATGTCATTATACAAGAAATATGTTCTTGTCAGACAAAACAAGCATCTTGTTAAAAGAAAAATATATAATCAAAAGAAACACAGCAAAATGTTTGTGCCAAAAATTCATGTGAGTCATTCCCGACAAAAGAATTGAAAGATAAAAAAATAAAGATGATTTTTAGATAATGTAATATTGTACACAATGAAGTGTATAAACATATTGTAACTAGGGCCTTTATAATAACATCCATCTCTTTAAATATTTAACTGAGAGCTGATGGGCTTCTGTATACTGCCAGCTGGTCATTGTTATTTTCAGCATAGATGCTGTCAAAATATTGATGCTGCTGTATTTTCTCTGTGTGCGTGTGTGTATTTTTGAAATTGACAAAACAATGTGGTGAAGGTCTCGTGTTCAAGCAAAGTTAGAGTCTGACACATTTATAAAATGACCCGCGGGTAATCAGTAAGTAAAATATGCTTAAGCCTGAGCCAACAGAAATGGACAAAAAAGCACTGATAAATTGCCGTGCTCATTGTGAATTCCATACTCAATTGTGGCATTTTCCAGGGTAAATGGAATTGTACATTAAAGTCTGAATATGTCTGACTTTGGGGGAGTGATACATTTTATTTTCCCTCTTTCTCCCACAGATGTGGCCTGTGGAAGCCACAGTATTGCAGTGCTTTCAGGGAAAAGGCCATCTTTAGGACCTCTTGATCAATCTGTGACCTTTAAGTACATAGCCATCTCGTAAATAGGAGGGTGCGCTTACAGAGACTTCAAAAGCAAGGGGACCCGATAATTTCAAAATGGAGCGGTGTGGAGTGGCGCTGGTGGGGAGTCCATAAAAGCCTGCCTTGTTCTCTACACACCTCCTCTTTGCTCCACAACAGCCAGTTAGGGTAATAGCTCAAGGGAGAAAGGGGAAGAGAGAGAGGGGGAGAGAGAGAGAGAGAGAGAGAGAGGAGGAGGGATGGATGGATGGAGAGAAAAACAGGTAATTACTGGTAATCATTGGTCGAGGAAGAGCTGATGATCACTACAGTATAACAGATTGTACTGTTCCCTGTTGAAAAACACTGAGGAGACCGGATGTGGCGCTGTCGGCAGGTAACGACTGGGAAATTAGTCGGTAACCTTAAACCCCCTCGCAATCACAGAGAAACTCTCTTTCCCTCTTTCTCTCCTTTTCTCTCTTCCTCTCTCATTGAGAGGAGTTATATAAATCTCAATGTCCCACTCAATAAGCGCTGTATAAGTAGGGACTATGGGTCCTTTATTATATTACAATCTTTTTTATTTAGATTGGACATCAAGTAGAGGCAAGTAGCTGTGGTTCAACAAGGAGACGGGGTGATACAAACAGAAATATTAGAGTGAGATACAGAAGCACTTGGAGTTTGCACCTCAGTCTTGATTTAAAACTGAAATATATTCACTAAATACTTCCGTCCAATACCTGTCAGAAATGTCTGTCTAGCTAAGACAATTAAGTCTGGCTTTGATTTAAACTAAAGCGCCAAGTCGGAATCAAACTGCATCCACTAGGCAATAAAAGCCTTGCAGTGAAATGTGATTTTTTTTTCTCTCCCTATGCTGCAGTGCGATTCCCCTGTAATTCCCCTGCAAATAGCTTCAGTTTTCTGTCCAGCAGCATTATCAATTTTCCGCTAAAACCCTGTACGTTAAACAGAGACATACAACATTAATTAAATGAGAGTGCCCCTAACCATTTGGTTGAATGTGCCTCAACCTTTTCCAGAAATTACTGTGCATTGATTGCAGCCACTATTACTTTTTTTTTTACCCAAACAGCAAATTTCAGTCCCTTACAATAATAGATGGGAGAATTGCGATGCAGGGTAGATCGGCCAAGCAGCAGACATATTTGTGAAAAAAGGGTGACCTTTGTTTGGTCACAAAAAAATAAATACTTCAACCAAAGGAGCGAAAAACCAACTATGGACTACAATTATATTTGCAGCAGTTACGTTTTAAATCTCAGACAAATTATGCAATTATAATCATCAATGCAGCCATATTGTGGCACAGAGTATCACTTCAGTTTCAATGATTTCTTACAGTGCCTCTCACATTCGCAGTGATGAGCTACTAGAAGTGTAGACTTTGCAGAGCCAGTGTCACAGGGAGACTTATTGATTTTGAGCAGTGTCTTCCTTGGGCTCTGTGTGACGAGACAGTGGCCTCATCACGGTGGGAGTCTTTAGTGGATCAATTGGGAGCACTTGCGCCGCTTGTACCTGTTTGTAACTGATAAGACAACACTTTAGAGAACTGATTAGGAGGATAAACACAGCAAATCAACATACTGGGGAGGATGGGGGGGGGGGTAAGAAAAATATGAAGGAGAATTAGCCTGGAACATTGATTGTCTAACGCAAGATAAAACTGCAGCACTATTTTGTTTCGCTCTCCTATTCACAATTATTAATGCAATTACGCCTTGCTATATTTAACTGTGGACAAAGAATCACAATCGCACAAACAAGATCCTAAACCCTGGAGCTGAAAACGGCATTTTCTCAGAACTGCGTGACAAGGTCTACTAAGTGTCCATGTTGTCACTTAAGCCTCATGAGATCACTGTAGTTTCATTAACAGCCAATAATGGTGACACAGTGAGCCCATATCCTGATCCTGCACCCGATGAAAAGGGACTCATGAGATCATCGAGTCTTGACCTAGATGCTAAAGAAAATACCGGAGATGACCCTGCTTGACACAAAAGTTATATTTAAAATGGAGGCGTAGGACGTTTGAATGAAGCCAAGCCTTTATTGGTTGTAATAAAAAAAAAGGTGTTTGTGAAAGAAGGGGGCATAAAAATGACTGAGGTTAATGAGGAAGTGACATTTGAGGGCCTCACAGTGTGACAGCACTAACTGTTCATGGGAAGCCCGTCACTTAAAACAGGTCAGATCAAAATGCGCCGCTGGGACTTAAGCCTTCCGTCAGCGCTTCCAAACAATGCCACACGGATGGAGGCGTAATTCTCACTCTCAGTTTGTTTTCAGAATTACAGTATCACTAGCACATTACCCACACCCATGCGGTATCCTGTTTTTTTTTGAAGTCCACCTCAACCAAAGCATCGGTTTTGTCATGGCCATTCAAAAGGAATTACCAATAACACTGCTAATAATAAAAGGCTTGTAATGGATACATAGGGGGTTTGTCATCTTGCTACAGTTTAATCTGGCCTGCAGGTACTCCGGCAGTGGAGGACAGGTAACGTGAGACTCAAAGATTCGCTGCATTAGTTCTGCTTAGCTAACCGTGAATGCTAATTGCAGGAAGAACAAACTGCTACTCTCCCCTCCTTTTCCTCTCTCCTCCCCCTTGGTCGACAGCAGAGCCCGCTGAGGAGCACAGAGAGCGTCATACAGCTTTGCTTGGAGCGGGAACAAAGAAGGTTGTTCTGCAAGCGAGATTCAATATGTAGAGGGAAACGGAGTTGAACATGCAGCCGCTGATTTCCACAGAGACGTCACGTTGTCCTCAAATGAGCACGGTGAAAGTGTCAGGACGAGGGTGCACTAAACAGTCTGAAGCTAAGCTAAGTCTTCCGTTTTCCAAGCTAAGGTTTTTTAATTGATAAGGTTTATTGATCTTTCAAGGGGCAACCTTTGAAAATCATTTTCACCAAGGGGTTTGCAGTAAGGAACAGAGTATATCTAAATATTTAGAATTTCAGATATAATTCAACCAAATATCTGCCAAGCATTTTGCAGGAGCAACTACTGTTCTGCAGGGAAGATAGGATAATATATTCCTTTATTAGTCCCACATTTAGGGAAATTTCCAGGTGAACACATATTTAAAAGTTCTGTTTGCTAAAATGCCAAAACTACCACTGAGTGCTCGTACTGTGTGATCAACATTGCAGCAAACCTCTCTTACATCACTACCAAAGTATTAATGCATGACCAGAGAAATCAGAGTGCAAAATTATACCAATCACAAGACTTCATAAAAGATTGCTAAAGTCTCAATTAAGAGTGCGCTCCATTCAGAGGAACCTGACCGTGACGCGCCTTTGTGAGAAAACAAGACAATGAAAGAAAGAGGGCAAAGAATTGAAGAGTTAAATCCAGTATTAATACTGATACTGATACTAATCTGTGGGCAAGGTCAAAGACCCGGTTACACACCAGAGGCTATAAAGGCTCAGAGGTGCTGGTCAGCCTGAGCCGAAAAAGCTGTGATCACTCTCTGAGCCTCTGACCTGGGCGAATGAGAGGCCACTACCCTAGTGGCAACCACTATCTCCTATCAGTCTTCTATCCAGACATCTATAGGCTACCTGCAGGCCCTCAGGCGAGAGCTATCATATAGCCACTGTACCGAGCACCCCTGTCTTTACCTAGCAGTGGAGATTTATTGTAATTAGAAGATTCCTTTACAAAAGCTTGGGATCAGCGTTTCTTCAAGGATCTCTGTGCGGTCCCATGGGGGACACCCTTTGATCCCGACCTCCGAACCCTTAGGGTTAAGCCTTGCCTTTGCAAATGAGTTTGACATGATGGACCACTTCCTAATTGGCCAATTGCTCAGTGCCATTTCTGGGTCCTGCTGGTTTAACAAGTGTATGTTTTCCTGCACTCTCCAGTGCCTTACCGCATCAGTACTGACGGCTTTGAAGTGAGTCTTTCCCGCCAGGACGCAGATTCATATGCCTTGCTACAGAAATCTAGGGGCTCATCATACATGGAAAATCATATCATAGAGTTTTTACAAGTTCTATGTACAATCTTCGATGACAACAGAAATAAATTCCCCTAAACGTGTACAATCTCACTACTCTGTTAGGACTTTAAAATAATCAGTGTTGCTTGTGTATTCCACTGGGACTCCCACATGTTTTCTCTCTTTTGTCTCTTTCCCTCCCACTGTGTGTTAGCCTGATAATGCTGAAGGCTATAGTAGCTCTTAAACCATCAGAGACATTGGCAGAGAGGACTGGCGGTGTCGAGTCCCACCCTGCAGCATGTGGTTTGTAAGTTTCTGCCCCTCCCTCCCTCCATCTTTTTTCCCAATCAGATTAGTTTGTCTAATAGTGAGAGGAAAGGTTGTTGCCAGTAGGCCCTGCAGGCTTGGAAGAACAGGTGGCCAAGTGCTGAAATGGTTTCTCTGCATTGATCTGCAAAAACAATGAGACAGTCTGCACCCGTGTTTCCTAGATCACAAATAACTGAAAATTAGTGAGGCTTTTTAGGATCAGAGTATCTACAAGTTTAGAGAAAATCCTTTTTTTTTTTTCAACAATACTTGAATTCTTAATTGATTCAGTTTTCACAAATGTATTGAAGTAGTGCAATGGCTTGGTCATTCTACAACAGGAGAAAAAATGTGTCCTGCTCCCTTGCATTGCCACTATAGTTCAACAGTTACCTGCACCTGTATCGTGAGACATCTTTCAAATCTATCTGCAGACCGTTACTCAGATGGATTACCCAGTAACCTTTCCCGATGACCTCTACAGGGTTTGTTCATCCGTTGGACCATGGGAATCTCCCCAGCCAAAATACCTCCTCCCCACTACACCGAGAACGTGCCTCACCAGCCGCCTAGCACCAAGACGGATTGTTTAGGGGTGCAGAATTAGTCAGGTCAGGGAATCCTTGGCCTCAGGCCTGGCTAATTACTTTCTAATGTGACGACGATTCTTTTGAAGAGCTGTTTTCTCGCTGACCAAATCCCTTTAAAAGCATCTTGGGGGTGCAAAGGGGTCCGAGACGGAGTGCGCTGTGGCAGGCCACACCAGGGCCAGAGGGGGGGCTCAGGTTACACCCTGCCTGCCGTGATGCATTGTTGGTGGGACGCCTAGGCTCCAGTGCTCCCCCTCCCCCTCCTCAACCACCACCACCACCTCCATCCTCCTCCTCCTCCTCCTCCTCCTCCTCCTCTCAGCACTGTCCCTCCAAGTGAGGCTGCCGCAGAGCCTCGTAGAAACTCTGACACCAGTCCAGAGGATGCACTCTGCACATGAAACCTTACACTCAACTAATGGTTACAAATGTGTTTTCAAAGAAATCCCAGGTCTCCCATATAAACCATAGACTCACACTGCTGGATGAGCATATACAGTATGTACACCCACACAGTCACTGCACACAAATGTGGGCACACTGTTACACGCGTCTGGGACAATTTGTGTTGCTGTTCCGGGAGATTTAAAAAGAACTGCATGGATGTTGAGATATGAGGTTGCTCTCTTAATTCACTGCTGTGGGAGACAAGACAGAAAAACCAAACACTTTATATTTCAACTGATGTCAGGTCATTTGATTTTTACCACCCTAATGACAGAACTTTAACAAATCACTGCAATGACAACCAAACATATCAGCAAGTCCACACCTCAAGGAATTGCCTTTAGAAATTGCAGGTGGCTTGTGGCTTTGACTGACACATCACACGGATTTCAGCGACCTCTTGCTTTCTTTCTCTCATTCCCTCAAAGAGAATGTATTCCCTTCCAGGGGACTGATCCCTAATTAGCTGTCAGGTGATAGTGTGCTGCTTTCATTGTGTTCCCTGCTGCTGCGCTGCAGGCTATGTGGTCAGCAGTCAGTCTCAGACTGAAGTGACAGATCATCTCTCTATACACCAGACCCCTGCAGCTGAAAGAGACCACTTGGTCCTTACAAAGAGATCCCAACTCTCCATATTAAGAAGAACTCAATATCAAATCTCATAACAAACATATCACTGACCCAGAAAAGACAAAAGGATCACTTGAGAATCTGTCTGTGCTCTCACAAATAAAAACAATAGCCAGTGATATGTTTGTCTCCCACCAATAGACAACTGATGACTGGATTTGGGTCTGAATTATTTATTGGCCCTTTGTGTTTGTCAGTTTGTTCAGTTTAGGTGATTTTAATGGAGAAAAGATACTTCTTATATCATGTTCCAACATTCAGCGAAACTGACAAAAAAAAAGCTTTTGGAAAATCACAATCACATTTTGCCATTTAACTGCAAAAATAACTATCCTTTTCCTGTATTTCCCAATAAAAGCCATATCTTCTAACTTCACAGGATATGGCAGATAGGTAATTCCTGATATAAAAGATATGATTTCTTCCTGTCTGTCTGTTAGTTTCACTGCAGGTCTCCTCCAGACAGTTCCAGTATCCACCCAGGCAGCAGAGGGACCTTGTTTGAAGGTCATGTCAGCACCGGGGTGTAAACGTTAGACCTTTTTGTGGTCAGGGTAAATGTACAAGGCCGCCCTGCGGGAGCACTCCTTCCCTCTCTTTAATCGGCGTATAACAGGCCCTTGTAGAGCCAAACTGTCTGCGACACATCAGCACTTAGAAATAAAAACCCCTCAGCCAACCCTGCGACGGCTGCGGTTGGAGTACGGCAGCTGGATCATTTCAGAGGGACAACACAGACAGGTCTGCTGGTAGAAGGGAAACAGGAAAGGGAAAATCCATACTAAGACTGAGTACATACATCTTATTTCTGTTGATGCTGAAATCTTCCAACTTGAACATTTAAATATAAAATAATTACGTATCATCCCGAAGATGGCAAAAAGAGTTGCAGGTCTCCCTTGATAATGATGAAAATTGTGGAACTGTTCCACTGACTGACTGTTGACATAGTAGTGCAGGTGTATTTTATGGCACTATCGATAACACTGCAATAAATGAACCTAATTTGTATGTATGATTACAGTGTTTAGCTCTAAGTAAATCAATTTTGACGTGTGTCCCTGAATGACATTACAGTTTTAGTTCTCTGGTTTTAAGCTTTTGTCTTTGAAATGAACCATGCAAAACAATAACATATAATTTAATATTAAAGAGGCGTTTTATGAACCTGTATATGTTTTTGCTGCTCTGTGATCTGCAGTACATGCCACAATAATTTCAAGGCTTGTACCCCTAACAGATTTTTCTTAATGCTCCAACTTCCACTGTACACTCTGTAAATAAACAGTCGAGAAAGTAAAGAAGACAAAACACAGAATACACAGCCATCTCTCTGTCAGTGAAGCCAATAATTTGAAGGAGCCGAGAAAGCAAACTTAACAGTTCTAATGCTCCAGCCGAGAAACTTAATTTACCAATTTGCAGGAAGACAAGATGGCAGGAAACAAGCCAATTTGCCACGTGTGCAGCGCACAACAAACCCCAGCCCCGCTCCCCGGCCTCATGAGAGGTAATTATCCCTAAAAAAGAATGCCATGCTGTATTAAGATGTAGCCGCATCAAAACGAGGGAGGCAGCCTCATTACAAGTAATTATGAGGGAATTAGAAACATCATTTAACTAAACGAGCAAATAATGTCCAGGATATTGAAGAAGCTGCCTGCACTTCTGCCGACCGCTGCAAGTCCCATTACAAAAATTGTAGGTCTTTAATAGAATAATGACATGCTTTATCTTCCCTGCCTCTCTCTGAGAGGGTCTTGGAGCAGAGGGAAGGGCTGAAGGAGAGAGGGGAGGATGTGAAAACAACTGTTGCAGGGCTCTCGGTCCCCAGTGTGGTCTCACTCTTGAGTGTGTAGCATAAGGCCTCCAAGATAATCCCCCTATTGTCCTTACAAATACAAAATGGAGAGCAGAGAATTGTATCTCACATCCATTATTGTGTCAAAGGTAATGCTAATGGACTTATCTCTGGAGTAATAGCCGGGTTCTCCACACGTACCGTAGCCTAAAATTGTTTGATGAATATTGGACAGCGAATGGCACTTCAGAACAGGCAGTTCAAGAAATGGTTGGTAATTTAACAATGAAGCGTAATGCATTTTGCCATTAAAGCCCTAATCCAGATTTCTGGTTAAATATTGTTCTTGGGGAGTTCAACTTGGAGATGGAAAGGCTTTTATTGTGGTTTAAATAAGTGAGCTACTTGTATTTGACCTTTAGTCATAAATGTGTAAAAAAAAAATAAAATATGTTGATTCAGAATTATGAGTCTAAACAAATAGATTTCAGACTAAACCCCAATAAATGACAAACTTAAAAAAGGTATTTTTTATTCAAAGCTTGCTATATTATAGTGTTTCTAAAGATGTCTCAGTAACCATTTGCATTAGGATTTAAACAACTACACCAAATAATTTCCAAAGCTATGACTTTACCATATTTGACTAAACATACTTTATCCATATGTTACATTTCCCATTTCCCTTTGCCTGGTACAGTACCATATTCCTCTTCTGTTAAGGAGAAGGGGTTGGGGGTTGGGGAGGAGGAGGGGGGGACAAACACAATTTCCCTTCAGCTCCTTCATTTCCAGTTGATATAAAACAGAATCATGAAAAATCACTTCTGGTCCAAGCTCTCCTTTTTAACCATTAACCCATAAATACAGAAGCTGGTTAAAGCCAGCGGATGACAGGGCCTGCCTCAAAAACCTTGTTAGGCTCCCCTCAAATTCATTTAGGGAGCAAACAGGTCTTGAGAGTTGTCTGGCTTAATGCATTGCGATCGCTTTTAAAACTCTTGTCTTGAGGCAGACCCGAGGCTCTGCATCTGCTCGTGGTGTTATACTTCATAACCTTCCACTCTAATATGAAGCCACACATACCCTCTTTAAATCAAATGGCTGTAAATACGTTGGGAGCCGGTTGAAAAGCCCTCATCCAAATACACGATGAGGAGATGGAACATGAAAAAAGAGAGTTCTTCAAATATTAGACGAGAACATGATAAATAAAAAGTAATGTTGTTGCAGCCTTTTTAAATTTAATGGGGTCTCTATTAAGTTAGTTTTGATCTACATCATTTTATCTCAAGATGTAAAAGAGGTGATATCCAGAGGTTTTAGTATAATTCATTATGATCCTGTAAATATGCTCTAAAAACTATCCTGAGAATCAATTTGCCCGGTGCTCTCTGTCTTTGCCTCTCCCTCTCCACACTGTGTGTAGCCCACAGTTTCCATTACTCCCATCATAAATTATACCACAGAGTGAATTACACTTGCTTTTCACCTTACCAGGCAGGTTTGATGAATCCTAAGGCACAACACATCATCTCAACAAATCTTCATCACCATGCCAGTCGCTGTCTCTTTGCAGTTTAAACCACTTCAAATCATTTTCATTGCCCCGCTATTAAAATTTGTAATTCACACCTGCCATTGCAGTGATACATAGTTACATCGAACCCCCTCCTCTCTACCCCCACCTATCCCTCTCTTTCACTTTCTCTCTCCGGCTCCTATTCCCTCCTCTGCTCGTCACTGCAGCTCCGCACATCTCTCTCTCGGCCTGTCTTGTAAATCAAACAACCTCAGGTGACAGGTCATGCAGATTTCCCACAAGTCACTGGGGTGCAAACATCCATCCAAAAGAGCGGCGCATTGCCGTCACACCTGATGACATAATGACCACTTGGAAACTAATAAACAGCTTCATTCAACCAAAGCTATTGCTCCTTTTCATAAGCGTTACTGTCCCCCATCCCTCTCTCTATCTCTCTTTTCTCTCCCTCTCCTATCTGTCACAAATTCATCCTGCTGCACCTCACCTCTCCGCTGGTGCCGGAGTTACCCATAAATCACTGCTGTTGTCTAACGCTATCCATTTTCCCAGAAACACAGGGCGGCTGTTGCAGAAATTGGGTCAGGCATAATCTGCAGGGCAGCAGAGCCTGGCTAGTCATGATTCTGCTAGGTAATGTAGCCATTAGCACACAGTGAGAGATTGGTGGGATGGGTAGAAGGGGTTGGGTGGGTAGGGGTGGTGGCGGGGGCCCCCGTACATGATGTGACACCCAAGAAAAGCTGGCAAATGACACGGTTTTATCGCTCCCCATCAACAGCAGGACATCTAGGTGTTTGTGTGTGTGTGTGTGTGTGTGTGTGTGTGTGTGTGTGTGTGTGTGTGTGTGTGTGTGTGTGTGCGTGCGTGTGATTCTGTTCAGGCTTGTGTTTAATATTTGCGTGTCTTGAATTGCTATGAAAAAGAAAATTCAACTTTGACAATATGAGCTGACTTAGCTCTTGGAAAACTACACTATCTTCTGAATTAACAAGACATACTAGGCACGGTGTCCAGGATTCAAAGTGTAACTGATACAGTAATTCATTACACAGATGGAGGAAAGAGAACAGCTTCGATTAATGGGAGTCCTGAACTTTGACAATATGCCGCTTTATTATGTTTCCCCTTACAAGGCCTGATGCTGGGAGGCAGACTTCAAATGAGAGAAGATCCGACCCAGAGGCATGATTAGCTTGTGACAGTGTGCATCTCTTTTCCACCCTGCAATGTGCTTTATCTGCTTCTTAGTTGCCTCTGTATGAACTGCTCAGGCAATTCACCTTTGGATTTACAGCATAGCAGTGTTCATAAATTCTAAATTAATCTGAAAGTATTTGCAGGATGAAAACCTCTAGTTTTAAACACAGCTCTGGTATTTTATTCTGCTTGCGAGGCTAATGTGCTCAGGAATAAAATGATTACAGAAGCTGCAGTATGAGCCTTGCAGAGGAATAAATGCATGACATTTCACACTGCATTCCTACAAATGCCTCATCCCTCCACAGACACACGCCGCAATTAAAAATGCACCTGTCAAGAAGCACAAATTTTTGATGTAATCACAGAAGATGTATGGAAAGATGTGTGAGCTGACAGCAATGTAAACTACGGTATAAAGAGTCATGTCATAGATGTTAATTAATGCAAGTGTCTTCCAGGTTTTTACCTCATGTCAGTCACGATTAAAGCACAGGTCTTGTCACTTTGAAGCACCTCTGATAAAACCCTGCAGGTGAGAATTACTGCAGCTCTGCAACATAAATTCACATTTCATTTCTGGCTATATTGTGAGCCTTTAACACAGAGAGATCGCATTGCATCACTATAATAGAATGGCTTGTAAAAAATATTGTTTACTGTTTGGATACTCTTCAAAAGAAGTATTAAGAAGTATTTAACATTTGCCTCGTTCACTTGAGTGTTAAAATTAAAGTGCACAAAAACAGCCCATAAAATAAAACCAAGCAAGCCCAATCTTCACTGAAATAGAAAATTTATTGAATGAGAAGGTTATTATTGAAGGTCTAAATTACAATAGAAACAACGATATTTTTTCTTCCCTTAATTGGAATAATTATGTTTTTCCTGTCAGGTGAAATAAAATGACTGATGCCTCGCGAGATATCTGACAAACCAATTAGCCTATCAATAAAAAAAGCATTTGTGGTGAATTCCTTTTTTTTTTTTTCTTTGAATGTGATATGAATTATCAGTTAGGGGAGGGGGAAATAAAAGTACAAAAATTATTATAATTAATTATACACATGGTGTATTTTATACATTTAGGGAAGCTTGATTGCTTTGTGGTGAGACGCACAGCTGCTGCATAATTTCCTCAACAAATAAAGTGATACAGTTAATATACAGCGGTTATGTGGAGACACTTATGAGGATGTTTTTGTACAGCAGAGTCAGTCAGTACTCGATCTTGTTGTACAGGTTGTATAAAGGTAACGCTGGCAGGTTGCTCCCCGGGTAATATAGGGGCGTCGGAAAGGCGATGGACCGGGGGACCGGCACGCGCAGTAACGAGTTATCTCTGAAAACCAGCGGCATCCCCACTAGAGTCTGTGCGGAGGCGTGGGCCATGTTGGCCGCCTCCAGCTCGGCCGATAGCTGCCGTTTCCATTTGTTCCTCCTGTTCTGAAACCACGTCTTGACCTGAGTCTCCGTCAGCTGCAGGCTGGAGGCTAAGCAGGCCCGCTCCGAGCTGCTCAGGTAGCGCTTCATGTCGAAGGTGGACTCCAGCTGGTACACCTGACTCCGGGAGAACACCGTGCGCGTCTTCTTCTTGGCCGAGCCGCCCTGCTTGTCCGCGCCCCCGTCCGCCTGTCTCTCCTCGGACAGCGGGGACAGCTGGTGGCACGGTCTGTCCCGCTCCTCCTTATAGTCCTGCAGCAGAGGCGGCGGCAGGTGCGCCCGCCGTGCGTCACTTCCAGACAGGAGCGCTTTGGCTGGACCTGAGCGGGAGGAGAGAGGGTGAGCATCCAAACCTGCACATGCACGCGTGGTTTTAAGCATTGAAAAAAAAAAGTGAGGGGAGAAAATACTTTTTGCAGTTTTTCCCACCATACTCGGTTGGAGAGTTCGTCAAGTGTGAACTCTGACTCCCTCAATCGGCTCTGAAAGCCGCTGACTTTTTAAACAAACAATCCAGTCATGAGGACGCTCAGAGTACAGTCAGCTATTAATTAAATCCAGCTCTATTTAACGCTCAATTGACGACGTGTAGTGCGGCCATTTTAGAAACATGTTTTATCAATTAGCAGGCTCAATTAAATTTGAAATGAGAGGAAAGACACAGGGCTAATTATTCGACCCTTCCTCTGTTCTGCTGCTGCTGCTGTGATGATGATGATGATGATTAGTCTGCACATGACAAACAAGTGGATGAGCTGGATGAGAGAGTCACAAACACAGGCTCGTGAAATGTGAGCAAACAAAAATAGACAACTAGAGGCCTGCTTAATAGAAGAATAAATAAAATATTAGAGAGTAAATAAAAAAATAAAAAAGTGCAAAACGTGTGATATTTTACTTTAATTCTTCTCTTGTTTAAAATTACATTTTCTCCCTTCTCCATAATAATAATAACAATAATAATAATAAAAATAACAGAGTATTGCTCACCTAAACAGGAGAAGTTGTGCGCTTGGTGCTGGCTGCATGGCTCGCTGTGACCCGTGTCGGAGCAGAAGCAGTCTGCTGAGTCCTCCCCGCCGCTGCACTCCTCCTCGGATGACACCGACAGGGAGCGCCTCCTCGGCGGCGGCGGCGGCCCCTTGGAGAGCTCTTTCGTGCCGGAGCGCGGCGCATCGGACGGCGTGCCTAAAATAGACTGGATGGTGAAGCTGGAAATCGGGCCCGACGAGCACTTGCTCCCGCTGTCTTCTGCGCTACTCATTCTCGCTTCATAACAGTATTGAAGTATTGCCTGAATGTGTCTCTCTTGTATTCCGTTTTTTTGGTTTCTGCACGTTTTGGTGCGTAAAAATGACCAGAGCGGCTTTTGTCTTCTTCCACCCCCCCGGTCTGTTTAATTGTGGAGTTTTAACATTGAAGGAGTTGAAGGTGTTTTTTCTGGAGCTCGGGGAACATGAGTGTATTCCTGGTCCTCCTCCTCACGCTCTGGATCAGGGGCAGCAAGGTTGCGTTGCTTCATTTGCATGTAGGTAAGCTCCTCCTGGGCCAATGGCAGCCTCCAACACGAGCCCGGAAATTTCAAACTCCTGTCAAGGTTTGAGACGGGATGAGGAGAGAGAGAACAGCAGTGCTCGTTTCTGCTGCTCTCACACGTTCAAACCGTGCAAAAACTGTAAAAAGTGCAACCTTTACTTTTTATTTTGTTTTTAAAAATGCAATGAATTAATGTTGTTTTATGCAAATTTAAACTTGGTTATGAAATTTTAAATGCTGTAAATATGTTATGTCTTTAAAAATGTGTTATTTATGCGATTTATTTTTGCAACACAATTCCTTAAGAGTATGTTATGATGCTTACATTTATAAACACAAATACCAGCAACCTGCACAAGCCAGAAAAGGTTCAGTCAACTGAGGATGACCTCATGCACGAGCTGTCATTTTTTCTATTCTCCTATGTTAAACTGGCCGGGGTGACTCCAACACACATGCAGCCTTGGAAATCATACAGAGGCCTCAGTCATTTTTCCTGAAAATAATAAACTCATTCCGCGTCCATTATCTGCGATTAAGAATTAATTTGATCATTACTGAGCTAATCTGCCTCGTGATGACCGCGCGTGGAGTGGAGGCCGGCTAATTGATTGACTAATTGATTGGAGATGGTGGGGGCTGAGTGTGTGCACGTGTGTGTGTGCACGTTTGTGTGTGTGTGTGTGTGTGTGTGTGTGTGTGTGTGTGTGTGTGTTGGGGAGGGGGCGCGCTTCCCAGCACCGCCCTCCTCCCACCGTCACCACCCATGCGCTATCTGTGTGTGTGTGTGTGTGTGTGTGTGTGTGTGTGTGTGTGTGTGTGTGTGTGTGTGTGTCTGGACAGCTGCGGGGCTTGAGCTGCAGGTTCGGGCACATTATCCCGCTTTTACTGCTTTGTAAGGGAGCCCCAGACACATTACAAATGGTCAGCTTTAATCATCATGTCAGCGCCCTTCCCGGTAGCCACACAACCGGTATTCTGTGTTAAGACAAGCTGGAAAGAGGCTGATGTTGTTGATGATGATGAAGATGAAGATGATGAAGCTGATGAAGATGAAGATAATGATGCTGATAGCACCTTCTATCGTCACTGTCATCATCATCATCATCATCATCATCATCATCACCAGCAGCAGCAATAGCATTATCATTATTATTACTCTCATCATCATCATCCTCATGATCACCACCATAATTATTATCATCATCACCATCAAGATCACCATCATCATCACCACCATCAGTAGCAGCATCTGCATCATCATCATCATCGTCATCATCTTCACCAGGATCATCACCACCATCATTATTACCATCATCATTATAATCAAAACCAACATCATCATCATCATCATTCTCACCAGGATCATCACCACCATCATCATCATCACTATTACCATCATCATATCACCACCAACATCATCATCGTCATCACCACCGTCATCACCATCATCATCATCATCATCATCATGGGAGCCAGACAGAAGCATCTGGATCCGTGCGTAAATATCGTAGACTGGCAGCGGGGCCAGCAGCTGCTTAACGATCTTAACAAAACGCTTACGCAGGGGAGGCTTTACTGAAGGGGGGGCAAATATATGAGGGCAGCCGGGGCGGAATGCTGGATTTATGGTGGTTACACATAAGGCGTGAAATCTGCAATGACAGTTAAATGGGTTTATTTTATATGCCGCTCTTTTCAAACAAAGACCTTTGTGGGTGCGGGAGCCTTCATCACTTTCAGACGACTTTTGCAAAGTGAGACCAGTTCATCATGGAGATAGTGGACAGAACAGCGCCGCACAGGGTGAATTACACGCTGTTTTTATGCCACAGTTGGCTTTTACAGGGCCAGTCGTGCAGGCCTAGAAGTGCAGTTGCCTGTATTAGTATGGAAATGCCCATCCTTTACTCGTGTTTCTGCGCCTTTCACCTTCATCCGCAGAGGCCCCCAAACAGCGAGGAGCGCGCCTAAGTTTGCGCTCGATCACAATGATGGGTGGCACATGGGCGCCCTACCGCAAGAACAGAACAAGATCTTTAGCAGGAGAGAAAGGTCTGAGGAAGACAGATGAAGTTATGAGGCGCTTTGATCTGCGAATCAAGCTTCGATAAATATTAAACAAAGACCCCTTTTTACACGTGTGTATTATGATATATGGCGTGTCCAAGTCTAGAATAAGGAAATTACCAGAGAAAATGATATCAATAAATTTTCTAAGTATAAACGTTGATTATGTTTCGATTTTCATTCAAGAGAGCGAGGCCTGCTCTTTTTTCAGGAGGCGATTGTGTGTGTGTGTGTGTGTGTGTGTGTGTGTGTGTGTGTGTGTGAGAGAGAGAGAGAGAGAGAGAGAGAGAGAGTTGTAAACCAGAGAGCCTAAGCCCTGGAGGTGTACAATTTATGTAATCTGAGTGTGGAAATGAACTGGGTAATTTATTGGAAAACACAAAGTCAGGAAGATTGGATCAGTACAGCCTATCCACAGGCTCCTATCCATCAAGTTCCAATTAACAACCTAACCATTGAGTTTTAATGGCTTTCCAATCTACTGCCCTGATAGACTCATCAATTCCTCGGGGAGAAATTAAGAAAATCGACCGCCCCTCGGCGTTTCGGTGTCATTCTTCACAGCAACTATATGTCAAATTAAAAACACAATTAAAATTTAAACTGTTCCAATCAGACGGTGCCCCGCAACCTATGTTTCACTTAATAGAACTTTGATGAAAATCTGATGCTCGCATTCAATCAGCAAAGCAAATGGGATGGCTTTTAAAACAAGATTTCCTCCATTTCAAGATGTGTCAAAAGAGTTGTTCGAACGCACGAGCGCGTGGAGGACTCGGATCACCCCAATTTGGATTTTGCACTTTGGGTCTATGACGGGACGCGTTTGTTGACGCGCGTGACAAACGTGGAAGATGCGTTTGAGGTGATTTACCTGAACTTTTTCATGCACGTTTTGCATGAAGGAGCCACCAGTGAGGATGTTTGTTGTTTGATTTGATTTGTTGTATGATTTGTTACAGAAATGTTAAAAAAGTGGAAAACTTCATATGATAGGCAGGTAGATAGATATTGTTCATCCCAAATGGGGAAAATGGTTGTTCCAGCAGCTACAATATGAAGTAGACACAACGAATATCACATTAAATAACATAACAACAAGGTGACATAAAATACCACACTGTGTAATTTACAAGTAGTTTTTAGGGGAAAAAAAAACCCAAACAAACCACTGACTCTAATAGTAGTAGCAGAGGTTGTGCAGGACAAACAGATCAGAATCTATGCATACACGACAACAAAGTGAGTGTTCTCTGTCAGACTGAGCTGCAGGTCAGTCTCTCCACATGGCCCCTGTCTTGGTATAGAGCCCTGCATGTGCCAACCCATCTACCTCGGACAACCTCATTCATGAGCCAAAGCCAGAAATGGTAAGACTTCTGCCATGACAGACACTATTTTTGCTTCTTTAAATAAGTGCATGCATGTTTGCATGCATTTAACACACTTGTATAGTCCAACACATGTGGGCAGATGTCAGTGGGGCAAGGTGATCTAGTCCTGCGTTTCCAAAACTGCCACTAAAACCCACGAGGACTCAAAATTACCCTGCTCTCCATTTTTAATGCAACCCACTGCACGCAGTCCCCGGTCACGTCCGTTTGCCCCCCGTTCTCTGCAAATGTGCTTTATCTGATTTTGCCCCCTCTCCCTTCTCTCCTTTACATAAAGATGTGGCACAAATGGAAATTATCGAGTGGTAATTTTTTCAATTTATGCGCGCAAATCAAGGTCATACGTTGCTCTTACTTGACGCGATATGATGCAGACGTTCACGGATCGATATGTGCCAGAGGAATAATGCCATAGCAATCTATTAATTTGCAGTAATGGGGCCGTGTGGAGCGTGCGTGGTAGGTGCACGTCGATACTTGGGTGATCTGACGATATTTGAATGAACCCTTTGTCTCTTGATGAGGTCATCATATGGAGTTTATTGCTGACTGATTCATTTCCAATAAGTGCGTTAATAGATGAAAACAGAAAATGACCTTTGAGGCAGAGCATGATGGGGCTCATAGTGGATTTTTTTCACTCGTAATATCAACTGCTAAATTTTGAATTTCAACTATTTTCTTTGGGTGATATTTCTCATGTTTGAGTAATTCGAATGCAGTATTGTTTTAGTCTTGTTATTAGAGTTTACTGAAGGAAGACTGAACCTTCAGATTGTCCTAAACTGTCCTCACAGTATGAAGCCATCAGCAGTTTGTCTGCATGAGCCAAACACAGTACAAAGCTTTGTTGAGTGTTGATGTTTTAATTAAAGGGAAGAAGGTTGGACTTTCTCTGCAGATGTCTAATGTGTCCACCTGGACTGTGCCACCTAGACTATGTCACCTGATCACAATCTGGAGGTGGATTCTGTTCAGATTCAGAGGAGCAAATAAATGTTAAAACCTTTGTTTAAATTCCATCACTGTAATTATTTATTACTGTTCATTTATTACGTATTATTGTTGTGTTTCACACTCAACAGAGGCTGAAATGAGTGCTCACTCCCTCCCCTCAGCCTCCTCCTCTTGGATCTGTATTACTCTCTTGTAACTTTATACACCCGGTTTTGTAAAATAAAATAAAATACTAAACACTCACACTAGTAAAATTTCTCAAAAAATTCCTCACTTTCAGTATCATTTTTTTTCAAATTCCGAAATCACGCAAGATCTTAAAATAAAGTGGAATTTAAATCTCTCCGCATTCCCTCAGAACTTGTGCATCCTTATTCAAGAAATATTAAAGCAGTTTAATTTGGATGAAAAATAAGCAGGATTGTCTCAATGTATTTTTAAAAATCTTTGTCATACTTTCAATTGTGCCATTTAATTATTTGTTAACAAACTTATGAACTGAGCTATTCGCATCAAGTGTCATGTGACACCTGTAGGTTTGTGTTACAAAGTACTAGTTTAATAATTGATCTCCAATAAGAAATTTTACACTTTTTTTTAAAAAAAACCTTTTTTTTTTTAATAAGACGAGTCATTCATTTAGATTTCACGTTGCAAAATAGGCTTTAACTGTGGAGACATATTGGGTTGTTGTTGCGTAGAGATTTAAAATATATGAGTACGGATATCATTTTTGTATAAAAAGTTTTTTAGACCCTAAAACAACTATTTAAATATGAAGTGGCATCACAAGCGATCCTTGTAAAAGGAGACGTTTCCTCATACAATAGTCAAAAAAATAAAATGAAATTCAGAAAAAAAAT
The DNA here is from genome assembly GCA_037975185.1 of Centropyge bicolor. NCBI lineage: Eukaryota > Metazoa > Chordata > Actinopteri > Pomacanthidae > Centropyge > Centropyge bicolor. Next base: position 231,878 of record JBBMOC010000028.1, read on the forward strand.
GCTTAAAATACGAAAATAATATAATAAATTAAAAAACAAGAATGTTAAGTTATTAAATCATAAGAATGGCTGAAAGTGACGGCTTCCTGCAACAACAAAAGAGAGAGGTGGAGACATCTTTCCACCCCACACTGAACTAACAACACACACACACACTTACACACAAGGCCAGGAGAGAGAGAAAAAAATGCTAAAAGACAGCTCATACTCAGGGAGTAATGCCCTCTTCTGAATACATTACCCATAATTTTGGCAAGATGGTGGCAATTACGCATCTAATTGAGCAGCCACTTTTTATGTAAAATAACGTTTTCAAAGTGCATAACACTAAGATGATTACAGAAACCACCTGCCCAAGCTGTGTGTGTGTGTGTGTGTGTGTGTGTGTGTGTGTGTGTGTGTGTGTATAAAGGCTCTTTTTTTCAGAGCACAGATTAATTTGGGTTAAGGTCCATTTTTGTGTCTCTTGGTGCTGAAATAATTGTAAAAAATATTATAGTGACAAAAAAAATTCATGCTGATTAGAAAATGGCTCCATCTAACCTCTGATATTTTCTAATTCACTGGATACAGAAGTCAAAAATATCCTAAAATGTAAGGAATATTCTCCATTTATTTCACAACATGGTTCAGCAATACAATATCAAAACGTTGGTTTTACTGTACAAAGGAGAAGCCTCCCCCCGTGCCTCATTAAATATATACATTTACATATGTTTTTACACCAGTGTAGTCGATATTTTTGTCGCTCCCGTTCAAAAACACAAAGTAGATTAAGAGACACTGGAGCTCACACTTGTGCTTGACGGACGTGAACAAGAGTGAGAAACACTAAAACTAAACATAAAGCTACATGAGTATATTACAGCTGAGAGTGTCTTGATTGTCCCCCGTCAAGAGCTTTAAAAAGCAAGAGAAAATAAAAGGGAAATTACAACAAAGCCTCATCAATAATCCACCGAGAACAGATGACAAAATGTGTCTTTCCCCCCTTTTTTTAGTGGATTCATTCATTCACAGCTCGTCTTCAGTGTATTGCACATCATCGTGTTTTCAGTAGTGGAAATGGAAATCAAAATCAACTCATTGGTGCTGGATGATAAGCAGACTGTTTTTAGGTCTGTTTTTGTAAACAAGTTTGTTTTTTTTCTCACAGAGTTGGCCTGTCCTGCAAGAGTAATGGAGTAAAAAAAAAAAAAAAAAAAAACTAGGGAAAGACACTCATCAGGCAGTGTAAGCAGGTGGACTCCTGAGGTGATAATTAGATATAATAATAATAATAATAACAATAATAATAATGATAATAATAATAATATAAAATGGGATTTGAATTGAAAATGACACTATATATTTGCCAAAAAAAGGTCCATGTAGGCCTGACTGTGTCTCTTTTCTTTATTTTTTTTTCTTCATTGTACAAAAATATTAAGTCTTTTTTTTTCACTTTCAGATGAGTTGCTTCTGAAAATAAACTCTTTTCAAACCGGTCTGAGCAGCGGCACGGATGTGACGATGGGGTGGGAGTAGTAGACGCCAGGGTGCGGGAAGGTGAGCAGCGGCTGGCTGGCGGGCACGTTGGCCGTGGCGCCTGCGCTCTCCGAGGCCGAGTTCTCGTGGTAGAGGATGGGCACCCGGACTATCCTCTGCGCCGCGGCGTGGCTCAGGTTGGCCGCCTCCAGCTCCGCGGCCAGCTGCCTCTTCCACTTGTTCCTCCGGTTCTGGAACCAGATCTTCACCTGGGTCTCCGTCAGGTGCAGGGAGGCGGCCAGGCCCGCGCGCTCCGAGCTGCTCAGGTAGCGCTTCATGTCGAAGGTGGACTCGAGCTGGAACACCTGGCTGCGTGAGAACACCGTGCGCGTCTTCTTCTTGCGGCACGGCTTCTTATCGTCGTCCCTCTTCTTCCACTCCTCCAGCTCGTCCTTCTTGGCCTCCTCCGTGTCGCTCTCCTCCAGGATGATCTCGTCGCCGCTCTTGTTGTTGTGCTCGTCGTCCTCGTCCTCGTCTCTGGTGTCCGGCTCGGATTTGAGGACCAGGTCGGGCGAGTCTCTGTCCGTGCCCGAGGTGGGAGAGGAGTCTCTGGCTGCTGGCTTCTCGGTGACTGAGGGGGACAGAGGGACATTAGTCATAAAAACTGGGGCCTGATCCTTTATGTGTATTATTATTATAATGATTTTATTACAGCCTGTTGATAGTGGTCAACTAAACTGGTTATAAATAGAGCCACAAAAATAGTGAATATAAACTACTTTTAGAGCTGGATACGATTGATAACAAACATATGCAAACTGTTAAAATAACAACACATGCAATAAACTAAAATATTAAAAATAAACAAGATTTTATTTATAAGCTTTATTCTAACAAATAGTTGCTTCACTCTTCTAACCGAACAAGCCTTTAAAAATATTCTTTGCATGAATGCACCATCATTCTAGCTCGTTTTAAATCCCCCCCTCTCTCATAAATAAATCACAGGTAAAAGCTGCAGTCAGTGGCCGAGCCTCTGGGGTAAAGATGTTCATCCCCAGCGCCAATAGACAAATCAAAAGCCCGCCGCGCATCGTCGCCCTCATCCCATGATTTGATGATGTCTGCTTCATTTTATGCTCAGTGTGTCACTTTATTGATCTATTATCCCGCGTGGTGGCATAACAAAACAGGCCTCCGCAGAGGGCAGATCAGTGGGAGCTCACCCAAAAAAAAATCCACTTTTATAGAGTAACTTTTCTGAGGAGGATGAAGCAACAACTGGATATGATCATAAATGCACAGGGGCTGAATTTGGAAAACTTTACTATCTATAAGTCAATGACTGAAAATAAATGAAAAGCTAAAAGTGTGACATTTGCTCGCTCCTGAGTGACACCCTATCCACCTATAACATAATAAACAAAGTTGTGTTCAGGCTTACCTTCGCTCCTGTGCAGGTGGGCGGAGGAGCTGAGGGCGTAGGGGTACCACCACGCCGAGGTGCGCTCCAGGTAGTGAGCCGGCAGACTAAACCTCTGCGCCGGCAGGTCGAAGCGTGGGAAGCTGAAATCCCCGACCTGGGAAAGGGAAAATCCTCCCTCCAGGGCCGCCTTGGTGGCCGCCAGCACCGGCTTGGGCTTGGAGGGTTTGCTCTCGCAGTTGAGCAAGTTCTTGATGAAGAAGGGAGAGTCCTTGGCCGAAGCGCACGACTCTTGCGTGGTCTCTGGCATCGCTGTGGATGTGGTCTGACCGCAGAGGACCACGGGAGAAGGATTTTGAGGAGGTGGGAAAAAAAACAAAAACACACTTACAGACTGTCGATATCCAGCCTGTGAGGAGTCCCTGTTTTATTCTTTAAGGCGATTTAAGGCGGATTTCACACCTGGAGAGCGCGTGGAAATGTGCGTCCTTCTCGGCTAGAAAAATAATAAAATAAAAAGCTTCGAGAGGGAACAAAAACAAGCAGGTGTGAACATGGAGATGTCTCATTCCGGGTTCTTTCGTCAAAAAACTGTGTCCACCGTGTCAGTCAGTCTGGAGTCTGATGCTAATGATGAAATAAAAATGTCATCCAAGTTAAATGCGCAAAGTAGGCTATAGGCGATTGGGCATGTACAATGGCAAATGGGATTAAGGGAGAGACGGTGAGAGAGGGAGAGAGAGAGAGAGAGAGAGAGAGAGAGAGAGAGCATCCACCCTCTCTGTGCGCTCTCTGGCTGCAAGCTGTGCGCACTCGCCTGTTATTGGTCTCATAGAGTCCAATTAGGCAGCAAATGAACGCAGAGCTGTTAGCGCCAAAAAAGGAAGGTTTGGGATGAAGCGCAGTCATCACACAACTAACATAAGAGTGAGACACACATCCATCCATAATCCAGCAGTTTATAGTGATGCATGTTTCGACCATTTTCACTCAGGCTGCAGGAGAGAAATTTGGATATTTGGGATTATATTTTAGTTGATGTTAGACTCCATTCTTTCCTTTTTAAAGACGTCTTTTTAAAAAGCCTACACAGCCTCTAGGCCTGTACTTAAAGTTTGCATTTATTATATTCTATTTATCCAAGGCCTGATTTTTTTGATGACATTGAATAAAAAAAAAAAATTTCTGAAAGAGAAACAATTTTACAGCTTTCCAACAACACAACATTCCTATCATGTAAACTTTTAAAATAACTAACTGCAACTAAAATAGCGCAGATCTCTCAATCATGTGCAATTTATTTTCATTTTATGAATCATTTAAAACTATTTTATTGTGCGCAATCATTAAAAATGTTCATCCCAACTTGACCAAATATAACAAATATCAATAAGAGAGTGTTTTGTTTTGTTTCTCAGACTCAGATATGAAAAAGGCCTGAGATCAACGTGTCACCAACAGGCGATTAGATTCATATTTCTAATTCATTGATTTTCACTGAGGGCCACTTCCACAGTGTCTGCTGGTCGTACACTCATTTATTCCTCCCTAATCGATTTGGTTAATTCATCCCTCAGATTGCACTCTTTGTAAATGTGCTATGTATATTCGCTCATTGATATTAATTGACTTGTTAAAAAGCAGTCCATTGGTTGGAGGCTGGTGGGGAGGAAGAGCGGAGACACAGCGTCCTCTGTGGGCCAAGAGGAGGAAATGCATGTCGGAGGAGCGTGTGTGTTGTGCTTATATTAACCACGTTGAGGGGGACAAAAGTCTCACCACACGGTCATATAGGGCAAAACCCATTTTCACAAAAAGGCAGATCACAAGACTTTTTAAAGCAAAATATTAAAAGTTTAGACTATCAGCGTTACAATGAATCTCCAGGGAACTAATACAAGTCAAAATGTGAGATCAAGACAGACAGTTTGATCATGTGTGTCCTAACTGTGATGTGCTGATTCATTTATGACTCATCATCATCATCATCTGTTCCCTAAAGACATTCATTAGCCATGTGATATGCAGCCACATAAAGGCTGTCAGTGATGAGGTAAATGTTGCACTGGGTGTCATTGTGCTTCTTTTTCCCCTCACCATCATCTGCACAGCTCTTACGTTCACCGGCATGTTCGTGTCATTAACGCGTGTCATTCATTTAGCGAGCTTCTCAAGTGGAGATATCCTGTTTCTGTGTTGTAATTACCGCCTGTCCTTATGTGGACATCATCACAGGTATTTGATGGCACTCTCAGACTGAGGTGTATATGTGGTTGGGAGTCTCTAGTAGTACACAATCCAAACAGGCAACTAGAAACTGAACAAGAAGGTCTGAAAGCTCCTGGAACTTGGTTACAGCTTCACCCATGTTTTGTTGTATTTATATTGTTTATATGCTCCACAACACACAGAAGAAACTGCTACTAATCTGGACAGGGGTTGTTGGATCAATGATCTCAAAAAGTATTTGTTTATAAGAGTCTGACATCCTGAACTAAACCTGGTAAGTCAAGATTAGTTCACATCCTGATTCTTACATATCTGATACATGTTTGCAAGTGGACAAGACTAGGCAATCCTACATTTGACCCCAGAATTATTGTTGTGTTTAAGCTGTTAAAAGTAAAGAAAATACACACATTTGTATATGACTTAAAATGAGACATTCTGGTACAAAATTATAGTCTTGCATAGTGCAAAAAATGGAACAAAGTGATATTTGTGCAGCCTACTATGATTTATGAGTATTTACTTCATAAGGTAAACAGCATACAAATCACTGACAACTTCAGCACCATGTACTTCACCTTTGCTAATCCCACACAATCAGGACTGAATATGTCACCAAAGCAGCACGAATGCTTGAGATTAAATCATGTCACATCTTCCATCATGTGTCTATCCTCAAAATAAATGAAATGCTCAGAATTTGGGAGCTGGTCTCTGTGCAGAAATCATTACTCTCTTCTCTGCACTATTATTTCAACCACTGCATTAAAGTGACTCTTGCAGGTCATGTTTTTAAATAGTCTAATAGAGACTGTTAAAGAGCCCAGTAATATTTATGGCACAAATAATACTTTACTACAACCCACTCACTATTAAAATGGCAGTCCAACATGCTAAACTGGGAATAACAAAAAGACAACAGATGCTAACCCTAAAAAAAAAAAAACTGTACAAAGTAAGATCCTGCAGTCTGTACTTAAAAAAAATACACTTCATATTATGCATTGATTAGAAACGTGCAGCAGACGTTGCCCTGAGGCCATATAGGCCTTCTGAATGCTCCATAAGTCTATTTTTGTTGCTCCTCGGGTAGGTTACTATGACTTTTATATTATTTATTTCAAAGCGCCCAGATATTGATTATTTCACAAGGAAAAATGACAAATGGCAGAAGGGAATGACACGGTCAGCAGGTTCTATTAGAGAAATGATAGTGTTGCTCGTGGTTTGTTAAAAGGTCCAGTTTAGATACTTTATAGGTTTACATCCATCATCGTCTAATGACCTATTTGATGAAAAACACGCGCTCTGGTGACAACGGCCCTGTGCAGCCAACTTCGCTTTGTAATTGCTCCCATATTAAATATAGATTTTTGTTTTGATATCTTGTGAGAATTCCTTTCTGTGGGCCAAAACTGTGATAAAAGACATGGATGCAACGGCAAAAGCTCGAAGGGAGAAAACTGGAAGGAAAATGGGGGAAAAAAATAGGTGGGTATGAGGTGTTTGATGGTGGAGCTGTGAGTTTGTGATTTTGAGCTGTAAGTCGTGGAGGAAGTATTCAGATCCTCTAAAGTAAAAGAAGCAATACTGCAATATGAAAATACTCCATTATGAGTAAAAGTGATTATTATTATTATTTGCAAAATGTACTTCAATAAAGTCAAAAAGGCAATTAAATTAGCAAGGAGCCAATTTTAACAACATTTTAAACTGATCTGTAGTTTAATCTAAACAAATGCAGCATGTTCTAAAAACTGATGAAATATAAAATCTTAATCTGTGAAGTAACTTTTAGCTAATGCTGTTAGACAACTGTAATCAGTGGTGGAGGAAGTAATCAAATCGTTTACCAATACAGCACATCATATTATACGCAAAACTCAAATGTCTTATACGTAACAGAGTAAAAAGTACATTTGCCTCTGAAATGTATTGGAAGTGGTATGAAATGGAATTACTATTTACTTTCCACCACTGGTTCTGAGGTTATTGGTCTAAACAGTGAAAGAAAAGAAAGAAGAAAAAAAAACATTTCAGCCCATTTGATTATTAACATAGATCAGTCTTCTGTTTTACTCTGTTATGACAGACCAAACACAAAGTAATACAGTGACTAATACAAAACGAATCTGGCTTTGGTAAATGTGGATGTCAGCTGATGAAACACTATCTACACATGTTACCTGTTGTTTTCATTTGGTACGCGGAACTGAAACAGACAGTTTGCACAGAATCCTGTTGGACAACAACGTCTTGGTATCGAGCTGCATCCACACAGACAGCAGCACTTATCACCACACCTGTCCACCCTATGTCCTTCTTGCACTTTTAACTGGACGCTACTGTTGGGACGAGCCATTAAACCAATGAAGGCCACACGGAGATTGCTTAGATTTAAGTATTGCTTTTAACTTGAAAGGGAATTGGTGGCCCTCCACTGACCCGGCAAGCTTTAATTGGGATTGTGCGAGTATTGATTTTAAGTGGCCAGGCGAATCTTGAATTACAGCCTGATTAGCTTTTACTCGGCACCTTGCACCAGCCAGTCGAAGGAGCTCAATGTCATCCAGGTTGGAACAGTTCAGCCACCACTTGTCTAGAGGGAGTCTTGTTACTTCCTGTGTAAACAGGAAACAACATGTATTTAAGGAGGGGAATGACAGTTCGTCTAGCAAATCTATTTTAGACGCGTATAAGACTGTGATATTCCCTTTTGGAAATATGAAAATATGTCGCTTAGCATGTAGCCTATGAGTAGATGTGAGCACATAGAAAGTATATTCTCCTTTTTATCTTTCCTGCTCTCATTTTATCCACATTTTATCACTCCTTCTCTTCCTTTATTGTTTCTCAGCAGAGATGATGGCCTCTGTAAGGTTTGGATGGAAACAGTCATAGGAGCGATGTAGCCCTTTTTCTCCATTATGAGCGGCTTCGTCCAAGCCCTCCAGGCACCCAGCCTCAATATGCACCCCCTGTCCTTCCAAAAACTCGGCCTTCGGATCGCCGGCTTTTACCCAGCCTGCCTGTATGTGTCATTACAACTCGATAATCTGGAGGGGGCAACAGAAAAGTTCTCATCAGTGTCAGCCTGAGATATAGATATGGGCCGGGTAACAAATGGCCAAATGCACAGGCAGCAGAGCAGACCATCAATAAAGCAATTTCTTGTGTCATAACAGCCGCGCTTTTCCTAAAGCCAACCTTTCAAAACTTTTCCCTCTGCAAATCGCTGCAGCCCCACCATTAGAGTCCTGCCTTGTGAATTTAATGGATTCCGTACAAACAATATTCCACCATAATGGAAAAGGTTGAAGTCACTGAAGACAGATGAAGTCATAAACACGTATAATTGAGAATCAAAGACCGATAAATTTTAAACTGCTATCCATTTTCTCTTTTTAGATGATGATCTATGTCAGCATGGCTACAGGAAAATGGAAGAGATTATGGGCGAAAATTATAACAATAAATTTTCTAAACATACACCTTGATTATGCTTCGATTTTTTGGAGGTGTAGAGGGCGAGGGGAGGGGGTTAGAAAGAAGGCTGGGATCGCTGAAAGCTTGCTGGCTAAATGGCACCATAAAATAGGTTCCCTGCTCTTTTGCCTGCAGAGCGTAGGCATGCCTGGAGGTGTGATTTTCCCCCCTCTAAATGGGGGAAATGAATTGTGTAATTTATTGCAAACGTGCACACAGTGAGATTAGATCAGCATATCCCATCAAAGGAACAACAATCAATCAGCCTCTAGTTAACAGCTTGAAACACATAAACCAGGGCACCTAATGGCTTTCCAATTTAACAGATTGATAGACTTATCCGGTCCTAAGGGATGAATTAAGAAAACCGGGTACTTTCACACAGGCACTGGCACTTTTGACAGGACCTTTTCCCCCCTCTAGCTTACTTACCATCTTTACTCCTGAATATAGAGATAAGGTTAACCTGAAAATAAAGAGAAAGTCAGTTTTCCCTCTTTTCTTTTTCTTTTTTCCCCCCTCTTTCTGTTTGAGAAAGCACTCCAGAGCTGATTTGTTATTCAGATGAGGCGGGAGTGGAAGTGTGTCAGATGTGGAGAATGGGCTCATTTTAATGACCTGATTATCGCGGGTCATTTGGAACTGTGAAATCAAGGGAGCTATTCAAAGCCACTTAACAATATCTAAATGTGACCCGGGCGACCCATTCAACCAAGAATGTAGTTTAAAGAAAGGAACTTGTTTGTTTCATATCTTATTACTCACATCATTGATTCATGCAAACTCATCAGCAAAAAAAAAAAAAAATTAAAAGAATAGTTTGATATTTTGGTAAATGCACCTTTTCTCGTTCTTGCAGAGCCAGACCTTTATTTCTGTTAGGTATATATGTAGCAGGAGCACGCAGTCTGCTAGCTTAGCTTAGCATAAAGACTGAAAACAGGGGGATACAGCTAGCCTGGCTCCAACCAAAGGTAAAAAATTAGCACCCTTAAATTCACAAATAAATATGTTGTATCTTCAACATTTAATTTGTACAAAATTAAAGTGTAAAAACATCAATTCAACATTTTATAGGGAGTTTTGTGCTGGACCATTTGTTAGCTACCCTTAGAAATAGTCCAGCACATAAACCCCTATAAAATTGTAAATTCTCATATTTCACAGTTTGGTTTTGGTACAGACAGAACAAAAATACAAAACGTATTAATGAGTGAGATTTAGATGTACTGGTAAGTGGATTTTGTTAGGACTGATCTTCAAAGCTGAATATTGCATCATTGGAAACAGTTCTTGAGTAGGAATAGTTTTGTACTAAAAAGATTGTAACATCTTAAATGAGCAAAAACCTGGAAGTCCATCTGGATGGTGATGCAGTTGCTTATAGCTTAGAAAACAAGGGAACGAACTATATAGTCACCGACTGTGAATCTTTGAACTGAACAAAACTATTTAAATCAGCAAAGTGATTTGAAATTTGCACCAAATACCAGCCTCAAAGAAAGATGTTCAAAGAAGGTTAACTGGCTGTACTGTCTTCTAAAGAGCTTGGCGACAAACCCAGAGCCTTGACCCAGAGAACTAGCGTAATGCACACTCAGTGTCACCATATTATCTTGTCCACATCCACAGAGACAACTGATCTCTCTATGTCACTGCATAATTAAGGAGCTGTTGGTATCAAGGATGTGGTCCTGAGAGGGATGAGAAAGTGTCACTCTAGACCTCTGCGAGCAGACCAAAGGAACCGACTCGAGTGAGACCAGAACCACAGACGGGGTGCATCCACAGGCCAGAGACGGCAGACAGTCTCCTCTCAGCCTCTGAAGCCAGTGGCCCGTTACATATACATGTGACTGTAAAGAAGAACCAGATCGTCTGATCAGAATTAGGTATGCAAAGGTCTGGGGTCAATTCTATCTCGTCTCAGACACTTCAGGAAATGGATTGAGATTCAGCTCATGGGTTGATAATGAGCCGAAATTGATTTCTGATGGATCAATAGATCGGCGGGTGAATAAAAGCCCATTACTAACCAGTCAAAACTAATAGCACTTTAGCTGCCTCTTTGTTTCTGCTTTTCCATCCGCTTAGCAGAAAACCTGCAGCGATGTGACACATGAGGTGATGAATGCTCCCAAACTGAAGAGGACAACAGAGGAAATACCCAAACACAAAACAGGAACAAGACTATTAAACTCAACAAGAGTCTCACTCTCCAGGTCAAAGAACAAAAATTGTGTTTTCCTACTTGACACTAATACTCGTATCGTCCCTGTGGACACAACTCCGCTGACCCTCTTGTTTGTTCTGTGAGTATAGCAAGAAGCACATGATCACAAAGAGTGCCCAACCATGTTTGCCCCCCCTCCTCCTTGTGACGGACAGTAATTGGTGTTTGTTTGCTCTCTTTTCTCCCTCTCTTGTGTCGTGGGGTGGTAAAGAGTGCTATTACTGTCAGCTGATTAGTATGGCTCCTCTGCCTCTTCCAGCAGCTGTCAGGACTGCCTAATGAGAGGAAATTCGAGTAGAGACAAGAGACGCCTGCACACACACACACACACATTTAAACTCACACAGACTGAGTGAGAGATAAGAGACACCCTTGTCTTTTACTTTAAAACCAACTTTGTTGCAGCAATATGGGGGAAGCCTTAACAGTTCTACAATTTTATTTAGTAGATGCTTTTATCCAAAGCACCGTACATCAACAACACTTGCCCAATGACACTTCAACACATAGACTGCAGTGGCCAGGGATCAAACCACCAACCTGGAACTTGGCAGTCCTGCACACAGCCTTGATCTCAAGTCCATCCAACCACTGAGATGAACTGGAACTGCAAGCCAGACCTTGCTAATGCTGTTGTGGGTGAACGGGAGCAAATCCTCCATAGAAGAGTGAGTGCTGTTATTGCAGCAGATGAACGCTCAAGCTTCTCATTTTGCAAAAATATGTTATTTTTATTTTATTTGTGTGAAGTCCTATTTACGGTAGCAATTAAAATCTAAAATAAACGGCAATCTCACAGCCTTCATTTATAATGTGTAAATAGAGATAATAGACAATTGGCTGAAATGGAAACAAAACGAAAACTTAGGCAAGAAAGAAATGTGTGCTATGATGAGTAAATCATCATCATTTTTGTTCTGTTTAAGTAAAAATCAGACATACATGCAACCAGCACCAATTGCTAATGGATCTCTCAAAATTGCTCTCCTCATACATCAAGCATTCACACGAACCCTTGACAACTCTATCTTCCTCACAACTTAATGCACCCCAAAGTCCTCAGGGCACCCGGGAAAATTAACCATTTAATAGCAATAAATAACTGATTGTGACTCAAGGGGACTTCAAATCAGCATCTCTCCCCCTCTTTCACACACACACATACACACACACGTTCATGTACACACATAGCATGCCCTTTATAGAAGCTTTACCACTGTCTGTGGTTGTCTAAGTACATTGACTCAAGTACTCTACAGAAGTACAAATTTGTGGTACTTTACTTGTTTATTCCCATTTCATGTCTACCACATTTTGTAAACTAACTTTACAAACTTTGTATAAATCAAGCCTTCAGATCCAAACAATATGATGACCTTTGGACATATAACTGTATATAAAATAGTTTAATTTAGCTCCAGCTCAACCAACTACAACAGTGAAATGCTACTTCCACACTGACAAACTTACAGGGTTTATATATTTTACAGTGAGTCATTTGTATTTTCATACATAGTATATTTTGTTAATAAATCTTATGTACTTTTACTTAAGAGACATTTTAAAGCCAGGACTTTTATTTGTAACTTGTAATTTCAAGACTTCACTACTGCAATATCTGATCTGAATACTTCCTCCACTGGTTACCATCAGGGATTTGCAGTACAACTACGATGATTCTGTGTTTTGTTTTTTTAGACTTTGTAAAACCATGCAGCACTGTTACATCCTGGTATTTATCTTTTCTGTCAATAGCACTCCCATTAACAGCTCTTACTTCTTTTTCTCCTTTTCCCTCTTTGACGACATATACTGTTACAGACCCTTGTATTAGTCAAAATGGGGCATTGATTATTTGTAAAAACATAAGTGCAAATCAAATCAACATCACACAGGGACAGATGAGAGCTGCCTACCTGTGCACATGCAGGAAAAGGGGGGCGGTTATTGACCAACTGATTTGATGTGAAGGAGGGGCATTCTTTTTCCCGCAGTGGAAAGACCTTGACTGTAAGGCTAGCAATCACTCCACCACCTTACCTCCAACTACAGCTACCTCCAACACCCAACTGTGTTCTCAATCTCCACTCCAACGAGCCCGGGTATGCAACTTTTCCGTCAGCACCGTTGTGTATTTGGCTTTCTATTTCACTTTAATAGGGGAGAAATTGGCAACATATTCTTTTACAGCCCCCTGGCACCATTAGAAAGCCTGCTGTCATTTGGATTATTTATGAAAAACTATTTCATGCTTACTTACATTTGCCGCTTATTTTCCCCCAGTGTGACCTGCAGCAGATTTAGTTCCATTTCGAAAGCCTTAAAGCCAATTCTTTATGTCTGCAGGTCAGCCTTCTCGATTGAGTCGAGATTGAAATACCAGTGTGTAGTGGGGAAAGGTATGGCAAGAGGAAGCCAATGATCTTTTATTGTGTAGAGGGCTGTAGTGAAGAGAAAAGGAAGGGGGATGCTGAAAGAGGAGAGCCGACAGAGGGGTGACGGCAGGGGAAAGGGGCAGATTTTTAGGTGGATGTATGAACTGGAGACACCTGCAGAAATAAGAGGCAATGCAAAGGGCAGCAACAAAAACTGAAGAATGAATGGGCCACAAACATCCAGCTGCTCCTGAGCAGCAAAGACAACAAAGACCAGCCAGGAACTGAGTCAGCAAATTGGCATAGAAAGTAAATACAGAAAAGACATAAAAAGAAAGTGGTCTTAAATCTGCAAGATTTTATACTTTATCCAAAAACATGTCAAATGCCACTACTCGTGTGGTGTTTTACAAGGACTACAATGATAAACTTTGCTCAGGGTTTTGTTTGTAATTTTTTTCCCACCCTGTGTTTCTAGAATCTATACTCATATTCTTGTCTGTACAAGAAAATTGGCAATCTTTGTCTTTCAACATATCAAATAAATCAAAATAAACTTCCCCACTAAGGAGCTCGACAGGCCAGGACAAAGCAGTCACACTCATGCATCTATACTCATAATCTCATACTGTATGAGATGGGGTCTTTCACTCCCCATTGCACACACACACACACACACACTTTTGATCTGGGTTTGGCCTGGGCTTTATACAGTGACCCTAATAAACTGCGGCGTGGCCGGGCATGTTTGTCACTGTCACAGGTAAATGATGTAATTAATGACTGTGTAGCAGAGTGGATGGGAGCCGGGGTGTTAGCTTTTAAACACCTCTCCAGCTGACTGGGTTTGGGGAGGCCCAGCTGGACACAGGCAGCGGATCGATACGGGGTCATGGGTCAGTCAACCCTCCCATTATGGCCGAGGTAGCACCCATCATCGTCTGGCTAACGATGCCTGCAGGAGGGCCAGAGAAGGAGTCGCTGCAGGAGAGGAAGCAGCTCTTGGAGCGTCAAACTGAGGCGGCTGTGGTTTTTGGGATTGAAGCCTAAAACTCTACTGCTACAATGTGTGTTAATATTGTTATGTGCATATCTGTATCTGTGTATGAAGGAGTATCAGCAGCATTACCATTGCTGGAGACTCTCCATATTCTGTTATTGGGTTTAAGAATGTTTCAGAAATAAACAGGTGAAATAATCTCACTCCAGTGGCAGATGACTTAACCTACAGTACATTAAAAAAAATATTATTTTCGAACTGAAGAGCCAGTTAAAATGAAGATTTCACACTGTGTAGATGCACAGACCTGTTGGCTGTCCAGATCTCCAGCTGACAGGGCAGAGCTGTTATTTCTGTAAATCTGAAAATATTTAGAATATATTTTATTTAGGTTAGATTGTTAACCTTTGCTGAGCTTTTAATCCTGTTTGAAATTTGTCTTTATAATGATGCTTTCCCGTAAGATTTCTTCAGATGTACTTATTGTATCATTACATTTGTTATTTTGATTTCTTGTTATATATCACTGTAGCAATCTTTTTGTCACTTTTTGCCAAGTAAAAATTACAAAAATGAAAACATGCCATTCAGTACCTCCAAAATTATAAGCTGCATTTCCCCCTTTATGAGGCCAAGACATTTTGTTAGTTCTCTTTTTTGATAGTAAAATAAATGAAATCTTAAAGAATTTTAGAAGTCTGGCCTCAAAAGAGCCAGAGCTTCATTAATCTAAAACTCACATTAGCAACACCATCCATTTCAGACCCCTCTTTACTCAGACTCAATAGCTATTCCAGCAGATCCATACAGAGATCAAAACTCAACAGCTAATTCCAAGTGTGCCTCACATTTCTTGGAGTTTTTTATCCCGTAGATGCCTCGAGGAATACGGGGACCAGTTTTGTTCATGATGTTGATACATAATTAATATTACAGCAGAGGAGCATGGGAAATCTTTCCTGGCCAGATTGGATTGATCAATATCCTCAAAGAGCAGAAGTCTGATCTAAACTTCCTTCGCTTGAGCTGAACTGTCTAATTCAGACGCCTCTTTACTCGACAACCACTTCAGCAGATCCATACAGAGATCAAAACTCAACAGCTAATTTTGAGTGCTACAGTTTTTAATGTTGTGAGCTCCCAGAGGAATACTGGGACCAGTTTTGTTCATGGTGTTGATACATTATTAATATTACAGCAGGGGAGCAAATCGTTCCTGGTCAGACTGGGTTTGATCAATATCCTCAAAGGGCAGTAGCCTCATTAATCTAAAACTTCCTTCACATTAGCAGGACTGTCCAATTCAGACCACTCTACTCCAGTAGATCCATACAGAGATCAAAACTCAACAGCTAATTTAAAGTGTGCTAGAGTTTTTAATGTTGTGAGTTCCCCAGGGACAACTGGGACCAGTTTTGTTCATGATGTTGGTACATTATTAATATTACAGCAGGGGAGCAAATCGTTCTCAGCCAGATGTGATTTGATCAATATCCTCAAAGGGCAGCAGCCTCATTAATGTAAAATTTCCTTCATATTAGCGGTACTGTCCATTTCTGACCAGTCTTTACTCTGGCAGATCCACATAGAGATCAAAACTCAACAGTCAGTTTAGACTGAGACTGCCATCTCCCAGAGGAATACAAGGTTTATTCATGATGCTCATGTTGACATGTTTTACTTCTGTCAGGTAACAACTTCATCATTTTTACTCAGTACTTCTTGAAAGATTTTCATTAACACAAAGGGGTATGCTTTATTCATATTCAAGGCTTTCTTTCTTTTCCTTCATCCTTTATCTTTGTATCATGGCAAGATATAACATACATTTCAAACTGCTTTGTATAAGACAGGAAATTCATTAAGATAAGATACAGAGGAAAGAAAACTCAATAAACAAGGCACATAAGGCAAAAAAGAGGATAGGAAATAAGCTAAAAAAGGAGCTGAAACAATAAGTCGGCGAATCAATTAGCCGATCAACGTGAAAATTAATCATATTAATAATTAGTCATTTTTCAAGCAAAAATGCCAAACATGCAGGATTTGCTGCATGTCTCATGTGATGATATACTTTATATCTTTGGGTGTTTCACTGTTAGTCGGACAAGCAATTTCAAAATATCACCAATATCATCAAATATTCACCAGACTAATCAATACAGAGAATCCTTAGTAAAAAAATAGTTGTTTTGTTTCAGTCAGAACTACAAAGATAAGATCAGTACTAAACGTGGCCAGTGTGGCAGACATGCTGAGAGTTGATACTCTACCTGTGACCCATTGGTGTTTAAAGATGTGTCTGTGGACGCACTATATTATCTTCCTATGGACAGGCTGATCCATTACCAGCCTTCTTGCGGTGCGAGTGAAATACTCGTATTAGGGCAACTGTGCGTTCAGAGGCATCATTCAGGACAATGAGCTATAGCCAGAGAGTGACAAGCTAGAAAAATGTCCCCACTTTTCAGGCTGTACAAATGACGTTTGGCCACGATAACTCACAACTGGACACTTCATTTCAAGTCGGGAGCTAGCTGGCCAGTCAAAAGCTATTATACCATCTTCTTTATTTGTGGCCCATGGTTTTGGTAGTGGGACCATCAAATAAATACTGCTAAAATGCCACTTCAGTCAAAAATATTGGCCAATTCTTTCTCTGCCATGACTGGGTCCGGATGGCAACCTGTTTCTGATGGTATAAACCTTTAAGAGTCAGGTGGTCAGGCAGCCGGCATCCATCAGAACCAACAGCACTATGAGTTAGTGTTGGATATATATGCAAGTGAATAAGAGTGACCAATGCTGCTGATCCCTTAGAGCCATTCTGAAAGCATAATAGTCAAATGAATTGATTACCAATTTATCACTGGAGAATTGCTTGCTTAGAGGAATAATCACTCACCGATAAAGAAGAAATGGCTATGAATACATTTCAAGGATGACAATCTTAGAGGAGTAATAGTATAATTTGTCACTTGTGACAGTCTATTTGATTGTTCTCGATATTTCAGCCCGGTGGAATATTGGACAAAATCACGGCGGGGTTGTCAGAGCCAGGCTGAGGTGTGTGTGAATTTGTCGAGTGGCGCTTTAATGCGATAATAAGGCAGTCAGAAGAACACTTAGACTTCCTGAGGTGACAGCAGCTTTATCGTGCATCGCCTCATAAAGTCCCATCATATCTGTTTGCCACTATCATCAAATGGCTGTTTAGCGTGCCGCTGTGTGTCCGCGTGTGGGTGTGCGAAAGAGAGAGAATGTGTGAACAACCTGTGTTTGTGTTCTGAGGGTGATGACATGAGAGCACAACAAGATCAGCATGAAAAGTGAGTTGATCTTGGCTGAGGGCAGAAAAACACTGTAAGGGCAACAAAGATTTTGCGCTTTTTATAAGAAAAATAAGCCCATCCTCCCACGCTGAAGTGAAACATTTCTCTTTTTTGCTCCTATTCCCTCCTGAAGCCCAGGCAGCTGTGGTCAAACTTAGGTCAATAAAATGTCTGTCTGTTCATTGAGTTGCCACATCTATCAAAAGATGAAGGTTTGTCTTTAAAAGACAGATAGAATTCAGCGGGGAGAGAGTGGGCCCTTTCTGTGAGGCATGCAGGAAATTAATCAAGGAAATGGGGTTTTTGGTGTGCCTATATCAAATCTAATCTATCCTTTGTCCACATGTAGCCGGCTCCAAGCCTCACCAATCAAGAGCGACACCCTGGCTTTATGAAAAGCCACTTGTTCCCTGCATAATTGGGGGGTCTCATTGCTGAGTTAAATGGGAGGTGGAGGTGGAGGGAGGGCCAGTCTTGTTTGCCCATGTAAAGTGTGATCCAGATAATAGCATTCTCATCAAAGGCGGCAATTACATTCATTACAACGGCGCAAGGCGCGCCTGCAAGGAAATTAAGTGGTGAGAGGAAAGAAAAGCTTAATATATACCTCCTTTATCCTATCCCCCACCTCTCAGTTCTTTTTCAAATGCTCCTTGTGGAGCGGGAGACCTCAAGAAAGAAACAGTCTCAGTAAGAGAAGAATAAATCTTGTCAAAGTCCCCCTTCACCTTTCTGCCTCCAAGAGGCTCCCGTCTACCGTTACTATGGCTGCACTTGTGTCGGATTAAAAAGCTTTTCCAGGAGAGTAATCTCTAATGCAGCTTTTACACAAGCCCAACAAATGACACCAAGTCTTTAAAAACTGCTTAAGACCTTCTCTAAATTAAATTCCAATTTCTTTCAGGAAAGGAGGAGCAAATCAATTGTCTTGTGTGGCGTTAAACCACAAACAGCCTGTAAATCAAGCGGTTAAGAGGAGAAGGGAACCTTTTCATTCAGGCCTTTTAAATGTGAATCAGAGCAAGTGGATAACACTGCAACCTTCTCAAAGACAGGTGTTGTCGCAGAGCCCTTACACATGCGGCAGTGTGTATATTCAAACTCGCTTGTGTAATTTTGATTAGGCTTGTAAAGGTTTTGAGTTCAAGTCAAACCTTTACAAAATGTTAAGTATATGGGTAATTGTATCAAAATAGACAGACTTTCTGGATTAGTGTGTTTGATTTATATTACATTAGATATTATGTCCATGGCTGAAGGTAACTCATTCAATATCCAACACAGTTTTTCAGTGAAACTCATACATACTGGAGGAAGTCATTTCTATACAAGTTTCCATCAGTGAGACCACAGCACTATTAGGTGTAAATGCCAGCCCCAGTAAGCCCTATTAGAGTATTACCTGAGACTACCTCAGTCTCATTAATACATGCCCACTGCCCTTTAAAAGAACAGCTTAATATATTGTGCAGTGGATATGTCATTAATGCAAAATTAAGTTTGACCAATTATTCCCCTTCAGTATTTTTAGGCTTAATAAATCTGTCCTTCAAACCAAAGGCTGCATTGTTAACTGCAGGAAATGCTTAGTTGGACATAGAACATAAGATTATAGTTTTAATGATTTATATCCTAAGAATTAAAAACAAAACTACTGAAACAAATGAGAGCACTGAGAAGTGCACACTTTGTCTTTTCGTGCCGACAAATCATTGTGGCTGTGTGTAAATTATTCAACAGGATCTGGCCCCAGTGGAAACCTGAGCATAATTAAATTGCAATAAAATAACATTAGTGTGGACAGGCTGTTAGAAGGTGATGTAATTGGCTGCTCCGGCGGTCATGGTTCAACTGATGAGGTCGACTGTCACGTCTTCCACTGGTCCTGTACTCGCTGTCCCTGAGGACTGGCAGCTGACAAGACTCACTATCTGAGTGTACACAGAGCTTTCTTACTGAACAGTGATAGCCATGATCTGTGCAACCTTGATGAGTCAAGCCTTTTCTGTAAGGATAGGACTAATAAGCAATGCTCGTCTATGTGTACTAGCTACGTATCTTGTGTCATGTGGAGTACTTTGTCTCAAGAGTGTGTGGTAGAATGAGAGGCACCCATTTCACCACTGAGACATGTGCGCCATCTGGTGTGCAGATGTTGAACTGTACTCACATGTGGGTAGGCAGCAGCAGGTGTACATGCAGGGCCAACTGTTCCTGTCAAAATAAAAGACAATAGTGTGTTGAAATAGTCTTCAGAGTCTCTCAAGTGACACACAAACACATCACACTGTCCAGTTACTCTACAGAACACAGTGTAAATCAGCAGATGCATTTTCAACACCAACCAAGTGACTCATGTTACAAGGTAAAGAATTCAGTGGTAGCAGGTTTACATTACTGCAGTAATTCTACTGCTCTGACAGTCGCAGTTGTAATGTGGTAAAAGGATACAACGGCCTGACTCGAACTTGATCATTTATCATCTTCTCCTCAGTGGTTTTCCTACAACTTTGACACAAATGGGGCAACGCGATCTTCACCAAGCGCTTACTGGTAAATTATTGATTGTGATAAAACATGAATGAGTCAATAGCTTTTGAAAGTAATGCAATTGTTGTGCCTCATTTGCCACTTGCGCATAATTGGAAGCTGTACATCTGAAAGTGTGTCACGTCAAAGATGTGAGTGGATGAGCTATCAGTTAACTTCATCAGCTGGTGGCAAGAGATGGCTCTTTCAAATCCACATATCTGTAAAAGGAAATGCAGCTGTGCTTGAATGACAAAGTGCATTTTTGAAGGTGGATATGGTAGATCTGAACACTGATGAATTATAAAATAGGGATAGTATCATTTTTTCAAATTACTAATAGACTCCAAGATGCTCTCTAAAAAGAGATATAAAATAGAAGGGAAATTAAAAAAAGAGTTTAATGCTGAAACTACAAATCAATTCACAGGCAGAGCCTCTAAAATTGTGTACTAATAAGACTTTAAAGATAATGTTTGTTATGTTAATAAGAGCAATAAGCAGAAGAAATAGTTCCAGAGCCACAAACACATTGTAGCATCACTTTCAGCTTCTATGTTACAGGTGTTTTTTAAGCTAGCTGGGCAAAGTTTGTTTGTCGATGTTTGGGCAATAAACTGCTTTACATATTTATTATGAAAACTTTTTTTTAAAAAAAAAAAACGTGAACTCCCCCGTTCGATGCATAACTATATGTCTTAATTTTATGTCTACATTTGTAAATAATACTTTATTTATGACAAACAGTCTATGATCTTACCGAATCCTCTTCAGCGTCTTTTCAGGCCTTGATAACTTCGGTCTTCAGGCACAAAAAAAGATGGCAAACAGGCAAGCTGTCGATTCATTTATACTTTACAAATGTTTAGCAATATGTTTTTGTTCATTTCATACTATGTAGGCAATTGTGTTGCTTGGAATCTTGGCCAAAGCTGCAGCTTTAGCGGACGGAACCATTCTTGGCGGGGAGCTTGCGACGGGACGGTTTTCACTAGCGCACACGCGGTGACCTTTCACCCCTCCAACTGGTTCATTGTTTTGATTTAGCAAGTTGCCTTTTCCTGTGAATTGTAACAAGTGTGTGTGTACAGAACGAAAAAATTTAAACTGTTACTGCTGTCGAGGATTCACTCAAACGCGTACAGACGATGTAAATAATGACTGTGTCGAGCAGATTTCTGCGTTTCTGCTGACAAAGATGCTTTCTCCAAGATAAGCTAACGTTAGCTGTCTGGCTAACGTAGCGTACGTAGCTTTGGTAACAACATGACGATGAAGAGGAGCAGCCGTGTTTAGGAGCGACCGACCAGACAACCGATCGCACGGATTTCCTGCTTGTCAATCACAGATTATCCTGTTTTTGTGTCCGGACAGCCTCAGGTTTTCAAACAAACAATACATTTGATTACATTTAACCAACAAGTTATCTGTGAAGAGGTGGGTGTGCATCTGAAATCCAGCTAGCTAACGTTGACAACAGTGCTACTTTGAGTTTTTCAATTCTAGTTGTTTGTGTGGACTGTTCATTCATAAAGTTTATTTCGTGACTTTTGCTCCTCAGTAATTGTGGTCGGTTGGACATTTGCATCACTTTCTTTCAATGGGTGAGGAAAAGCCGGACACGCTGGACTTTGTGAAGGATTTCCAGGAGTATCTGAGCCAGCAGACTCAACATGTCAACATGATATCAGGCTCTGTCAGCGGCGTCAAGGAGGCTGACGAGCTGCCACCAGGTAACCAGCTACCTGTCATTTACTGTCATATCCTTCTATGAAAATCAGCAGGTTTTAGGAGTCTGGGTTTGCTACAGTTAGACACAGTTTATTTTCAGGTAAACACTTGACAGACTCACCTATAAACATGATATGAATACAGTTTGGATTTCATGAATGTTGTCATACAGAGTATTCAGACATGGTCATCCTTATCCATGTCATCCTTCAACACAAATGTAACCAAACATGTATTTCATTTTACAACTAACTGGAATGTCAGCTGTAGAAATGCATTAAAACAGCTACAGTTTTTGTGACATAATATATCATAGCTGATCCATTTGTTTCCCTAGATAGTATAATCAGAGTTTGTCTGGTGTGTGATTTCATTTTTGTATTTGTGCATAAATGATAAGTTCTGCAATGCTTCCCATGTGCAGACTGCAGTCAGAATGGACTGGATCACCCCTCAGTGGACATGTCACTGGAGGACAGCTCAGGGATCCTGGTGGATGGTTTTGAGCGGACCTATGATGGGAAGCTCAAGTGTCGCTACTGCAACTATGCCACCAGAGGCACAGCAAGACTCATTGAGCACATCCGAATTCACACAGGTAAGAGATAATAGTTCATTTTCAGGGGATAACATTGACATGGTTTCGTTACTCAGCCTGTTTTCCTCAATTAAACAGGAGAGAAACCTCATCGCTGTCACTTGTGCCCATTTGCTTCGGCCTATGAGCGCCACCTGGAGGCCCACATGCGGTCACATACGGGTGAGAAGCCCTATAAGTGTGAGCTGTGCTCCTTCCGCTGCAGTGATCGGAGCAACTTGTCACACCATCGCCGTCGACGCCACAAACTTCTGCCAATGAAAGGTGCTCGCTCACTTTCCCATAAGAAGATGCTGAGTGTTTTACAGAAGAAGGCCAGCTCGCTCGGCTATGGCCGCCGACTCCTCATCAACTTCAGTCCCCCTTCTATGGTGGTGCATAAGGCTGACAATGTGAACGACTTCTCCCACGAGCTGCCCCACTTACGTCAGGAGACCTATGATAATCAGAGCCGAGCAGTCGAGGATGGGCACTCCACAAATCAAAATCACCATCACCATGATATGGTTATGGATAACCCCCTGAACCAGCTGTCCACCCTGGCGGGCCAGTTGGCCAGCCTCCCTTCAGAGTCCCAGGCCCAGACTCATCCCTCCATGTCTCCAGGAGCAGAGTCTATCGTCGATGAGAAGCCCTTCCTCATTCAGCAGCCCCACCCTGCCACAGCTCCCGTGGCTGTTGCAGCCAGCATGGTGCATGCCTCCTCCTCTTCCCCAATCACCCCAGAGCCCCGGGCTCCTTCCCACAGTAATTGCAGCCCTGGAGGGGGACCCTGCAGCGAGCACAGTGGGCGCACCAGTACTCCTAGTATCTCCAACAGCCAACCCAGTACGCCGGCCCCGGGCCTGTCCGCCCCACTCCAGGACCCCCACATGCTGCATCATTGCCAGCACTGTGACATCTTCTTCCCAGACAACATCCTTTACACCATCCACATGGGCTGCCATGGCTATGAGAACCCATTCCAGTGCAACATCTGCGGCCACAAGTGTAAGAGCAAGTATGACTTTGCCTGCCACTTTGCCCGCGGGCAGCACAAGTGATGAGTGAATGAGGAAATCTTTGAAAGAACTGTTAATGGACAGCTTTGTTTTAATAATTCCATAGTAATTTTATTTATTGGTCTTTTACTTGGCCTTGATGTAGCCTAGCATTTGAAAGTTGTACTTATACAGGAAAATATCAACATTCAGATGGTTTCTTTTTGTATGGTGCCCATTCAAGTGTATTATAAAGGGATGATCAGTGTTTTCAGCAGGTTGCGAATTCATTTGCGGCAGTGGAGTTACACTCTGTTGTCATAAATCAGACAAACAGCTTCCCTACTTTGCTAGTTTCCAAATTCACCATATTCTTCTAACTTATTGATTTAATTCTCTTGGGTTTACTTTTTAATAAGCATAGAACATGAACTTATTGGCAAACTTTTCAAGTCTGTCTTTGACATGCAACACAATGCAAAACGAAGATAAGATCTTTGACATTTTTTTGGCATCTTATAGACATCTTATAGCATGTCCATTCAGAAAAATACAAAATGCAAACAAAAACAAGACACAAATGCTTTTTGCCAGGCAGCTCCGAGTGGGCTGCCCAAATAAATTCTCAACACTCCTGAAGCTGTATCTAAAGATTTCTCTGATGATACTAACACAGGGGTGAAACTGCTGGTCTTGAGAGATCTTGCTTAAGCCTTGTTGAAATTATTTCAGTGCTTGGTGCATTACTCTTTCTTTGCAGTGCCTGACATAGTCACTTTCTTGTGTATCCAAGATAGAGAGGACTGTTATTTTGAAGATTTTTGGATATTATTACAATATCTTCTTCTTACTGTTACGGATAGCCCCAGGACCTTAGAAAAAAAAGTTTGGCCATTTTAGTTCACTGTGGTAGCACTGATTTTTCTTTCCTATTGCCAAAATTCTGCTCCATGAATGCTGCTAATAACCTTTGGGATCAACTTTATGGATGGTGTCCACAGTAAAGTAAGAACCTGGCCAAACGTTGCACCAGTGGTTTTTGGTCAGCCAGGTGTTAAAACAAGATTCTGTAGAGGTTGTGTTGTTTTGAAGTCCCTCCACACAGTGCCCTTCTGCGAGCAGCATCATGGTAACTTCACTCATTTTGTTCAAAGGGATTTATGTATCCTTTTAATTCCATCATGTCACATTCTGATACTTTGATATTGTACGAAGTCACTTTGATATGCAGTGTCTCCGTGTTTAGGACAGATTTGCCAAGTCTTGTGTCTCATGTGAACACTTTTTCAGAATTGCCACGTAGCACTGAAGATGCCACGTTTTAACCTTTGTGATAACAAACACTGAGATCCCCCATTTATCATATGGATCCCAGTGCTTTTATGAATATTTACTGAGTATTGTATTCTGCGTGGTTGGATAGATGTTCAGTGTATAGGCAAACTCATGTTGCAGTAAGACTGCTACTTTAGCCAGATTGTTCTTTGTCTTGGGTCCTGTTGTCTGTTGCTTAACAACATGCGTGGAGAACATGGTTACTGTTTTTAGGACCACCTCCTTGTCACCATGATCACCAGTAATAGGGGCATCCAGTAATGACTGCCTTATGTTCTCTCAGTGTGTGGTAGGTTCATAGGTAATGGTGAATGTTGAAGCCTCTTGGCGATCACTCTCTCCCTCTGGGATGGCAAATCATTTTATTGTGACTTGGATTAATCAAACTAATTTATAAGTAAAGTGTTTTCTAACTGAGCTGCACTTTGTCTTTTGTTTTCCTTTTCTCCATCTTCTTTGTATTCGAGAACAGTGATATTATTATTATGGGATGTTAATATTTAATGTTCATTTAAGAGGCAAGACATAATGAAATACACAAACACAGATTGCCTTTTGATGATGCTTTTAATCAGGTGATATAATAAAGAGAGAAGAAATGCTGAGTATAATTCACTGTCACAGTCAACAGAAAGAAGAGAGCTGTAATGATTGGTGAAGATGAATGAATGAGATCATTGCAGTACCAAGTTAAGCCTTGTCCTGTTCATGAGTCTCTTCCTCCTTTTTCTCGGAGTCTGGTGAAAAAATAGTGAAACATCATTTTATTATAATGTTTTTTTTGGGTGATTATGACTATGAGAACACACAGGCTTTTCTTAACGCTAACCTTATATGTTGGTATCAAAACCAAATACAAATGACCACAGACCTTTGAGTTTGATGGGACCCAGGACCACAGTTTGGCTGTTGTGTTTGGACCCCAGGTCTCTGGCTGTACGACTGCTGCAGCCACGGCGGCAGCGGGAGTTGTAGTCAGAGGCTGGGCATATCAGGACCTTGCACTGGATGTACACAGAATCTGCAGCTCGCAGGAACTGGAAGGCCTTAAATGCGAATCGGGCATAGTAACGGGTGCCAGTGGTGTAGCTCACGTAGGTGTTGTCCATAGAACATCTAAAGAGGAAACAGACTGTTACAGGACAATACAACAGAACGAAAAAGCAAGGTCCTGTATCAACTGATTACTTTGTTTTTTTGATATTTAATTTACTAAGTAGCATCATAAATCTGTAGCTGGTTGAGGTGCAACCAGTTTTAACTACTTTACTAGTTTTAACGGTAGTTTAGTCCAGTGCAACATGAGGACATGTTCTCTTCCAAAGGGTCACCAGAGGGGTTATGAGAAAATATTGTGCTGGAGAAAAAAACAAAACATTCTGCTCCATAAACTTGTTTTATTTTGTAATGGTATTTTTAGGACTTTATCTAATCTTTTCTCTTTTTTTTAAATAAAATATTGGATAATTTTTGCATTGTTATCTAAATGAAACCATCACAGACATTTACAGGGGAAATGTCACTATGGTGGAGCTGCTAACAATTCAAAGACATCTGAAATGTGACAACAGGCCCCAACAGCTTTTTTGCAAGGAGTCAAAATCCCAAAAAAAAAGTACTGGAGTAAAACATACAACATATCTGTCTGAAATGTAATGAAGTAGAAGAAAATGAAAATATTACCTTTAAACTGTACTTAAGTACAGCACTTCAGTAAATGTTGGGTATTCACTAGATGTTTCAGCATTAATCACACAAATCCACCTGTTCTTACTTTATCTGCACTGCTAAGGCAAACTCTCATCTTACCCGTTACGGACCAGGTAGTAAGATCTAGTATTGAAATCATAGGGTGTTGGTGAGGTCACACAGGTGTCAAGAAAGATGACCAGGTTGCCGTCGCTGCTCCACAGCTGCACTTGGACATACAGGTACTGGTTGAGAGTGACCTCGTATGGAAATTGACCCACCTGAGAGTGAAAACGCAGGATATTGGCATAAAGCAGAAGTATTTACAAAAGGAAGTTTCAGTAAAGTCACCCCTTTACTACCTGAACACACCTTACTGTAGAAGCTGCTGGATGTGTAGAAGTCCATGGTGGTATTGAACGTTCCTGTTCCTGTTAGGCTGCTGCTGTTACGATGATTGACAAGGTACATAATCTGGGCCACCGAGTCCTGCTCCATTCGACAGCCCACATTCAGATTAAAGTGAGACTGCCGTGTGATTACTCCCGAGCTGGAGGTGTAGGCACTGAGAGAGTTGGTGTACACAACTCTGCCATTCTCAGTCTGTTCAAGGTTGAAAATATTGAAAAACAGTCACACTGAAGATTCCACTGATGTGAATTTAAAGGAGTATTATTAAGAAGGTGTGTATATTGGTAATGTTTTCCAGAAAGTGATGAGTTTCTACCTTTCGAATGGTACCACAAGCTTGAATGGGGAATCTGAAGACCACCTCATAGGAGTAAATGCTGGGTCTGCAGTACGGGTCATTCAGGTAGAGGCTGTGGCCATCGTAGCCGAGAGAGTTTAGGTAAGACTTCTTTAAGACAATGTTCATCCAGTCTGACGAACAGTCCACACGACCTGACAAAGGACCACGTTCACAAGGTTTTTTCAACAGCTTGAATTACTTTTAGAATGAGAGGGTATAATTACACACTGGTCAAGTTGTTGGCCATGCTCGGTCGATTGGTTGGTTTGACTGTCCACCAATTTGGTCCAGCATTATCTCAAGACAGACAGACACTCATGGTCCTCAGAGGATAAATATTGACTAATATAAAGGAATTATAAAAAAATATTTATATTGACTTTGGAGAGCCACTGATTTTTACTGTGGTTATGAGGTTGACATTTGTGGTTTTGAAATGCCTTGACATCTTTTGGATGGACTCCAGTTTACGAACCTCCTAGTTTGACGCCTCACAGAAGAGGACATAACTCTGCTAGTAATTGTTTTTTGCATGTGAGTAACTTTGGAGGAATCAAAAAAGAATGTCCAAAATTGAAGTAGGCAGAGGCCAAAATATCCTGACTTTTACTCCCTTGTATGCAAGTAAAGCTCCAAAAATGCTGGGTTCTACATTATCCACAATGGAGTTAATAGTATCTTTTTATTAAATCTTTCCTTAACAAGCCACAGTAGACATTATACATTAGGCGCTAAGTGAGTCCACAAGAAACATGCAACAGCCATTTAAAAACAAGATTAAAACTAGGCGTCTTACCCACTATTAAATATAATATAATTGTACCTGAGCTTGGTGGCAGAGAGCTTGCAAACTCAGCATTGAACCCCCGGCCAACCACAGAACTGTCCGTTCGGAAGATCACGGTCATGTAGTTGGAGGAAGAGTAGAAAGAACTTTGACTGTCGTTGCACACTTTCCCCAGATATCGTGAGTTAACAGACGGCCCATCATAGACTGCAATGTAGTCACAGGAGCAGCAGTTCTCCAATCTGTGTTGTATGACAATGATAAAAGTTTTGGATTACTGACTTACTGAAGCAAAACTCAAAAAACAGTTCCATTGTGTTCCTCATAATTGTCAATTTAGAGCCTTTTTCTTTAGGTAGGTTTATGTTAAATTCATAATATCCTTTAAATCTGTGTGTAATTTCTGTCATGACAATTTCTCCATTTGTAATTCACATAATAATGCTGCTCATTGATACTAATGATCTCAAAAAATCAGTCTATTCTTCACTCACTGCAGGTATGTAAATGCCAGGAAGATTCTTTGATCATTTGAAGCTCTGAGGTGCCATGTACAGTAGGCATTGTCATAGTAGTAGGATGGGTAGTTCGGGCTGGAGAACATGCCAGAGCCAAACAGAGAGCCTCCACAGGAGGGTGCTAAAGGTGGAAAAAATAACACAAGTGCCGTTGCAGTGAAGTATTTGCAGCAGGCTCATTTTGCCTATTAAGGATCTTGCAAAAGTTTTAATGACACAGGAGGGAAGTAAGATTTTTCAGTAATCTTTCCTGCTCACTGAATAAATGACAGGCGGTTTATTCCCATACAAAACATTCAAGTTGTTGAAAGGTTTCCATACCTGGGGGGGTTGTGTAGCCACAATAATCTATATGACAAAGAGAGAAGATAAATGATCACAATCTTTACACCTCTTCTTCCCAAATAAACCACACATTCTGGACTTTATAGACCTTAATCATACTATGCAGCAGCATCTCTGCTGAGCTTTGAGGGACATGATACTCACGGTAATAATCATAACAGCAGTTTCCATAGTATTGACAAGAGCTGGTGCAGGAGCAGCTGCCCATGTGATAGCCACAGTTGTATCGGCATGACGAAGCTGAGAGAAACAGGAGAGAATTAAAACATTTCATTAATTGAGGAAATTTGAAGGTTTTATTCTTGCACATATGGGTTGTTCAGAAGTTCAGACCTGGGGTGGGTGTGACAGAGTTCCCACAGTAACCTGTATGACAAAGAAAGAAGATAAATGATTACAATCCTTTACACCTCTTATTGCATAAAACACACATTCTGGACTTCATAAGTCTTAATAACCCTTTAGTTCAGACTTTAGAATCATCTCTCACAGTGTGTCCAGCACCAGCATCCTGTTACACCAGGAAATGCATCATATCAAGAGGAAGAGATGTCAGTTTGTAACAATGTGAGATCAATTTCTATAGATAATAATGCATTGAATTCCTTCATCAATAATATTGGAGCTGTGCATTTCATCAAGATTCAAGATAAAATTTGGTAAAATTGTGATAAATCTGTGCAGCAGCATCTCTGCTCAACTTTAAGGGACATGATANAGGAAATTTGAAGGTTTTATTCTTGCACATATAGGTTGTTCAGAAGTTCAGACCTGGGGTGGGTGTGACAGAGTTCCCACAGTAACCTGTATGACAAAGAAAGAAGATAAATGATTACAATCCTTTACACCTCTTTTTGCATAAAACACACATTCTGGACTTCAGAAGTCTTAATAACCCTTTAGTTCAGAATTTAGAATCATCTCTCACAGTGTGTCCAGCACTAGCAACCGATTACAACAGGATATACATCATATCAAGAGGAAAAGATGTCAGTTTGTAACAATGTGAGATCAATTTCTATAGAAACTTTGGATAATAATGCATTGAATTCCTTCATCAATAATATTGGAGCCGTGCATCTCAGCAAGTTTCAAGATAAAATTTGTTGAAATTGTGATAAATCTGTGCAGCAGCATCTCTGCTCAACTTTAAGGGACATGATACTCACGAGAATAATCATGACAGCAGTTTCCATAGTATTGACAAGAGCTGGAGCAGGAGCAGCTGCCCATGTGATAGCCACAGTTGTATCTGCATGAGGACCAACCTGAGAGAAACAGGAGAGTATTATAACATTTCACTAATTGCAGAAATTTGAAGGTTTTATTCTTGCACATATAGGTTGTTGAGAGGTTTGTACCTGTGGGCTGTAGGGTGGGGGGTCCGGCAGTTGTGTAGCCACAGTAGCCTATATGACAAAGAGAGAAGATTAAAAGATCACAATCTTTCACACCTCTTCTTACTGAGTAAAACACACATACAAACTGGGAACAAAAAATATTATCACACCATGTTCATATTGTTATCCAATCAGCCAGCAGGTGATTTCACCACACCAGTCAGGAAGATATTGCAATAGTCTAACAAACTAAATATGAATGTATAAATACGTTTTTTCCACATCTGACGGTGATAAGAAGCCTCTTACTTTAGGTAGATTTTCTAAGTAGAGAGTAAGGTCAGCTTCAATAACTACACAGTTCTGGCCTGTGTGGTACTTTCTGGAGATAGTCGGGCTAAATGAAGACATGTTTCCTGCTCTTGAGGCTTTTAGCACCAATAATAAGAATCTGTTTCACTTTTGTGGAGTCGCAGGAAAGTGTTGGGCGTTTGAGGGTAGTAAGTGTTGTACTGGCAGGGAGGTAAAGGTGCTAATATACTCCATCTGAGCTGCTTGTCAGATGGTCGAATAGTTTCACAAAGCCCCTTTCTGACATCAGGTCCAACCATTTCTGTAACTTTCTGAAACTGACTCTGTTTGAACAAAGTTTGGCATCAAAGAACATATAGAAGTGACCTTCAGAATAAAAAGAGAATAAAACACACAAACTGAAGTAAAATTCAAGACCCCCATGACATGAACACTTTAAATGTCACTAAAAGTCACAGTATTTTTAAGAAACTCTGTTGTCTTTCCTTCATATCAAATTATACATTTTTTTCTTCCTTAACTAATAATCCTTCAGTTCAGACTTTAGAATCATCTCTCACAGTATGTCCAGCACAAGCGTCGTGTTACAACCATAGACTGTATAAAATAGGAAACACATCATATCAAGAGGAAAAGATGTCAGTTTGTTACAATGTGAGATCAATTTCTATAGATAATAAAGCATTGAATTCCTTTATCTATAATATTGGAGCCGTGCATTTCATCAAGACTCAAAATAAAATTTGGTAAAATTGTGATCATGCTGTGCAGCAGCGTCTCTGCTAAGCTTTGAGGGACATGATACTCACGGTAATAATCATGACAGCAGTTTCCATAGTATTGACAAGAGCTGGAGCAGGAGCAGCTGCCCATGTGATAGCCACAGTTGTATCGGCATGAGGACCAACCTGAGAGAAAGAGGAGATAATTAAAACATTTCACTAATTGATCAAATTTGAAGGTTTTATTCTTGCACATATAGGTTGTTGAGAGGTTTGTACCTGTGGAGCCTGGGGTGTGGGGTCTGGCAGTTGTGTAGCCACAGTAGCCTATATGACAAAGAGAGAAGATTAAAGGATCACAATCTTTTACACCTCCTCTTACTGAGTAAAACACACATGCAAACTGGGAACAAAAAATATTATCACAGCATGTCCATATTGTTATCCAATCAGCCAGCAGTTTTTTTCACCTCACCAGTGAGGAAGACATTGCAATAGTCTAATGCATTAAATTCCTTTAGCAATAATATTGGAGCTGTGAATTTCACTTTTAAGATAAAGCGTCTCTGATCAACTTTGAGGGACATTATACTCACGGTAATAATCATTACAGCAGTTTCCATAGTATTGACAAGAGCTGGAGCAGGAGCAGTTGCCCATGTGATAGCCACAGTTGTATCGGCATGACGGAGCTGAGAAACAAGAGCGTTTTAAAACATTTCATTAATTGATGAAATTTGAAGCTTTTATTCTTGCACATATAGGTTGTTCAGAGGTTTGTACCTATGGTGGCGAATGTGGTAGCTTCGCCTGGGGTGGTTGGGTAGGCAGTAGGGCCACAGAAATCTACATGACAAGGAGAGGAGGATAAAATCATTACAATCTTTTACATCTCTTCTTACTGAGTAAAACACACATCCTGGAGTTGTTTATTCTGCAACTGTGAACAAAAAGTATAAAACTATTGCAACATGTCTATATAGTTTTTCAACTGACCAGCAGAATAAGGTGATTACTGTCATACTGTGTAAATCAAACTTTATGATACATTTGTTTTTATTCTGCAACTTTGAGGAAAAAAAAAATATTATTCCACTATGTCCACTGAGGAATTTGATAGAATGACTCTCTCAGTAAGAAAGGGATGCAGGAACAGGTGTAGTCATAGAAGCAGTGTATTAGTAGTATTGACAAGAACTGGTGCAGGAGCAGATTGCAGTTGCACACCACATTTGTTTTCACATGAGTACCTTTAGTACCAGACACCACTTTTTTGCAAGCCACAAGGCTTTGAGACCACTCATTTTATTTTCAATAATGCATTCAATTTTATAAGCTTATCATATGTTGTTTGATGTAAAATCCCCACCTGAAAAGTTACTAGTAACTATGGCTGTCAAATAAATGTAGTGAGTTAAAGTACAAGTACCTCAAAATTGTTAGTCATTTTTTTGGCCAAATTGTGATATCTGCCTAACTTTACTCTCCTACCACTGCTGCATCACCCTGCCTTATTGCCTACATATATATGTCCAAATATGACTCAGGCAACTGTGCTATCAGGCTAATGAAATGTTACTTTCCACCACTGCTTACCACGTTTGTCTTGACAACAGTTGCCTCTGTTTTCACAACCTGAAGAGCAGGAGCAGCTTCCAACCTGGTAGCCACAGTTGTTTCTGCAGGAACCTCTATCTGCAGAAACAACAGACAAAACGATTCCAGTGACTGAAATCACACAGATCCAGTTCTACATGGTTCACATGAAACTTTGTAATGATCTGGAAATCCTAGATGTCATTATAATTGGGACACTATTTATGCCTGAACATCTGCATCATAATCATTGTGACTTACCCACAACTCGGTATTCAGCATTAAATCCTGAATCGCTTTGACTGAAGTCAGTCCTGAAGGACACAGTCATATAAGGACCGGTGGAGTAGAAGGTTCTATTGCCTGTGCCACACACTCTTCCCAAAAGCCTGCTACTGGTATTGCTGCCATCATAGACTTCAACAGCATCAAATACACAAGATGAGCTATACTCAATGCTGTGAAAGAAGAACACAGGTTTGAAATTAAGGCTGGAGACAATAGTGCGACGGTAGTTTGTGATCACAGGGCATCCTGCATTACTTACTATACAGAATTTAACTCCAGCCGCACAATTTGTCTTCCTGGTCTGATGTGCCATATACAGTCTGCGTTGTCCGGGTAGTTGTTTGGATAGTTGGGGCTGTAAAAAGTTCCCCAGCTGCTGTACATGTAGCCGCCACATGATTTATTTGTGTCTAAGGATTGTGAAAATTGAAAAAAGAAATTACTCATAAAGAATGGAAAACTAGCAAATGAAAAAATGGAATCACACAAGTGAGAAACATAGTAATAAATAATAATAATAATAGGTTTTATGTGACACAGAATTTGAACAAATCAACCATAATCTGACACTATGCATCTTAGTTTGGTGGTGCTTATTTTACCTGGAGGATATGTAATTGGCCATTCTGTTGGAGCGTCCAAGGTATAAAGACAGAGACAAGACTTAACAGCCAGTATAAACACATTCTGTGACTCAGACCAAAGACATGTTAGTTTTCCCGATAATCAGCTCTTTCCACTTTCAATAAACTCAGTAAATGGCTCTGATTTAGCTGAAATCATCTGATGGCAACAACACATCAATCATTCGGACAGAGACAGGGTAAGACAGACAGCAATTTGGAAGCATGCTGGAAATTTAAAACAATTAAAATTAGGTCCATGATTCTATTTGTTTTAGAGATACCTGTCGTTCCTGTCGCTCCTGTGAAAAATAAATAAGACAAAATGTAAGAGCACGGAATACAAAAACACATAAAAAATCTCTCCAACTAAGCTCAATCTAATCTTGCCATCATTACTCTCAAAATACAAATGCACGGACATTGTTGTGAAATGAAATGAAACCCAGACTCCAAAACCAAAGAGACAACATTACAATAAGAAAATAGTGGACAACCTTGCGCTCCGTACGAGACGATCACACTGCAAAGAAACAAGAGGGACCACATGGTGAATCCAGTCACCGTCCAACCTGATTCAGTTGCTGAACTTTGCAGCTTATATAGGCAGCAGCTTAATTAGAGGCTTTGTTGTTGCACCCATAAAGTTTCTGATGACGTCAGAAGTCAGAGTGTTAGATTGCTCAGCCTGAGAAACACACACTTGGTTAACTATCATAAAGTATATGCAATGATTGTTCACCTCAAACTTCAGGATGTGTTTTAAGGTATTTGCTTAAGACTTACGAGCAGAACTGCATGAGGGGCTTGGGAATTTGTGCAGATGTGAAATGAGCAGATATAAAATGTCCACAATGATCTTACATGTGTTACAGTAATTGAGTGACAAATTATCACTACATGAATCTGCTGCATCAGTTGCAAACACATCATCACATTTACTTATAACTAATAGAAAAACTATAGTTTTTATCAGAAACAGATTTGTTGCCAAGTTGGTCTTCACAGTAAGAGAAAGGAAAAAACAAACAGAGCATAAGTCAAGAATCACAAATACGAGACAGAATTGTACAATAAAAACATATAAAATACAGATTTTAGTTTTAAAAGCTTGGAAAATTTCAAATAAAATCGTACCCTACAGTAGCTTAGAATTCGTCTGTAAATCTGTATACATACCAATTTTAAAAAAATAAAAATAAAAAAATTCAATTTTGTCGCAACTGAAGATTCACCTACAGTATTCTTTAAAAAACACATATCAGGTGTTTTTCATGATAAATAATGTCGTAGGTCTCAGCAGTCAAATGACAAAATTATACACATACATCTATTATTTTATATTTTAGCCACTCTGGTAGTTAGCAGTGGCTCTGGAGACCATGTAATGTTTCCCATGGTGCTCAGAGAATGAATCCCACTGACTTTGATGGTGACTCTGATCTTTTTATCTAGTGCCACCATGAGGCTGACATTTGCCGTTTTCAATGAAAGATGTCAACTTTTGGATGTGCTGCAATGAGCTTTAGTACACACAGTCATGTCCCCATCAATAATACAGGAACTCAGTGATGGCTTTATTTACATTTGTATATTTTATGTGTTTGTGGTTTATTGTCATTTAGGATAGTAAATTTTATTGTTAAAGAACAAAATGTGATGCCTGAGCAAACAGCATTGTTACAACTCCTTGTAAACCAGATCTGAAAATGTTGCTAGTTTAGTTTGCTTGTGAAGTTGAAGTATTGGACAATATATCAACATAAAAAGTGTGTTTACTCTCATACAGTAATATTTAACATTTGAAAAATACTGCATATGAATACAGTAAAATGTACAATACTGGTGTGTTAACAGTGAGTTAGACTTATAATAAGTCAGTGATTTCTTTATTTATAAACAATTTCACCAATTGTTTTATTCAACACAAAAATTGTTAGATAAGTGACTTTAAGTGTCAGTGTTATATTAGATGATTTTCATTTTAGCTTTACAGACTCTTAACTTCCTATTATCATGTTATTATGCCTGAAACATGAAACCAGTGCTGTAAAACCCTTAATCTGACATGATGGTTTTCTTTGTGGTGAGAAAATCAAGGGCACCCTGCCCTGTTGAATCAGGTGTGTATTAATAAATTATTTGCCCTCCTATTAGGAACATCTGAAAGGTGTTTGCTCTTTTCCTAGGACACGTTGGCTTTGTTGTCCCTCTAGGTCCAATTGGAACATTCTTTTAATAGTTTGACAGTGACATGAAACAATGATGAAGTGCGGAGAAGAGACACAGTGTCGGGTCGGCGTGTTCTGTACATTTGCTTTTATCAGACACGCTATTCAGATAGATAGATAGATAGATAGATAGATAGATCGATTGATAGATCGATAGTATTTGTCCCAAACTGTCCCAAATTCTTCTAAAGAGCAAATTTGCACTGATGACTTAGAGTGGCAAAATTTTCCATGAACATACGTAATTAATCACTATTGTCTATTCACAAACAAACATCTCCACATTATGGTGACATTTCAGTGAGTCACTCTCAAACATAAACAGGCCTGGCTGACCCTCTGCTTCCCACTCCTCCTTTGTGGAAATTGAGCTCTCGCTTGCATCATCCTCCTAAAGTCAACATGTAGAGGGACATTGGGTGGTCTCTTTCTTCTCCCTGTCAGACCTATTTATCTCTAAGCAGTAGCACGTCAGTACAAAGCGGGTTGTGAGTCACGGCAGCAGAGCCCCTGACTCAATGCTGCATTGGTTAATCAGTAACCAGAGCGGGAGCAGCGTGGCTGGCCGGCTGGGTTAAAGTAAGGGAGCAGAGGAGTCAGGACCTCACTCAGCACCTCGCTCAGCAGCAGCAGACACACACGGTAAGAGCAAACTTTGACTTTATCTAAGTAATTGCCTTTTGAACGTGCAGCACATTGAATGAACAAACGTGTCAGAGGTGAGGGAAATGTTTGAGTCAAGAGTCCTGTAACTGATGGGAAGATCAAGATTATATTATTAAGTTAAAAAATGAGCTTCTAAATGTCTGAAAGTGCTGTAAAAGCTCTTCTGTCAAACGTTAAACATAAATAGCGCAACTAATTTCTGTAAAGTTGCCACTAGGAGTAAAGGTCATGACGGATCAGATCATATCCAAAATGTAGTCAAAATTCTCATCAGTGATCGCAAATCAGCCATGTTTTTTTTTTTTTACCACTGTCATCGAGTCGTCCAGTACACAGGTGGGCTGGTTGTGTATAAGAACATTCGAGTGCACTGGTATTATTGATAAGAGATCAAGGCCATGTCCTGCGGTACATGTCCAAACAGAGGAAACCCCAGTGTTTGCTCACGTCTTCCAAGAGTCCACCAGTCCACATTTCTGCAGGTTCAACTCAAAGGATAAAGTCCTACTTTTTTGCATAAGAGCGAGTTATTCTCCTTGTTGATGCATAAATGTCCATAAAAAAGAGAACGTTTTTTTTGTATTTATTAGAAGCCTCTGCAACAAAATTAAAATGGCAGTTGAGTAAATGTAAAATATCTCAATGAACTTGTCAATAATTGAGCAAAATATTTGTCTTCATCATCTATTTTATATGTGTGTTTTAAAGTTTGTTTTGAAACTCATTAATTCATTCATTCCAGATTTATGTTCATTTGTACAGTTATTACGACATAAATACAGATTTGTCCCAAGTATCATATTTTCCAATCACAGCGTCCAGAGTGAACAGTTTTGTCTTAATGTATGGTGAGGAGCCTGCACTCAGTCTGAAGGCTCTTTTACCAAAATCCAAATGAAACATCCATCTTATTTTAGTCTGTGAACGCATACAAATTCACGCTCGTAGATGCGTCTTCATTATCCATGCGACCTCTGTTGCAGAGGGTAATGCCTGCTCTCATTCACTGACCAGCAGGAGAGAGGACACACAAAGAGCAATCAATCCATCACTGACATGCCGCTCTATGTCCAATGTTCCTGCCAGCCAATCCTGTCAGAGATGGAAAACCAGATCCAGCCAGATTTCTTTCTCCGAAAGACACACAAATAGTTATGTACCATTCGCAGACCAACCAATACTTCGAGCTCACTAAGACTCAAGAGGCAGTTGATATGTCGGTATAATTAAGGTGTTTCTTCGTAAACTAAAAACATCTGTCTCCCTCCACAGAAGGAATCATTTTAAGGTGACTACCAACAAAAGGTAAAGATGCAGATTCTGCACTCGCCTCTTCTCGTCCTCCTGCTCTCCTGCTCCCTCTCAGGAAGCCAAGCCAACCGCGTCTACGTTCACCCCTTTCATCTCTTTGCCGCCGAGAATGTCAGCTGTGAGACCCTGCAGGCCCAGACGTCCAAGCCTCTGCAGACGCTCCCTGTGGCCCCCCTTGATAATGAAGTCCTCACACCAGACAACAGGGACCTGTCTCAACTGGATGTGCAGAGGCAGAACATCATGGAGAGGACAGCGGTTCTGGCAGAGCTGTTGAACACTCTGGGCCTGAGGATGTACCAGGGACTCAGCAGCAAGCACCACAGCGCCAACACCCTCCTCTCTCCGGTCAACACCTACGGATCCCTCATCACCTTCTACCTGGGAGCCTCTAAGAAGACAGCAAGCAAGTTCCAGGTCTTTGATTTTGATCTGTTAACATTGTAGAGAAAGAGTCCTGACTGAGGGGACGATTGAGACGGTCCTACATGATAATCAGGTCGTGTACGTTCACTCAAAGAAGTAACTTTTTCCTAACTCACTCCTTTCCTTTCAGCTTCTACTGGGCTTGAGCAGCAGCACCGATCGAGAGGACTGTGTGTCCTTAGTGGACGGACACAGGGTTCTCAAGACCCTGCAGAGTATTAACTCTCTGGTGGATGACGGA
The DNA here is from genome assembly GCA_037975185.1 of Centropyge bicolor. NCBI lineage: Eukaryota > Metazoa > Chordata > Actinopteri > Pomacanthidae > Centropyge > Centropyge bicolor. Next base: position 270,442 of record JBBMOC010000028.1, read on the forward strand.
CCCAAAGATGAAATCATCACCCAGGTGTGGACCTTCATTCGCCAGGACGCTCAATTGTCCGAGGACTTTATTCAAGGCACACAGGACTTCTCAGACTCATCGTTCACCCGCGGCGTGGACTTCTCCAAACCTCAGGAGGCCGAGCAGCTGGTGAACAGCTTCGTGAACATGACATCAGACAGGAAGGTGAAGGGCGTCTTCAAAGATTTGAACTCCAGCAGCGACCTTCTGTTTCTTACTTCCTTTAACTTCCAAGGTCTGTCTCTTCCTCTGTTTTCTTTAGACCCCTGTTAAGTTGATTTTAGAGATAACAGTTTAAGATTCATGACTTAAAGTTAAAACTAACTTTGAATTTTAGAAGTGCAATGTGAACAGATACAAAGACTTAAATCTTTTCAGAAAGCCTGGATGATAATCTTGGAGCAATTAGCCTGGTACACTGTGTGTACGTGACACCAAAGACTCTATTTAGGACGGGTAACAATTCACAGATGTGCATTGCATTTGCTGTCAAACGTACACTGTCAATGTTTGGGGGACAGATGAAATATTGGACCACTTATTTCGACCATAATGAGATTTACAGTATACATGTGCCACTCAATCACACTTCGGTCTGGCTTTGTGCAGATGCCAATTTACCCACCTGAAAACCTGCAGAATACTTTCACCTACTGCACCATCTTACAGTACCTGATTGTGTCCTTTATTTATGTCTGTTTAGGCAGCTGGAGGACAGCCTTCCAACCAGAGAAGACCTCCTTACAGGAGTTTCATGTGGATGAAACAACCACAGTAATGGCTCCACTGATGACCCACACGGGTCAGTACCCCTACCTGAATGATAAGGTAAATCATAGTTCGGGAAATTTAGTTTTTCAATTCTTGTTTGTGTTTTTCTCTTCTGAAATCTACTTGGGTGAAGAGTTGCTCAAGTCTTTATAACTTGACTCATCTGTAATTTTTTTTGTTTCCACGAAGGTACGACGGTGCACAGTTGTGAAGCTGTCTCTGAGCAAACGGTCCTACATGTTGCTGGTCCTGCCTCATGAAGGGGCCAACCTCCATGACATAGAGTTGAAGCTGCGCACTGACGTCATGTCCGACTGGCACCAGAGCCTCCAGGAAGGGTGAGCATTGAGCTTTTTAAAAACCTGAAATCCAGACCTAGTCTCAACTTCGATGCCTGATGCCCTTCACAATATTAGAAGTTGACAGAGTGAAAATCGGATACATCTTTTTTCTTTTATCATCATGTTATGTGCAACTATTTCTAATTTCATCAACTTTGTGTGACTTGTCTCTCAGTTATAGCATTTTCACCAGCCGATAACATGTATGTCTGTTCAAAGGTCACTTTCTCTTAGCTCATTCTAAAACTTACAGACTATTTTTTCGTAATTACAAACAATTTCATGATACATATGTAATTGTTACATTTGAAGTTTGGACTATTATTCACAGGTTAAGGTTATAATACCTTAGCCAGTATATGTTAATATCAGTCCATAAATAATGTGACAGAAAGAGCCAGATACTTTTCATGTTAAAACATAAAATCCGTCTCCCCCTCTGTCCATGTATCCAGTCTGTTGGAGCTGTCCCTGCCGAAGTTCTCCATGTCTTCTGTGAATGATCTGCGTGACCTACTGACCAACTTGGATCCACAAATTGAGACCTTACTGTTGGGCTCCGAGGCTGAGTACAACCAGCTCAGCAACATCGAAAACTTCACTATAGATAAGGTGAAGAAGATGAGTGGTCATCTCTTCATATCATATAAAACGATGTATGCATGCATCATTAACTGATCTCTATGTCTCCCCTCAGGCGATCAACAAGGTTACATTTGAGATGTCAGAGGAAGGAGCAGAACCTCAGGACAAGGTCCAGGAAGCAGGCGTCCCTCTGAAACTGTCCATCAACCGACCGTTCTTCTTCTCCGTCATTGAAGGAGATTCTAACGCCATCCTCATGCTCGGAAAGGTCACCAACCCTACACTCTAAAGTTATAGAGTGCGTAAAACCAACAAAAACCCAACATAACAGGCCCATTTATTTACAGTGTACTTCATTGCCTATTGGTTAACCAATCATTCAACAGAAATTTCATTCAGGTCATACCCTTGTTCTTCAACCGAAACAACGGAGTACATGACGGATGAAGCACAACCTTGCTCCCAAATGATCTATCAGTGTTCCAACAGTGTTGTAGTTCTTTCGCTGCCGAGCCGATTTTCGAAAACAGTATTTATGAAAACCTGTTACTTTAAGCTGAGTTGTTTTCAAACAGCCTGCTAAATATCCTAAATTGTTTTTTTTCTGTAAAATTTATTATAGCAGATTTCTGTACAGTATTTTTCAGTAGAGTAGGTACAGTAACCACGATTCTCCGTGATGAGTGACTAATGACGTTGTACTGTATATTGTAACTAAGAGTTTATTTTTGTTTTGTTACGACTTGTGATTGCTGTAATAAAACACTTGTATCCCGACAGAGTTCAAATGTCAATTTTTTATTGGAATTTCAGTCATTCAATGCTTCAAATAAGTCTTGTGTCGATAATGATCACTGAACCAGGTCAGGAGAGAGAAGCATACAAACCTAGACTGCATGAAAATGCTGAACTAGGTCATTCAACTTTCTGGTTACTGCTACATTTATTGCTGACAGTGTGGAAACTGCGACGAGATGGAGCCTAATTATTTAGATAATTTAATCGAGGAACCATTTTTAGCAATTTAAAATTTAAAGGATAGGAATATCAGATAACGGATGGAAGTTATTCATGAGCAATTAATTTTCATAGCAGCACAATTTGACTTTGAGTTAGATATTGTATATTTGTGGTTTATCAATCTATAGCATTTTTTCAGAGTGAACACATGTAATAATGTCTCGGCATGTACACAATGCTTAGTGTCCCGAAGCTTTCCTGGTACTCCTGAAGGGTAAAGATATAAATAATATAATGACCTTTGCATCAAAACACACAAATTCAATACTGTATCCAAAGTTCTTTATATAAAGCCCAAGTTATGTTATATTCTGTTAAACACATTATATTATACAACTTTGATTTTAACAAAAATGTACATGTTACACACTAACAGTCTTCTTTATTTGAGATAAATCCTTCACCAAGTAGCAGAAATTAGACAAGTATCGATTGACATTCTCTCTTTAAAAGTTAGATTTGAGACTCTTGTTATGCAACATTCTGGTCCAACATATGATCAGTGCAATACTTATAGAGTAGTGCATATCGCCAGCATCAGTCATTTTGTGTGAAACAATCCATCAATATTGTACCATGCTGTCCCTTTTGTTCACATTGCAAAGCCAATGATGATCCGGTCTCACTCACAAACAATAGTTTCTCTGCTGACTCCAACAACAATTTACAGCTTGATCAGATGCGACTCTAACAGGTCGAAATGTTTGTGCACTGTGGATCTAAAGTCTGCATTAAATAGAGATGTTGAAGAGAAAAAGGATTTCAGGAGTGTCAGTTCGTATCCTACATTCTTCTTGTTGTCATCGTCACAAACTGTTACCAGACCATGACTTTTGCCTGGACTGGGACAAATGTTTGTATTTCCTTCAAAAGTCTTCAGGAAATGCAGGAATGAGTGCAACACATAAAAGGGTTTCAGTTACTGTGGAGTCACCTTTTCACTGGTTCTGCTCAGTGAGCTCTCTGGCCTCTTTCACAAGGTCCATCAGAGTGGTGAACATGGAGATATCACTTGGCTGAAGACCCATCTTCTGGATCTGAGATACACACCAGTACAGAGAAACGTGAGAATAATCCAAAAAATTTCAGATGACATAATGTTTGAAAAAGAACTTAAGAGCAGCTTGTCTGCATGTGCATTCATCCAATGTCTCCTACCTGTTCCCCCAGGTATTCCACATCCAGTGCCAGTTGAAGTCGGATCTTGCTGTCGTCTGTGGGTCCACCGTTTGCTCCTGCAGTGGTAGTCGTGGTCGCACCCTTTCTGGCTTGCTTCAATCGCTTCAGACTCTCCTCCATTTTTCTCACTGAGCTCAGCACCTCTGAGATGGTCTCATAGTACCTGGACACAACAAAGATAGAAAATGAAAGTACAGCTGCAGAAATATCTTTATAGAACAAGGAGAGTGATCTCAGTAGAGTCCAGATCGCCACCAGGTGTGTCTAGGGGAAGGTGGGTGAAGCAGTTGTTGATCAATTGTGGGTGTTACCAGATGGAATCAGCAGTCAATAAAATAGCTTCTTCACTGCAATAAAGATAGGTCCTTGAGCATACAGTCAGAAATGTGTACAAAAAATATCAGGCTGATAGGTCCAGTAGCACATGAGATTAGCTGCAGACAGATACACACACAGACAAACACACACATACACTGGCACTGTATCTGGGTCTATTTATGTTTGCAGGTGTGTGTTTATGCGTGTGTGTTAGCTTACCTCTGTGTGCAGTCAGACAGTGTAACTCGCAGCCACTCTTGTGCCGTAGAGGGGGAGACCAGCCCCTTCGAATCAGTCAGCAGCTGATGCAATGGGCGTAAGGCGTTGTCCATGTAGGCTGATGCACGCACAGGTAGATCCTATTATGAGAGGAAGTAGAATGTTGCTTGCACAGTGAGGTGCGAATACATACATTTCAATACTTGCTTGTATTAAGGGTTAGAGTTGGTAGGAAACTGATTTTGAAGTTGTTCATGGAGAGAAAATTATGTTACTTTCTGGAACTGATGTGCTTCACAACTCTTAAAGGTGTGTCCAATGTTGTACTGAAACATTATTTAGCTAATTAATATGCAAATGTTAGAACAAATTACATTGCTGAAATCAAATGCCATTAATGTATTAACATGCATAAACAATATGATCGGTCAGTGCATTTCAAAATGTGAAATTATGACCCTTAATTACAGCATTCTCATCGGAAAAAAATGCACGTCACAACACAGTGTAGTAGCCCTCCAGATTTAGTCTAAATCAGACAAACAATGTTCCCAAGGTTGGCTACAAGATATGTTATTTGATAAGATATGAACTATAGGAGAAACACATGCATGTGCCTGTTTGCTGCTTCACTGACCTTATTAGTCCTGCGGTAGAGTCGCGGAACCTCAGAGGCACTTTTCAGGAAGCGGCAACTGCGTTCAGTCAGATGCTGGGTCATCCTCGTGTTCAGAGTGGGAATGCTACTTGACAGGCAAGCCTTGGAGTCTGACAGAGCATCTGACATAGAAGAGAACACTAGTGAATGCAGAAGCACACACACGGTCTGAGTTACCTCTGTGCTCAAGCGGAGGACAGTGAGAAATGACTAAATTTTGTGACAGAAACTTGAGATTGTCTTTGAAGATGTCATGCTCAAAAGCCTGTTGGGGACTGAATGGTTACATTGTTAAATGTCAGTGAACTCTAGGTTTATGTTTTCCATAACAATAACACCACAGAGTATTTTTTTCCCTGAATTTCCTCTATGGGGGATCAATAAAGAATTATCTTATTATCTTATCTTAAACAGTACAATAATGCCTAACAATTACAAAGAGATGTAAAATTGAGTATGAATAGCTTACCATCCAAAATAGCAAAGTTTTTGAATCCGATGGCTTCTAACCGCTGTCTGACCATCTCTGACAACTCTGGTATCTACCGGAAAATGAGCAAGCTATCAGTGTGGGAGTGGAAACCATTAGAAACACTTTGACACTGATATAATAATTAGATTCATCCCGTAATACGTAAGTAAATTCAAACTACATATGTAAAAACATGTGCTTAGTTTGTGTGTGTTTACCTGCTCCTGCAGCTTCTGGATGTCCGCTGCAATATACACCAGCTGTTTGGTGGACAGGGAGGTAGGACTCCCACTCTCACTGCCGCCCTCCTCCATGGACGTTCGGCTGGAGGTGGAGGATGCTGAGCTCGGCAGAGGCCTGGTTGGCTCTTTAGTCACCTCAGGGGTTGGGGTCTTAGTCAACACCTGTGTGGACACCAAACAAAATGAGGAAGTGACGCAGGTAACAACTACATGGCTATTCAATTGTATGGTGCTTTGTTGGAATTATTGCTCTTAAAAATAATCTTTAAATCACTATAGTTCTTGTCTCATTTATTCAAGTTTACCTCATCAAGAAACTTGGCATAACGTGCATAGAGCTGCAGCGTGAGCTTCCAGAGCCGATGGGCTAGAGGTGACAGGTAGACTTTGTCTGACCAACATCTGACTAGACAGGACCACAACACCTCAGATACCTGCAGGTGATATGCACTGCCAGCTGGACAGGAATAGACACAGACACATGGTTACTGCAGGTGAATTCGGTACACACAGGTTTTCATGATAGAGAATAAATTCCAACCTGGTGCTGCCTCTAGTCCATCACTAATGGCATTCTCCAGACTTCCTGCTATTTCCTTGTATCTGAAAAACAAGGAGAGAAGGGAAGGACAAAACAATCAATGTGTTATTGGCTTATTTCTTTCTTCACGTCTGATATGCACATGCTCATGACGTAAAACAACACTGTGTGCCCTGGAAATTATGGACTTTCCAAGCAAAGCTGAACTGTGCAGGATTGTATTGAGAAATGTGGACAGAAGCCTGAATCTTTACAGTGTGTGCGTGTTTGTGTGGGCGGGAGGAGGCTGACAAACAGCAGGCAACTTCTCTACTTTTTCACACAGATCAATGACCATTCAGTCAAGGTCCAGTGTCATGTTTATGGGCTATGTTTAGGAATATGCTGACACACATCATCAACGTACATTTTATTTCTTGTCATCGTTCTGCCTGAAATTCAAACCCATAAGCAATTTTCCAGGTTCTTATTAAAACATGCTTTGTTCATCTTCTGAGCTTCTGCCAACTTGTCTTTTTCCCCTAAAAAATGCTGACAGGCTGTGATTTTAATCAAAGCTTGTCTCTTGAGTTATTAAAGCAAAACCAGTCAATGCTTCAAAATACATGCTGCTCAAAAAGTCCACCTTCACTAAAGTCTGAACATATTCATTTAACCTCGGAGTTCTAAATGCAAAAGATTAAATCATACCTATTATCCACTGCATGCAAGTAAAAAGTGTGTCATCTAAGGTTGTGAATGTATGAGTTAAATCAGGGGTTTTCAAAGTGTGGGATAGCGAGCCTCCCTAAAGAGAACTCAAAAGCATGCCGCCCCCCCTTTACCCCCCCTAATTATTATTACTATTATTACTGTTATTGTTGTCGCTTTGTATGTTCCACACAGGCTTAAAAAAGGTTTTAAACAATAAATACTACACACATCTTTATTTTTGTAAACATCTTAAACATGTTTGTATGTTCTTAAACATATTTTTAAAACATTTTAATCATCTTTATCTGTGTGTGTGTGGATAAATATCTTTTTTAAACACATTTTAACATCTGCATGATTTCAGCATCTTTTTAAAACACATTTTAACATCTTTATGTTTTAACATCTTTTAACAGAGTTTTTTTAATATCTTTTTGAATACATTAAATTTAAGGCCTCTTTGTGCAATTCCTCAAATCAGATAATAAACAGATCAACGTCAGTCAGGTAATTTTTTTTTATCATAGCGGCTTGGTCGTTAAAATTTGGTGCTTGGTTTCAATATGACGCCGGAGTTTACATGGTCGCATACTGTCGTTAGCTAGCACCTCTCTGCAGATAACACTCTGTGGCAGCAGAGGTCCTGATGATGCTCCATCAGGACCAATACATGAAAAGCAAAACTTTAAATAATCAGGGTCATGCTTCCTCCGTTTTCTGCTCGCCCCAGACTCTGTGTCCTCTCTCACTTTCACTTGAGATACTAAAAATCGATCCATCTTGTCTCTTGTCAGATGTTTACACTTTTTTTTCTTTTCAGGTTTATTTTTTCACTCGCCGCGCCTCCCCTAAAGCCCTCTGGCGCCCCCCAGGGGAGGCGCGCCTCACACTTTGAAAACCGCTGAGTTAAATGATAAACCAGAATAGCTTTTAGCTTGAAGAAATAGTAAGAAGACTACAGACATAGAAGCCCTGCCAAAACAGAATCAAACACATAAACTGATGTAACATTAAAGATCTCATTAAATATCCACTTTAAATTTGATTTTCTGAAAAACTGAGTCTTTAATAGTTACCTCATCCTGCGCCGAAAAAAAATTCAACCAATAATCAGCTTTTTACTCCACCTTTGAGCAATAGTTGTCCTAACATGGATATCAAAGATGGACTAAAAAGATGGGCATCACAGAGAGGAGGGAGATTCACATTGTTTAAATATGTGGACACAAAGTCTGTCCTGGAGACCATTTAGTACAGCGTTGCAGGTGGTTGTTCACGTAAAAAGTGACAGACATCATCTTGTAAATAAGAAAAAGAGAGGGAAGGGTGTGGTGCACATAGTGTAAGCTACAGCCTGTAGTATGTCATGTATCGATCGTGTTGAGGTAATATGTACCGTAGTTGAAAGTAGACAGGCAGGTTCCATTTGTTGTGGAAGCTGGTAAATGAGGGGTGTACTCTCAGTCTCTTCACACTGGCCTGTGAGCTGCACTGACGCTCAAACTTCCGCACAAACTCCATACTTGCGCTGTAACGCTAGAAAAGAAGATAAGAGTCGACACAAACAGGTGAAGTTACTCAAAACACTGAATGATGTGACAGCATACAACAAACACACTTTTTAAAGAATGAATGCGTGCATACATCAACAGCATCACTGTGGCTGTACCTCATAGAATATGTCTGGGTTTCCAGGGTTGAAGAGATAGGCCAACCTCTCCTCTATCCCTTTGATCATCTCCGGCCACACAGAATTCACTAGGAAATCATAACCTGGCACTATGTCAGCTCGGTCACTGGGGGAGAGAGAGAATCAGAACATTAAAAATCAGTACTGATATCATGTATTACAATCCATTAGTCACTACTCTAGCCACAGATTAGTTTAATGTGCAAAATCTAGGAGGAGTCGCTTTAATTTTATAAAAAAAATCTCTCAAGGCCACCAAATGAAAACTGTCACAGAGTTGACACTCTCTTAAATGTTCAAATATGTTGAGTAAATGATGCATGATATTTCCATAAATATAGATATAAAACAAAAAGTACATATCAAAAGTGTGTGGTCAATGTGCTGAACATAAAAGCTCTACAGATGAAAGCATGCAATTTGCCTTCTAGTAGATGCAAGACGATTACAAAAGACAACAAAGAGCTTGTTACTACTACGCATGCGTTGAATGAATTTACATCAATACCTGGATATGGCTCCTCCAGTCACCTCTCTAAGTAGTCTACAGTGATGAGGAACAAACTCCAACAGCCTAGAGTACATCAGCTGAAGACCATTAGAACTGGACTTCACCACCTCTTCTACTATCACCTAAAAGAAGACAGGGAGAGGATGTTCAGTCAAAGTTATCGATTAATGTCTTCAAAAAACACAGAAATGCACTTGGATCACCAGTGTATCAAAATATGTGTGATCACCTGGTCCATATATGGTTTGACCAGCACCTGTCCCACGAGGGCCTCAGCATCTCGAGTCTTGTCTATAGTAGCGTATGTCCTCAGGCAGTGACGCACCATGTCCACATTGGATGTCTGCAGACCCTCGATCAGCAGGCCCTCCAAAGACTGCTGTAGCATGGAGGTGATTCCTGCGATGCGCTGGCAGAGGACAGAACTTTATCTCACACAAAGTTAAGAAACAACTATTGCTGACTATCAACTGTCTGACTGACTAACTCATTAACACTTACAGGTCTGACTTTGTCCAGTAGGGGCATGCCTTTGCTCTGTACAGCATGGAACTGCAGCTGGTTGAATTCTGTAGCAATCCTCTCCAGGATCTGACCTGCTAACAAAGGGCTGTTCATAGACAGACAAACAGAAAGACATGAAATCAGACCCAAAAAGCTTTGTACCAAATCCCTGCAGCAAGCAGGTTCAAACACTTTGAACCTCTGGTCTGCTCAAGCACTGTTTCCAAAGTTTAAAAGTAAAGCTTTCCACACGGCATCTCCAAAAAAGACAAGATGTAGAAGTTTATAACCAGAACCTTTCTAGCTAATGTATGTGTCTAACAATGGATATCCTATTTGTGACACATGAGTAGAATGAACACTGAAATGTAAATACTGAAACTGCCATTTCTTGGTAAATAACCTGTCCTCATTCAAAGACAGGTGATCCACCAGCTGATGTCAGTGGGTTTGTTTGCATGTCAGTTTCCCACCTGCTGATTTCCAGAGAAGTGGATTCCTTGGAGTTCTGGGAGTGGAGGATCTTCTCAATCTTCTCCACTGAGCGCACCACCTGAATCAGCCTCAATACACACACCTGATGGAAGGGATAGTAAAAAGGAGGAGGATTACTAATTGAGATCATCCCATAGTGTAGACAACTGTGTACTATTGCACATGTTATCTTCTACATTAAAAGTTGAAAAACTAGTATTGCTATTAAATAATTCAAAAACAAGTCGAACATCTGCATTTGTATTAAATACAGATTGATGACATGAAGTTCCCAGTTTGTCATAGACATGCCATACTAGACTGTCACAGTGTATTGTAAAGGTGATGATAAAATATATTTCATGATGAATACAAAATATGATCAAATGATGAAGTCAGACAGGACGATGAGGAGCAAAACCTTTTTTCTCTGCAGATCCTCTTGTTTAGACAGTTGGCTGTCTATAGCCTGAATCACCTCACTCACACAGGACCGCAGACTCTGAAATGAATAACAGTCAGAGACATACATGAACACTCTGTAGCAGGAAGTGAAATGATCAAAGCTTACAGTATATTAAATCAGAACACATACCATGACCTCTTCTCGTAACTGTCCCAGTGGCACAGAAAGCTGATTGAGGGCTTTGTCCATTCCCACCTGAAATGAGGGAGCAGAGCTCTTAGATTAGAAAAAGCCTTCAAGCGATCGGAACTATTATTTGTGTACTCCATTAAATCTTTCGAGAGCTTTAAAGAGTCCAACAGCACTGAACTAAGTCAGATAATACCAATATTACTACTTGAAAACAAGAAAATAGATAACATTGACAGATCACCATTACTGTTATCAATCAATCAATAACAGCATATTAGTGATAATATCAACTAAAAGCAATGGCTTGCCAATTTATAGGTCGGGCTGCAGTGCACATAACAAAATATTTTAGCTGATGTTCATCATGTCAGTTTACCAAAAAATGTCAAGCTTGCGTTTTTGACATTTTAAGAGAACATTACTCAACAGACCTGGAATCTAATTTCTCGAATCTGTCCCTGTCTCCTTTGGACTACCACGTGCACTTCGTAAAGTTTAAAATGTAAAACATTAATAAGGACTGACCAGGTTGGTAGAGAGGTTAACAAAGTCGGCATAGTCCTTGTTGATGAGCTCCACCATGGCTGTTTTCAGTAGCTTGTAGTAGAGCTCCAGGTCCTCTCTCATCTCCTCCAGCTGGACCTGCTTCCGACAATCTGCCACAAACTGGTCAACGTCAAAGTCATCCTGCAGACCACAGACAGACCAGGCAGATCAGTTAAAGACACACTTAGATAAAAGCACCTGGTAACCAGTCGTCCATACAAGTATCACCAACACATGAACAGACAAGCTGGAGAAAGTGAATCGAATTAGACTAACAGACCAAAAAGACAAATGAAAAAAAGAACATTATTTACTATTTAGTTACTACTTATGTTATTGATAATGTCGTTAGCTATTAAGAATTATGTTGTGGAAGCCTTAACGCTTATTAACTCTTATCAACTGTCTATATTCAACAATAAATATCAAAGAAGCAGGAGAATTCAGGATGGACAGGTATGAACAGTCATAAGCTAATGCTAGCTGGTTTAACATCATAAGCTACTAAGGCGTGAACAAATGTGACGTGAACGGATTCTTACCTTCATAAAAACGTCCTTGTCGAAGCACAAAGAATCTGGTCCCTTTGGCAGATTCATGTTGGATCACAAAACACAGCTACAACATACAGAGAAAAGACAGAAACCTCCAGCTAGCTGCTTTAACCGAGCTTCCGCAAACATGGCAAGAGCACCAACGAGGAAGAAGAGTGAGCACTACCACTCGACAGATTACATTGGCACTACAGCACCCCCTAGAGGCAGATAGAGGTAAACGTACAGTTGCAAAGAGAGGTCGAGGTTTGTCAACAGTCTCATGAACTTTAAATTATTTGTGAGTATGTTAAATTGATGATGACTTCATTGAGAGACTGCATGTTGCTGTCATAGCCTATTATTTAGAACAGAGTAAATAATTTAGGTCTAAAAAAACAAAAAGGAAAAAACGAAATGGTTTCGAAATGCATAGCCAATAACCAGGGTTCATTACCAAGTATGTTTGATAATGTCAAATCTCTCTCCACCAAATAAAGCTCTGTGGACCTAGTCAGTGAAAATATGGTCAAAGTAAACAAAAAAATAACCTTTTGGAAGAAGGGTTTATTTTTCTGGAACCTGCCTTGAAAAGTTGACAAAACAAAGTCACCACAAGCTCCATTCATTTGCTCTTTTGGAGCTTTTGATCACATGACATGGATCTCATGAGCAGATATTGTGCAGCAATTAAACATCTCTGAACAGCCACTAAATGGACATTGTGGTGAGATTATAATATGGAAGATGTCAGTTTGTTTTTATTTGTCAAAACAAAAACATAAGCAATTTTTTTGTCGGGCTTTTTGTGGACAGGATCCCATTAGACTTTCACCTCTTATACTCTGTCCCTGCTCTCATGTCCTGTGTCCAACATTTTATTATAACATCACAATCCTGTTAATCATCATATTTTTATTTCCCAGCTCTTCTGGGTTTGGATGAGAAGCCGGATCTCATTGGATGACAGGGCAGGTCTGTGGTGTCAGGTGATGCAGCAGCAGCCACTACTCTCTCTCTCTCTTTCGCTCGCTCTCTCTCATTTCCTCTCTGGGTGCACAAATCTCTGCTCCCTCAACCCGGATGCTGAGCCACAAGCATCGGTGCTTTTTGTCCAGTGCGCTGCGCTGTAGCCGGAGCACAGGGGGCGGAAATATTTCAGTACCCTTGAGGCGGACAGCTCTCGCCGGATCCGCACGCCTCTAACCGCCGGGCTCTGGCATCTGAGCCTGGAGGTGCAGGAGGATCGGGAATACTAAGATAGAGGAGGTGCATTAAAAGCACATTTGCAGGCAAAGGTGCAGACAGAGAGAGAGAGAGAGATGGCGGAGTGCGGGCGGAAGGCGCTGTCTCTCCTGGAGGCGGCCCGCTCCCGGTACGAGAGCCTGCAGATATCCGACGACGTGTTCGGAGAGTCCGGGGACGACAGCAGCGACAACCCCTTCTACAGCACCTCCGGAGACTCCGACTCCGACAACTACATAGCCGAGGTGGGCGAGGAGGAGCCGCAGCAGAAGCACCACCACCAGAAGCGCAGCGACAAGGAGAGCGGGCACAGCTGGGGGGGAGCCGGGGGTGCAGGCGGCGGCGGAGGAGGAGCCGGTCCCCCGGGCTCTCTGTCCCGGAGTCAGGCGGAGGAGGAGGGCTGGACGGAGGCTCTGCAGGATGTCACGGTGCCGCTGTACAAAGAGACATATGGTGAGATGAGATGCACGACGGGATGCGTAAGGTCATTTGGGTGGGTGTGAGGTGATGCAGGCCGTTTCTGTGGCACACAAAAGGCTATTGCTTTGGGACAACTGGAGGCTTGTTTCGTTTGTGTGTGTGTGTGTGTGTGTGTGTGTGTGTGTGTGTGTGTGTGTGTGTGTGTGTGTGTGTGTGTATGTGTGCATCCTTGCATAGAGTGATTGACAGGCAGAAGCATGACACTGCATCCTTAATTGCTGTATTAAGTAGCCTTTGATGCTTCACCCCTTGGTGCTGTGGTGCACATGGTATCCTGTGTGTGTGTGCAGGGAGACATGATGTTTCATTTGGAGAAACAGCGTGTTGTCTCTCCTGGTTCTGCACACACACATTGCATAAAGCCAAGCCTGTATGTGTGTGTGTCTATGCAGAGTAGATGCACACACGCTGGCCTTTGTCCTCCTGCACCAAGTTAATTAACAGAGCTCATAACTGTATCAGCGTGAGACACAAGCTCAAGGCGCCCTGATTTTGGTTGCACACTTTCCCATCAATTGTGTGTGTGTGTGTGTGTGTGTGTGGAACAGGAGACTTGCGTGTGTATGTGTGTGAATCGTGACAGTCAAACAGCACCCACACTGCTCTGTCTCCCTGTCTTTCTTTGCCTCAGTCTGTCTTTGTGATAAATGCCCAAAAGCATCACCTCGCAAATTGTTCTCATGCTGTTTAAAACCCACTGCTCGCCAACATGTCAGCGCTGCCTCTGCGCTCATTCTTTATCCATTTATCCATCACTAACTACAGTATGCATGCATCAGGGAGTGGGGTTTGGGTTTATAGTGCAGCACCTTCTGTCAGGCCTCGTTAGGATTTTTTTTTTTTGTCCTCCTCTCCCGTCTCTTCTGCCTCAGCTGAAGCAAAGGCGATTGGTGGAAATGCCATCCTGCATCCACCGTGACATGTTGCACTGGGGCACACTTGGAGGTGAACCAACATATGGCTTGAGCAGATATGGACCATGCCCCAGTTTGCTCACACACTGAAAGCAAGCATGAAACACTAATCGGAGCATTCATATACAAATGTGTAAACGCAGGAAACCACTGGAATAAATTGCACTGCTTGTATGCAAAGATTTGTTTTGCAAGCTGTTCTGGCAGCTGAAAAATGCACAACTACAGAATTCAAAATAAAAGACCAGATTTGATTCTTCAGTTTTTAACTCCCGTGTCTGCTATTGGAGCTGTGTAATGTTCAAATCGAAGGTGGTTGCGTTGGCCTGCTGTGTCAGAAAGCAGGATTTCCTGAAACAGCTCTGCTTCTATCCATGTTCCAGATTTGATTTCCACTCAGTCTTGTTATCCAGCTAACTTCAGTAATCCTGCTTTGTGAGACAGGGCCCAGATATGGGATGTAGGAGTGGAGCCTGATTCACTTATCCAAAATAATCTGAACCAAACTGAGCTGAGCGGGGTACGACGAGAGGTTCTTTGATGAGAGAAAGGTTACAGGATGTTCTTTACTCCCATACACATCCTGCTCTGTCCTGCCCTATTTGACTGTATTTGCTCTATTGACTTAAGCTACGGGAGGCAGCAGGTGTGTCTGTCTCCTTTCTGTAGTCTGGCGAGGTTTTGTGCATAGATGTAGTTAGTGATTGTTTGCACAGGCACAGCCAGTGTGGGTGTGGCCCCATCATCTCGTATCAGGATTGAGATGATTAACTGACTGGATGGATGCAGGACGGCAGGAGAGCATAATCACACTTCAGACCTCAAGTAGCCAAGAGCGCACTCCGATTTAATCTGTGTGAAGAGTAAAGATCGACTGCATCCTGAGCCCCAGCATATCTATATGAATATGTTTCGTCACTGACTTTAATGGCACGGGATGGGGAGAGGCTTAAGCTTGATAGGTTTTCCACTGGGAAAAGTCCGGATGTCTCAGTCTAGCTATATGTCCACCTGTCTGTCTGCCTTCCTGTCCATTTCCCTGTCTGTGTGTCTTACTATCCGGCAGTGACAGCGCTGACACAGAAGCAGTGTTGATGTGACAGCTCCACTCCTTGGAGACTGCGCACCCTGTACATAAATCATCAGCCGGCGTCATAAAGCATCGACTCAACCTCACACAAACTCCTTCCAACTGGTTTGTGATTTGGGTTTGTTTACATTCACAGCAGCAGCTCCTCCTTAGTTTTGAACAAGCGGCAGAAGTTTGAAAGCACGATGAATATTTGACTTGCATAAAAATGCAGTTTGCCCAAGGTCGGGTTCATAGGTGACGTGTTATCTTCATCTCAGCCTGAGAGTATTTCCCCTGTAGTGCCAGAGAGGTGGCAAAGGACCAAGCCGAGGATTATGAAGCATACATCCACATCTCAGATTATATAACAGGATGTTAAAAGGAATTAGAGAGCTATTTATTCACATTGCGTTCGAGTGCATCTGATAGATTACTAGTGCTCTCCATATGTCACATTATCTGTCTGACCCTGTATTTCTGGCTGTTTCTACATGTTGCCTCTTTTTCTGATGCATGTCATGACTTTTTTTTTTAACACACACTTGTCCAAATATCCACTAAACAAAAAAGAAGGAAACCAAAACCAAAAGACCCAAATTCAGTCCATCATGAGACCTGGATACACAGAGAAAATACACAATGAAAAGAAATGAAATAAACTGTGAATAGCATCTAAAACAAAAACCTGAAAAAGGGTTATATAACTTATTTACAACTGTAGTGGAACTTTACTGTAACAACTGTAACTGTAACTGTACTACAAGATTCAAAAATAAAGGAAACCAGTATTCACAATCAGATTTTCAACATATGTAACAAAATTGAGATAGTGGAGGAATCAGAATTTTTTTTTTAAAGTAATAGTGCCTTCTTTTCTAGGCTTTTGAGAGACAGTTAGCCAACTTTAACACATCTAAAGTAAGCACTCATTTTAATGTTCTTATTTGCACAAGAATATATCAGAGTTCCTGAATAATTTCATTTAAAATGGATGCTCTTAAATCATCATAGCATTGCATGTAATATAGCGAAAATTGGACTGATATGATCACATTGCATGACTGTTTCACACAATCCTGTCATAAAAAGAGACTATTTAGAGCAAAATATAATCTGAAAACTTCTGAATAAAAGTCTTTGTTTTGCACATGTGAAGAGGTTTTTCTGATGTAATGCACAACAGTGGCTCACAGAGAAATCTATATTTGATTTGGCCGACATTCTAAATATGATATATTGACATTACAAATATGTTCTTGTTCATGTTGTGGTATTATTTCTAATATATTGTCCAGCCACACACATCACACTCAAACTCATGCTCTTTATGTAATTTCTGCAAAAAAAAAAAAAAAACTCAGCTTAAAGCATGTTTCGTCTACATGAGGGTTTATCCTCTCCGACCACACGTTAATCTCTCATTCTGAAATCCATCTCTATAAAAGCTCTACCAGGCAGATGTTGGTCCCTGGACAACAGAAATACTACAACAGCTGATAATCATGAGGGATTATATGTCTGTCTGCATGAGCAATGTAGGTGGAGTTCTGTAATGAGTAATGTGGGAATTTTATATTTCAAAGCTTCCCTTGTAGACCAACATCAGATGATGATAGTATCTGAAAGAAGGATTATGTAAATGTTGGATCCAGTTTATCACAGTGATTTAGGCTGGACTGAAGACCAGCTGGCAGGATTGTGTGAAGAAAAGTCGATGGAGGAAGTGGAAGAAACAATTCCATTATCCACAAAAATGATGAGCTCTTCCTCAGGTTGTATTTTTGGTTTAGTCCCGAGATTAGCTGAGGTGAGTCATTTCGCCTCGGCGGACCTTCCATCTGAATGTCTGACGTTTTTATCGGGCAGTGGCTCGCTCCGAGGAAGTCACGCTGGATTTTACATTGAGCTTTCAAGTCTAATGGAATGCAAATGAGTGGATTTCGAGCTCAGGCTACTTCTGCTGTCTTTGCCACGAGCATCGGCTTTGTGGGCGTGCTTGTACTCCTCGCCCTCCTCCACATGTTGCTTAAACATTTTAGATCCAAGTCGTGTACATGTTATCTTTAACTCAAGATTAAAAGACTTGAAAGTGCTTCATTATTTTGGTTGCAGCCGACCGCTCGGGACGACAGAAAGGATAGAGAGAGAGTGAAAACCTTGTTCGACGCTGCTCAGAGATAATGAGATCGTGCTGTTCAATTGAGCCTGAAGTTGTTCGGCTCAACGTCCAAATTCCCTCTCACGGATCCAACAACCTCTGAGAAAATCTCTAATTTGCTAGAGCAAACACAACAAGCCTGTCACTGCATTGTGTATTGACTGTGTGACTTCACCTAAAAGCTTACAGACAGAGAGCTTTTAATTGGCAGGTAAATGTCACTTTCCCCTCAATAAAGTAGTAATATTATATATAATATAAGAAAGAGGAAAATAGGCAAAGAAGAAAAGTCACATCCCGTCAGAGGAAGTGAAGACAAAGTTAGGAGCATGTGTGGTGTGAGAGTGTGACATCTGTGTTAATTGCATCTCGCTCTCAGATAGAAGAGTAAACCAGTTAACAGGTCTGTTTTGTATCCTGCATTCTCTGTGCATGTTTGCAAATCCACCAGATAAGACGCATCAGTTTTTCGGTTCTAAAGGTCAGTTTTGCTGTTTGAACAACGCCACCTATCATCAGCTGATGTTTTAATAACAGTGTGACATCAGACACCTGTCATTCATGACTTCCTCCTGACACCACTGTCAGATCAGAACGGGATTTTTGACTCATTGCCTGCCATAACACTAAAGCAACGAGACACTGAAACCTTCCGCAAGCAAAGAAACATCATGCTGTGAAAAGGATCACAGTGTGGTGGCTGTCATGTTGTGTAGACTTTCTAACCGCTGCCCTGGGCTTGTGACACACTCAAAGCTGCTGTGGCTCATGGAGAAGCACAGACATTATGTGAGGGTAGTATGTTCTTCTGACTCTAATTAATGGTTGTTCTCTGTGTTATTGTTTCCTCCTTTCTTTTGAGATGACAACAGAGTTTATGTAAGCACGAAAGCGTTTGTATGCATCCCACACAGCCTTTATAGTGACAGCTCAACAAAATCTAATTTTGTCGTGTCTTACAGTGTCAGAAGAGATTTTTTTTTAGCAAAGTCAATCAAATTGAAAGCCTGGTGCCAGAGTTTAAAAAGTGGGATTAAGTGGCAGTTGTGTCTGTGAGTAAGCCCATATGGGACTCTCTGTCTGTCAATCTGTCCATTTCCCTCTGTTATATTACTTAGCACTTCTTCTCCTCTTCCTGTCCTGATCCAGGTCCTGCTCAGAAGATGCCGGCCACCGCCACAGCCTTGGACTTCTTCCAGCTCTTCGTCCCTGACAACTGCATCCAAAACATGGTCGTCCAGACTAACATGTATGCCAAGAAGTTCCAGGAGCGCTTCGGCTCAGACGAAGGCTGGCGCCCCGTCACAGCCCAGGAGATCAAGGCCTTCCTGGGCTTCGTCACCTCCACCAGCGTGCACCGCTGCGAGTCTGTGCTCAGCATCTGGAGCTCGGGCTTCTTCAGCAACCGGAGCATCGCCTTGAAGATGAGCCAGGCGCGCTTCGAGAAGATCCTCAAGTACTTTCACATCGTGGCTTTCCGGCCGTCGCAGGGCAGCAACCAGGGCCTGTACAAGATCCAGCCCTTCCTGGACTCGCTGCAGCAGTCGTTCAGCTGCACCTTCAGACCTTCACAGACACAGGTGTGTGCACTCTCTGGGTCTCCTTTACGCATCTCACAGATTTCTGGACAACTTTAATCTACATACTGTATATATACATATCTCATACTCATGCTGATTCCCTATTGACTCACTTTGCCAAACTGGCATAGTAGCTGCTGCATGAATGGTGTTTATGTTTTGAACATTATACATTTTATTAGCCAACACCCTGAACTCTCTTAGCTCTCACGGCTCAGCAAGATTTAACAGCACAGTTGGCATCAAGTATTATACCTTTTATTATCTCTCTTTATTAACTGCAGAATAATCCAAGTGATCTATTGGTGACTCACTGGTTTGCACTGTGGGTACTGTTTAATCTTAATGTAAATTTATATGTGTGTACTTTTAACACAGCAGCTAAGTTGACTAATTGCTCTTGAAGTAGGGCGAACCAACTTAATAGCTCCCACAAGCAGTCTCAGTTTGAAAACTGTCTACGCAGCAGGTATTTGGGTGAAGCACTTATTTTTTACAGACCTCCCCTCCAGAGGACTTGCTTCAACTTGTTTTCAGCTGCACTGTATGTATTAGATCCACATTTATGCAACTGGGGCAGTGGAGCAGCAGCCTTGCTACTCTATTTTGGGTGGGCCGAAGTTTATTCAACTCCTACTTTCCTTTCCTCTCTAGATGAACAGCAGATTTTAAAGAGCCGAGGAATAAACAGCCTGATTGAAGTGGAATCTGTTCAATCAAATCAGCGCCTCCATATCATCGTCATGCTCTTGTCCAACTTGATTGCTGCATTGTCTGTGTGCGGTGAGGAAAAAGAAAGCAATACAAAGAAATCTGCTCCTCTCGAGCGAAGACAGACAGCGGCAATCACTCAACCTTGTTTACTTGAAAATTTAGCATGAAATGTTTGATAGCAGAGTGTTGTGGTAATTCACAAAAGGCAAAAGAAGTCATACTGCAACATGTCATTTTCTCCTGATTGTCCCAAGTTGAAATTTTGTTACTTACCACTGACTCGTGAAAATGGCTGCCAGGAAAAAAAGTCACATAAAATTTCACATTTCACTTCAAACTGTTAGTGGAGGACACAGCCCTGCCTCCAATTCATTTAAGGGCTTTTCTCATTCGGATACAAAAACCACATGCGTATTTCGATTTCAGTTCGGAGGAGGGCATCAGGGGTGGCTCATCACATTCCAGTGGGATCTGGTGCCACCCCTGCAGCCGCTGTCGAGCTCTTAAAAATTAATGAAATCCTGGGTAGCAGTTGATTAAATTGGTTTCGGTCTTTCCACAGTGTGAGTGCTATAACATCATCTCCATTGTAAGCGATGATGTCAGCGCTGTGGTACATTTGGGAATACAGGCTCTTAACAGCGACCCCCTCCTCATATCACATCCCTGTCTCATTGTGCTTTGTAAGTCAAAATAGTTTAAATGTAAAAGTTGATGAGTTAATTGAAAGGCTTTGGTGAACTAGGGTTTCACATTAGTGCTCTCTCTCCACTTGGATCTAAAAATGACTACTTTATAACAATGAGGGCAGACTGGCTTTCAGACAGCATATGTGTGTGTGTCTTTAGCAGTGACGGCGTACATGTGTATCTAGGCCAGTTTGTTTTATCTGTTGGTTTTCTGTGCCAGGGGCAGAGAGTGGGCCCAGATAGTGAGAGTGGCACAGACGGAAACTGTTGCTCCACAATGGAAAAGTAGTCTCCCCCATTTAATGACTGACGCAGAAGGAGGGAAAGAAGTCGCTGTACTGGTTTGAGTTCAGGCTGCAACTCGTGATTATTTTCATTATCAGTAAATCTGTTGATCATTTTCTCCTTTAATCAATTGATCATCTTGTCCATAAAATGTATGAAAAAGGAAAACAATGCCCATGACAATTTCCAAAAGTCAAAGTTGACATATTTTGTACCAATTTTGTTTGATGTTATTAGAAGAAAACAAGCAAATATTCACATGTGAGAGAGATTTTTGTTTTGGCTGATTCATTTCTGCCAATCAATTGATCAACACATCATTTCAGCTGTATTTTTAATTTAATCAGATGTCAAGAAATCAACAAAGGGAGGGAAGATTTTTGTTCAAGCACAGGATATTTCCCTACATGTGAGTGTGTGACCTAAAGGTATCTGCCACTAAGCATTATTCAATATGATGCATATGTGTGTGTGTGTGTGTGTGTGTGTGTGTGTGAATATGAGCGCTAACATGTGAATAATATCAGTGCTGAATATTAGCATGTTATGTCAGCTCTTACTGACAGCGACTCTGACACGTTCTCCGTGACAGTCTGGCAGTTTTGCAGTCGCCGCAATGATCTGTTGACACAGCTTTGTATTGATTTGCAAGTGTAAAATCTTTGAGACCATTTGTTGCAGTCGTTACAGAACATGCACTGCAAGACAACAACTGATTGCGTGTATCTGTGGATGGATTTTCCTCCTCCCTTTGTCCGATACAGACTAAGTGAACCGATGCAAATGATTTACTCGAGGCGCTCATGGTTCAGCTGTTAGGATAAGGTGTAGAGAAATATTTGGTCAACAAGAGGAACGTGCTGCAGCAGATACTGGCCTGCTGATATGGCAGCTAACGGATGAGATACTCCTTAAAAGGCCATTGTGGTTTGGGTGATGTCATCCATCCAACGGCTAGATAGGCTCATTAATTTTCCACTTGTTTAATCCATAGCTCATATTTGACTTCGAAATGACTTGTTGCACTCGGCCTGAGAGCAGGAGAGAGCTGTTGGTCAGCGCTGGCTTCAGCTTTAATCAAATCATGATGGAGCGGGAGGAGGAGGCGGGGAAGGGAAGACACCTGAAGCCAAGAGAAATTTGAAATGCAAATATTTGTTGTGTGATTGAAAGCTTAGTTCCCTGGGAAATACTTGGCCAGGTTTTAGGTGTATTGTTTAATCTTCCAAGAAAGGGTTGGAAAATATTTGCGTTCTGTTAATGCCCCTGTTTGTGTGTGTTTGGATTTTTCTTGGCCAGTTTATAATACTTTCCTAATACTAATACTTCTGCATTGTGAAATTCACCTTCACTATCTGATCTGACAGGGATCAGGGAAAAAATGATAGATAGAAAAAATGCATTGTTGACATTCCTTGTATTATGTTCATACATGATAAGATTTCCTTTGTGTGATATATGACAGCATCATGTATAATATATGCGTTAGCACAACATAGTGGACATAAGAAGTGATATTTACCTCCTACTTGAAATGCATGATAGTTGTGAAGATTGGGAACCGAGACCCAGTTGTCACCCTTGTGGGATGCCGCCTGCAGCTTTTATTTCGATGTATTTTCTATCCTGTCTGTTTTTCATGTCTGAAGTTAGCGTTGTCGAGCACAGAGCATGAAAGAACTGCCTTTCATTTGTTCATTTTGTTATTCAGCGGTTATACAAAGAAAGAAATCCTGAAGGGGGATAACAAGTAAACGCAAAAGTGAAGGACAATGAAACAATAGATAAAGTGAAACTGACAGGGGAGAATGCATTTTTCTTAAGGCTTTTGCAGACATCTGCACAGTCGAGAGCATGTTTCTGCTGAGAACTGTGCTTTTTTTCTCTCTCTACAGTATCACACATCCAAGACTTGTGAGGATCTTCGATTGGCTGCCTTCTCTCTCTAACCCTTAGATGTTGTTACATCATGCACAACCCCTCACTCCTATCTCTCACATGAAAATCCTTTTTTTTTCTCCCTTGTTAAGGCCAGCTATTTTTCTAGTAACACATCTTGTACTTGTGACATGGTTATATAAAAATCCACTAAGACGAGCTCACGTGTACAGTAAACATCGCCTGTGTGTTTTCCAGGTTCTTCATGAGCCCTTGATAGACGAGGATCCAGTGTTTATCACCACCTGTACGGAAAGAGAGCTGAGGAAGAGGAAGAAGAGGAAGTTCAGCCTCTGGGTTCGACAGTGCACCTCCACCGGATTCATCTGTCAGGTAGCGGCACAAACAGCAGAGTGTGTTTGTGTGTGTGTGAGAAGTGGGGAATTATCAATCAACAGCAATCAGGATCATATTGCTTTCAGGTCTGATTACAGATGAGAGAGAGTAAAGACATGAGAGAGAGAGAGAAGAGAGTATAAGTTTGTTTGCTTTGAGGGTATTTTAATTTGCTGCTTTCAAACTTCACAGCAGAAATATTTTACATCAGAAATGCAAGAAAGATGAACTTCAGCCTGCCTGAAGTCAGAAAGGCTTTAATGCATCTTTGATCTTCACCGAAATTTCAAATATCACTCTCAGGTTGTCGATGCTGCCTTCATTTGCATTCAGCCAATTACTTGTCAACACTGCAAAGAATAGTCACTTTTCATAAATTCAGATTGAACGTTCGTGCAGAAAACGATCAAACTCAGCTTGAAATGACAAAAAATAACGTACCTTCCGGGCAAAAATATTGGTTGTCAGATTTTCCTTTTGATGTAGTTTTAGAGTGGAATAGCTACTGGCTCGGGCTTAGATCAGTGTCGTCACATCTCAGGCGGGCAGACCTGCTCTGCTCACTAACAACCTTGTCCTTACCACAACCTTCCACTCCTATTTTGTTTGCTTATATAACACCCACATTTAACTAGGGCCTGTCTCTGCGGGAGGACTGACAGACCTGTCCAAGTCTGGCTGGTACAGAAGACGGAGGAGAAAACATTACAAACCACAACTGCAAGAAGCTGCATTTTTCATTCGGCGTTGTTAAATTAGTGAAGAGTGATCGGGGCAACTTCCTAACTGCTACCCAGTATTTGTGGGACAGGTTGTCCAGCCAAACTGTGACTGAAAGCGCAACATTTTCTACCAGAATGCAAGTTGTTAAAGTGATTTTTTTATCACTGTATAAATAATGTGCAGGATGTCCTTCCAGCCAGCCACCCACACACACACACACACACACACACACATACAGACACACACACAAACGTTTGCACTGCTATGCTGAAGAGGACCTTCACTGACATAACGCATTTTCCTCCAGTGGTATCAAGCTGTGCGCTGATATTTCTACCTCTACCCCAATACAACGGAGGTAAATGAAATTTTGATGAATTTCAATGTAAGCAATGGGGGACAAAATGTAATGTTTTTTTCACTATATTTTAGGGCGTTGTATGTCTTTATGAGAACATCATGAGTGTAAAGAGAGAGTGACATGCATCAAAGACCCCCGTCCAGACTCAAACTGGGGACAGAGCATGGTCGGTGCCTGAAAGGAAAATCCTGGCACAAAACAAAATTTTCAGTGCACATAAAAAGATAGATCTCAGATATAAGACTACGCTGCAGGGGAAGAGTTTCCTTCTTGAGCCTGGATGTAGTCCAGAATTACATTAGTGGAGAGAGGACCAACCATGATCAGAATTTTAATTTGCTTATTTTGGTTTCTATCGAATAATTCAATCATTCATCATTTTTGCTTGTCATTCCAGTTTTCCTGTGTGAAACGACTTCTGCGTAAGA
The DNA here is from genome assembly GCA_037975185.1 of Centropyge bicolor. Classification (NCBI taxonomy): domain Eukaryota; kingdom Metazoa; phylum Chordata; class Actinopteri; family Pomacanthidae; genus Centropyge; species Centropyge bicolor. The sequence goes on from JBBMOC010000028.1 coordinate 295,281, forward strand.
AGCATCACAGACTCTCATTTAAAGCCATATTCTATTATCCCATCCATTTAACAAATAAGCATTATCATTGACGCTGACTGTGGCCATTTGGCAGTCACTCAGTCTTTACCAGTCCGCCGTACGCTGACGTGTGTCTGCACCCAGATCTTCTTTCTCTAAATGAATTGTGTCGAGGGAGAGTAAAAAAAGAAAAAGTCTAAGAAATAAAACGAGTTAATGGAGCAAATCAATGAGATTCCATTAGCCAATGCACCACATGGGGTGACACAAACACACACACACACACAGAGGCATGGACTGACCACTTAGTGTAATAGCTAAAGGCCTGACGTAGATGCTGGCTAATCAGCCTAATGCCGCTCAGCTTGTGAACAACAACAGAAATGTAAGTGCATGAAGGACACTCAATTGTTCCTGAGTGTACATTTCTACATTTGTAATGGGTTTCTTTGGAAGCCAAGCTCTTGGAAGTCGAGCTCTGTCAACAATGATTGATGATTTCTTTTAATGAACAGGTTTGAAATATGAGTTCCAACTATTTCTCTGTTTTAATTCATTCACCAATAAGCACAGCCTCTTTCTAACGCTGAGGTCCCTCTTTTAAATCTTGTATGTTTTAATCAGCATAAGTCATCTAGTGAAGAATGTCTTAAATTTTTAACCTTTTTTTTAATGATAAAATCAGTGAGACAGAATGAAACTGGTGGCCCTTGATTCTCCTCCATGCCCCCTGCCCCCACCTTGCTGTTTTATCACTTTTATGCCAGTCTCTTTAAATGAGCTTATGATCACTGTGCCGTACCTCAAATGCTCCTGAAGCCCTGTGGACATGAGGCCTCTGAAAATATCTCTGTGAAGTGACGGCTGCAGCCACACTAATGGGAAACACGCCAGGTTGAAAAGCACTGGAACGTCACATCACTAGGACGATGAAATGTCATCTATGTCCACCAGATATTTCACACTCTAATTGGCACATCGCTGTGAAATCTCCCAAACACGCTCATGAGTTCAAGCAGGTTTTGATTTCAGCAAATCAGTGGCCTTTTCTCTAGCGCCACCTCGGGCACACTTGGTATGTTTAACCTTTACTGGTGACTCTTTCAGAAAGCGAAATGTTTGTTCGCCACACAATTTTGTAAAATGAAAGTGCAGGATTTTCTGACCTAGAGGACGATAAAATGGCACTTTAGGGAAAACTGTAATAAGGCTTGTTACTCTCAGATCTGTTTCATCTCCATGTCCTGTCTCTTTCCTCCCACGCTGCAGATCTCTGTCCATCTGAAGGAGGGTCAGGGCACAGACGGTCTGGCCACCTTGAAGAACAAGCCTCAGCTCCACAGCCTCGTGGCCAAGCAGCTCTGCCAGAACATCTCTGGCAAGAACACCATCATCTTCACGGGACCGTCCATCACGAGCCTCGGCCTCTTCACCGAATTCAGCAAACAAGGTACGCGGACAAGTTGCAGCAGCAGATAATGTGTCGACATGTTGGTCTGTCTCGGCCATGCTGCCCAAATAAAACACCTTTTATGCTTGACTGAATTGGTGACACTAATCTTTGGTGAAACTGGGATGATTTTATAGATAGTCTGTGCTGCCTGTGTGAAACTGCGTGTGAAGCGTCCACATTTCAGAATGTGCAGTTTCTTTGCAGTATTGGTGAAGCGTTGTAGTCCACTGGTTTTAATATTGAGCCTCAGGTGAAGCTCTCTATTCCTCAACAGAATCAACCCTGAATTTCCCCTATGGGGGATCAATAAAGATTTATCTATCTCATCTTATCTTACGTGTCGATATAGTGATAAAAAAATACACTTAATCCCGTCATTAAACTCGTTCATAGTCTTTGCTCCATATGTGAGTCTGCGAGGTGGTATTCTAGTCCTCCTGCTTCTCCAGCCTCCTCCTCCGTCGTCCCTTGTCCTCGTTTTCTCCTTTGATGTACAGATTGTAATCTCTCGGCTCGTCTTCCTCCCTTTTTGCATTTTTTATTTGTTTATTTATTTTTGATCATGGTGTGACGATAGCGTCCCCAGGCCAAACAGCTCACAGCGGAAGGCGGTCTGTTGCATTTGAAATGAGACTTCACAGCGCTGCAGTGAGCCGATAGAATGATTCATTTTCTCTTTCTTCATCTGTCCTTACGCACCAAGTGAAACATTTGTAACCGCATGGGAAGGTGTAAAAGCACAAGTCAATCAAAACATAGACGGGTAGACGTTTGTATTTGTCTGACATGTAGTAGCATCCTTTTTTTTTCTCAGCTGGGAACTGAAAGTTTCTAAAACAAGATCAATCAAAAAGCTCACCGTTGCAGAAAAAAGCCAACCCTGATGGAAAGTGTGCACTAATGCATAAAGCTGACTTATTCTGTTGTTGTATGTTTCCAAATATTCACATTCATAACTAGAACACAAGGAGGAATTGCACTCAGAAGAAGTTGAATTACATCACAAAATCTTCTTCTTCTTTTGAGACAAATCTATCTTCTTAATCTTTTGCTAAGTGACTTGTAAAGATGGATGTTTTTTTGGTGTCCGACCAGCATCGACCGTAACAGCTCCGGGACGCTCCGCAACAGACTGCTGCACAATAGGTCATGGAAGATTCAGCAGGGAGCGTTTTGTCTTGTCACAGCTCAAAGAAATCAATAGATAAAGTGGGCACGTTAGTGGACACTTCAATGAAACACCACTTAACATCTGACAGCTAAAAGTTCTGAATCCAATCAGGGTTTTTGTGTCTTTCTGTTAATGACTTATAAACATTCTCAGTATGTGAGATTTTATCAGAAGGAATTGCCAAAAAAAATAAATAAATAAAAAAATCCCAGTCATTTTGGGACAATGTCATCATCCCATAAACGGATAAAAATGAGTGAATCGCTGAAGGCCCAGAACAAATAGGCTCCTTTGACGATATCATCAGCACAGCATGAAAAGAAACAAATTGAAAAATTTTTCACAATCCCGTTATCACAAATGCTTTTTCACTAAACAATAACAGAAGAGCATATTTAAAGTCAACCGGGCAGAGCTCCAGCTCGCCAAGTACAGTAAAACAAGTCCGGAGATATAATCAATATTCTGTCATACTAATTGGGTGAAGCCACCACGAGGCATTCAGCTGGAAAAATTTCAGCTCCGAGCCTATGAAGGCATTGTGCAACATTTTATTTCACATTTATCATGCTGGATTAATTAACAGAGTTAATTACCCTGTGCTACTCTGCAGCACTTATTGCGGACACACACACACAGATAGAAATCATTGTCCAAATTGAGAACATTTAATCAGCAGCACTCAGCCACATGATTGTCTCGCTGCTGCTCATCCATGGAAGAAATACAGAAATGAAATGGGTGGAAAGACAGAAAAAGCAAAAGACAGAGATGACATATAAAGATTTTGATTAATTGATGGTATTATAAAACATCAGAAGAAAGAAAAAGAAGAAGAGTTTCCTGAAGCCCAAGGCCATGCCAACAAATTGAACAAGTACCAAAGTAATTTCATGTTATTTTTCAATCGAGTGCAGCTTTAGATAAAAAACTCATACCTTTTTAAAATGTCTTTCTTCAGTTAATCTGATAAATATTTTTTCAATTAATGGATAAGCTAAGTCAGTAAAACCAACATTGAAAAGCATAATTTTTTTTTTACTTTTATATCATGATAGACAAAAGCACCAAATTCAACCAGGAAAGCCTTGAAATGTTTACTTTCACTTAATCACTTGAATGATTAACCAGTTATCAAAGTGGTTGCCAGTTAATTGAGTCGATCAACTATTCATTTCATCTTTCATCAGCACCGTTTCTGTGAATACACTAGTGGAATGTCTCTCTGTTGCAAAGTCATCTATACAAAGCTGTCTTTGTGTTCATCCTGCTTCAGATATCTACTGTTGTGGTCTGCTGAGCACCAGGAAGAGTGACTGTACGGGCTTACCACAAAACATGCTGGTGTGCGGCTCCACGCCGGCGCAGCGCGGCCAGTCACGAGTAATGATGAAGGGCAGCATGTCACTGATCAGCTGGTACAACAAGGGACACTTCAGGTTCCTCACCAACAGTTATTCCCCAACAAAAGAAGGTAAACGGTGCTCTGATGCTCCCAGAACTAGAAACCTAACTAAAGCCTTGTTGAATTGTTTTTCAGATTTTTGCTACTGATGGGAGACAGTACCCACTGTCATGTGCATTATGCATTAGTGTATAATATGTATTTATAGTTGCAAGAAACCACAAATGCGAGATAATACTTGAAAAATCTTGCATTTTTCAGCGACAATAATATCAGCTGTACTAGATGCAAGTTGCCATTGTTAAACATTCGTGTCAGTGAAAATCGATGCGAGCTTGTAATCCATGATAATCCATTTCCAGGAGGTGACGAGAACTTGATATTCCCCTCCTCTCACAGCATAATCCACTCTCCATTAAAGCGTTTTGTCAGGTTTTAAAACTAGTTGAAGGGCTGCGGTGCATGAAGAGCGTGGAAGCAAAGTCCCAGATCAGTTAAATCCAATATTGATTTTCTTTCCCCTCTGTGTGTGCGTGGGTACGTGTGTGCAAGTGTTTTTCACTCTGTACGAGAAGGAGAACAAAATTAGTTGCCAATCCACAAAAACCACAGCACGTTTTTGTTATCATGACATATGAAATTGAACCATATCAAGATTAGTGATTGTTACGTGGGCAATATTACATAATTATTGATGTGGCATGATGAATCTCTGGTAAGAAATTTACTGTAAGGATGTTTTTCTTGATTAAAAATCTAAAGCGAAAACAGTCCAGAAAGTAGAACATTCAACCAGTCACTAGCAAATGTAGCTAATAACTTTAATCACAGCTGCAATCCATCTACATGTACCACTTTCAGAACCACGGTATTGTGCATGCTGGCTCACTGTCATGGGGACATAAATGGAACAGAGCCATTGTTAATGTTATTAGTTGCACCTCCTGCTGTGACCGGTCTGAACCTCTGCTGTGAAAAAGGCCCATTAAACAAAGCAGCCCTCCAGGAAGTAAAGAATGAAGACACCAGCAAAAATCACAAATAGTAACGAGGCCTCTCTCATGTAAAGGAGCACTTCTTTTCTTCTCCTGTGTCTCCCTCTTTGTTGCCCAGGTGACCACAGAGAGATCTCGTTTCTCTGCTGTACGCTCACTTTGTGGTATGTGTGTTTGTGGCAGGTATGATCATTAAGAGGAAAAGCGGGGAGATCCCATGTCCCTTGGCTGTTGAGGCCTTCGCCGCGCACCTCAGCTACATCTGCAAATACGACGACAAGTACAGCAAGTATGTGCAACATTTTACACAGTGGATTCTGTGTAACACTGGAAATAACAAATACACAAATGTATAACACATTAGGTTTTGTTTTTTCCTGCTTGTGGTCCCTTCTCAACCTATTGATGCTTTGTTCAAAGCAACTGACTCATGAGAATTGGGAAATTAATCGAGTGCCATTATTCTGCTTTTAATACTAGCTGTTCACAAACAATTACATAGTCTCGCTTTAAAGCATATTACTTCCACTACACTCATTCATTTAATAGTAAATCTATGAATAGAAAGCTTGGAGTAAGTAGCTATTTTGCTCCCACAGGTACTTTATCTTCCATAAGCCCAACAAGACCTGGCAGCAGGTGTTCTGGTTGAGCATCAGCATCGCCATCAACAACGCGTACATCCTCTACAAGATGTCTGACGCCTACACGGTTAAACGCTACAGCCGAGCGCAGTTTGGAGAAAGACTGGTCAGAGAGCTGCTGGATTTAGACGACTGCTCCCCCACGCAGTGAGGAGGAAGAGGACGAGGACAGCAGGAGCGCACAACAAAGACACACACACACACACATGCACACACACACAAACACAATCCCCACACGTACATTTACACCCTTCATTACGGTTGTACAGACTGTGCAGTCTGTGTCTATGTGATGATACTGAAGCAGTGCCAAGCCTGTGTCTCTCTTCCTCTAGTTGTTTTCTGTGGTACTGTAAATACTCATTCACACACCACTGCACACTACACAGTAGAGAATCGTGAGCCATGGGACAGTTCACACGACTGCGACTTTCAACCACGTAGATTTACTAAGGATTTGCGAGCAGGAGCTATTTCACAAGCAGAGACGCGGGCGGGAACGAGGAAAACCTTAAATGATGTCAGCTTCAAGTTTTAACTCTTATCAAAGTTCTTGATATGAGCCTGAATCTCCCGTGTGACTGTTCGAACGAGGCCATCAATTTTTACACTCTGCAAAAACACCTGTGACCCTGTAACAAAAGCTTAGTAAACCAGGACTATGGTGTGTTCACACGCTGCATGCATAAAGAATCTGGATTGTGATGTTCTCTTGTTCAGTGTGAAAATGATTTCTGCTCCAGATGGGTTTTGAATTTTTTTTTCTGTGTGTGTGTGTATGTATTTAGCAAAGTGGAACTGTCATCTGTGTGCGCGACGTTGAGCCTGAGGATGTAAATGTACGGCTATTGTGACCCAGATGCGTCGTGTTGCTGCATACTGTACTCGCTGGAGGAAGACTGTCAGGTGACATAAAGCCACATCCAGCAGTGTGGCACCAGTTCACAGCCTCCCACTCCGAAAAAAAGACCCTAAAACTTGAGCATTTCTCTGAAAACACTGATGACTAAAAAGGCAAAAAGTTCAAGGTCGGAAAAAGAACACTTGATTCGTGCCTCAAAATACAGAACATGACCTCAATTTCTTTTGTGAAATGATCCAAAACTGTTCCAGCTTTGGCACAAAAACTCTGTGCTAATGTAGGATCATTTCGCTCAGAGCAGGAAGCAGATTGAGAAAAATGGTTGTCAGAGTCTTAAATGCAACAATAAATGGCTTCAAATCTGCAGCCGGCTTTTAACCACACTTTCAAGAGCAGATAAACTCTTCTAATTTGCTTTTTTTATTGCTCGTGTAGTTAACTGTACTTTGGCTTTGCCGTGCAGAAAACGTCCAAACTGTCCTTCGGTAAGCCATTGTTGCTAAGCGACAAGTACAATCTTGGCTGGCGGACGAAGGTTGGGATAATATTACTTGGCAAGATTTAGGTCCAGGAAGTAAGAAGTGACTCACAGGGGGCTTATAAGATGTCCCAGAAAACCAAATGTTGCAACTAATCTTTATGTAGATAAAAGGCTTTGGGGCTGAGGCTTGTTTTTTTTTTTTTTTCATTTTGCTGCCCAAATCTGAAGAAGTAAGCTGGCATCACTTAGCTGTGAAATTATTCAACAATTAGAAAGCATGATTTTATCAGTGGATAGTTAATAAGAAAATTTGCAACTAGTGATACCTGGATATTCTATTACATGCCTTTATAAAAATCATCTGAAATGGAGAAATTTGGACTCCTAATGCGAATGTTGCTGTCTTCCATTTCTTACCAGGCTACTGATTTAAACCTGCCATCTCGTGTTCAGCCAACAGAAGTGTGATCGGAGGCTCGAGAGTTTATCTGATTAAAACAGACTCACTGTTGTCAGATCGTGTAACTGCACCACACTGCTGTCTGTAGCTTTAATGAGGACTCCTCAGTCCCCCTTTGCTTTGCTTTGTTACGCAGCCAACGTGCTGTTGTCGTGCTGGAAATCATGTTATGAAGCTTTTTAAGTGAAAGGTTTTTGATGTGTGCTTGCTCAATCAGCATGGTTTGATGTGTGAATACATATTACAGTGAGATGACAGTCTGGCAGAGCAGAGTGATGGAGTGAATCGCTGGCAGGACTCATGCACTTTCCCACGTCACAGTCTTGCACTTTGAGGAGAGCTGTAAAGTTAGCGACATGTTTATTAGATAATCCTTTTAGTTTTGAACCCGATGATAGTGTACACTGCTCTCAGAAAAATATGAATAATATGAATAGATTCTGTAAATATACGTAGATAAATGAAATGGACTATATAAAAAAAAAGCCAATGAAATAAGACTGAAAATTAACGACTATAACCAAAACAGAAAAGATTTCCACTGTAGATTTAGTAGAGTACAAGGTACAGTATGTATGTGTATATTTTGTTTACAAATTACTGTGAGTGTATGTCCATAATCACTCAGTCACTGAGACTCAAGATTGTGATTTTTTTAACTTTTTCACTAATGCAAAGCATCGTTGTTGTCATTGTCGCTCTCGTGTGTGTGTGCGTATGTGTGAACCACTGAATGTTGTTGTCATGTGTCTAATCACTGTTCACCTCGAACTAACACTAATCTTAGCAGGCACCCCTGTCATGTTGTCAGCTCATGATTTTAATACAATATTTGATATCAGCAAATCACACACACACGTTTAGCATGAAATGGACTGGCTCGTATTATAGGACTGAAAGGACAGCTGAAGCCATTTTTAGACCACACATGTCCTGTATCGGTGATTAAAGGCAAAACCCTCACTCCTGAAAAACTACTAAAACAGTTTAAAGAGTAACTTATGTTGTATTTTTTTCTGATACCTTTTATAGCTAAATGACTGAATTTGGACAACATGATATTGCACCAGCAAATTTTCTGTGATATTTGATATAACAGCAGTCCCTAAATTAAAAAAAAAAGCCACCAATTTAAATCGTACAGGGAGTGAAATCCATCTCATAAAGGGCAGAGAAACCAATTTCTCCACCGAGTCTAACCTCAGAAGGCCTTAATGCACGCGTGTGCACCTGCCAGGCATGTTGTAGTCTGAGTAAGGAGCTCGGATGCAGCCATCACTAACCGAAGCAGAAATAGATGAGGCGAGCTGAGGGGCAGTGAATACGCCAGGGAGAAGAAAAAAAAAAAAGAAAATCCAGCTCTTCAAAGCTAAATAAACCCTGGACTGCATCACAAAAAAATGGTGCAAGAAATATAACTGTCAAGAGCATCCGAGCATGAATTCACCCTTCACAGTGTCAAAATGAGCCTCTGTGATGGCTGAATTTGTGGATGGGCATTTAATCTGCAGCTCATGGTGGACTGAAGCAGGTGTCTCACACACACACACCTTTAGATGACATTTTCCAAGGGTGTGTGTGTGTGACGTCTGCAGAGGGTTTCTGTAGTGCTTCTATTGCTCAGCTCACCACAAATGAGAAGAAACTATGCACCGGGGACTCTGCAGGGCCACAGTTACTTGGCAACAAATTATATATGAGTAAGCGAGGGAGAGGAAGAAAGGGTTGTATTTGAAGTTTGTCCTCCCGTATGGTAATACCGTTATCACCCCGATTGCAGATTGAGAGCTGAGCGGCTTCATGTCTCCTTTTTTTATCATCTGTCAGAAGAGAGGGTCCTTTTGTTAATTCACTTTAGAGGAGGGTGGCATTTTGGCCCATACAGATCAAAAACATGGCTTCATTTTAAATTCTCAGGTTGATCTCTGAAGCGATTTTGGATTATTCTGTCCAGCTGGCTCTATTCATCAGCCATGATATTTCTATAGTGCCTTTTCCAGCTCTTTTTTCCCCCCCCTTTCATTGCTCATTGCAGTGGTTTAGTGATTCCCTGAAATGGAGATTAGAACAGATTAGATTTTACATTTTTAAATGAATGTGGTAAAATCCTGTCCTGCATAGTGTGAATAATAGAAACTAGAGAAGTACAGTTTTAAATGGTGAAAATCTTTTATGCCCAACTCAAGCAATATTTCACTTATTCACACAAGCGATGCCACTGGAGTCAACACTACATCCTCTCAAAAACATTAATAGGTCCAAATAAAACCTCTTTGAGGAACTTTACCTGTTCATAAAAGATAGTGATAGTAGAAAAATGACAGCAGATCCCATTGATGGATGTTAGTTGTTGTTCTTGTTTACATGGGTGAACTACTATGTAGGAACCTAGTTTATATGTTGGAGGAAAGAGTGAGGATGGGTGAGCCCCGCTAAAGTCAGAAAGCTTCAAATCTCATCGCCAAATATGGCCTTAAAACTAATTATAACCACTAAGATGAAAAGCGAAAATGTCCACTATGAGAGAAAAGTCACTTTGATGGGTTTTACTTCAACATTATGGATGTTTTTTCTCCTTTTACAAATAGCAGAGACACCTCATATCTTTCATTCATGTTAATCTATTTATGTCAGATGGGAGTAAACAAACTCAGATGGGAGAAGCAAGCCACTGAAATATTTGTCTTTCACCCAGTTTCGTCAGACTAACGATGATCCCCGAACCACTTGTCAAAGCCATGTTGCAAAAAGACGCCGTGAAATAAATCCCCCCTTTGCTGTCAGTTGTTTTGTGGTAATGAACCGCAGTGGTGTATACGATGATGTCCATGTGTGTTGTGTGCTGTATGTGCCCGCTGTGCCATCTCTGTACAGTGCTTCACAGATGTCTGTGCTTATATCCGGCCAGTGAGACAGTTGTCATAAGAGCGAGCAAAGATGTTTAAACAATTCGCTGTGGATGTGATAAAGAATTCAAATGGCTGACCTCAGGGCTTCATTACTAACTGCTGTACAATATATTCACTTACTAAAATAATATACATACACTAAATGGACTTCTATAACCTTATCAGGTGCTATCGAACCACTGTACAAGTAATAGTAGAATTAGATTTGTTGTTGTTGGGAGCTCAGCAACCAAATAGTGACACACCAGGGTGATGTATTGCAGGAGTTGTACCACCAGAAGTTCACGTTTTCCTGCATTAAAATGTCAGAAATATTAATGTCACCAGGCACACAAAAGCAAACTTTAACTTTACAAGTGGTTGAACTATTTCACTCTGTATGATTCTGGCTCGTAACGGCGGCTGCAGGACGTCGAACAACTTTGGGCTAAAGTGTTATCGAGCTTCGCAGACGGGCCTGAAGGATGTGTGTATGTGCATGTAATGTTAAAAATGGGTGGAATAATATGTGTAAAATAACTGGTGTATGCTGGACCAAATAACTTTCTAAAATGTGTGTGGTGATGAGTTGTACAAAGGTTGTCGTGTAAATGTGTCTTCATTAAAACTCGCCTCCATGTGGGTGCTCCATCGAAAGCTTCTTACTGGCAAGTGGTTGTGAATCATGACAAGAGTTCAGACCCTGTCTTTACTAAGCATCTATGATCGGAAGAAGTGTCTTTCCAATACGCAATCTTTCCACATTAGCATCAGCAAAGAGACGTTTAGAGCCAAAATGCTGCTTTTATGAATCATTCATCTTTTCACTAAGTAGAAACTGCACTTCTCCATTTCAGAGTAAGGGACTGTGTGAAAATGATCGGGGTGTGAAGGGGAGCTGAACTCTCCAGTTATTCATCATTTCTTTGACTGATAAATACATAGTAAAGCTCATAAGGGAAGGCTGAAATAAGACATAAATATGGGGTCAGAAAATATAACAGACCTTCTCATGCTTTCTCAGATCTACCCTCCTTTGGCAAAAATACATAGTGATAATTTCATACTGACCCTTATTGGACAAAATGATCCACTCGACCACATCTTGCAAACTGTGTGGCAAGTTATTCTAAATTCAGCTGCCATTAAAAAGTCTCCCAAACATAACAGTTAGTAGGTTACATGTTTCAAATGTGGCTCTGTTTTTTTGCATTGTTATGTGCTGGAGGCATTTTGGGGCTGTAAATAATCTCTGTTGTTTAACCTGGAAAGCGGTTTTATGGCGGCCTGGCAAAAAGCCCATCTGATATTTTGCAAAACTCTGCCTTCGCTGAGATTTTGTCTTCAGCGACTCAACGAACCAAACCTGTAAGTTAACTCATGATCAGATAAGATACAGTAAGATAATCTTTTATGGATTCTGCTGAGGGGATATTGGGTGTTACGGCCGCACAAGGACACGATGATATGTAAAGAAACCAAATAATCTGATCTTATCTTCTCTCCACTTCTTGCCAAGGACTGATGTTGTTAACTGTGTGAGCACACTCTGTTTCTATTGGAGTGTTTTCCTTTTGGTTTGAAAAGCTGTCAAGGCTACAACTGCTTTTCTACAACTCTCACTGGGATCTGTCCGGCCTTTCACCTGCTTCGACTTAAAGCTATATCCACCACCATTTTGCCCACACACTATCTAATAAATGTTCCTGTTTGGTACACCTGCCCTATTCAGAGATGTATTCTGATTATGGAAAGTATTTCATGTGTTGGATTGACTCAAACATGGGCGGTACTATATCACACCCTGCACAACAGTCTGACCTGAAAAATGACACACAGACAAGTGTCACACATGACACTGCATCACATTTGTCTTTAGAAGAACAGCACTGCCTTTCACTGAAATCCTTCATTTAAATGACATGAAATCTAATTAGAATAGTAAAGAAAAACTGATGGGAATGAGATAAAACTAATGTGATAATCCAATCCAGTCTTCAGTCATGTAAGAAATGAAAAATCACTGTTATCCTACTAAAAAAAAATAAAAAATGTAATGACTGTGTAAAGCCATTCCAAACTCACCAAATGCTTTTAGAAGGGTGTGGATATAATAGAACAAACATGTATTTCTTAGATAAATAACAGCACTCAAACCTGACATGCATCCAGCATAAAACGCTCAGAGGAGGTGACAAGGAGGTACATGAAACCCATAAACTCACCACAGCTACATTTCAAGTCAAGTATTGATTGCGCTGGCAAGACAAAGCGAAGAGGCAGGAGTTATGACATACCGCTTTTGGCCTGTAGTCAAACCCGAGACCGTCGTCCCCACATCAGCTTCAGGCCATTTGTGGAGTCTGCTGAGAAGGTTAAACCAACAAACACGGATGAATTACAATTTTATTCACTTTTCAAAAACGCGCTAGAGTGTGCTTCACAAAAAAGCATCAAATAAAGAAACATAATGTGAATAAGGTTATGACAAAGTGCAATTTGAAAAATGCTTGAAAAACAGTGCTGAAAAAACAAAGAATAAAAGCTATTTGCCGACATCCTCTGGCAGGTTTTTCCAAGTGGCACGATTGCAAAAGACCTTGTTCTGGTTTTTAGCCGCGACCTGTCAGAGGATATCAGGTCACACTGGGATGAGGTTAGCAGGTCAGAAATATAATCAGGAGCCCACACGTAGTAATATAGTTAATTTGGGGCTTAATTTCTATCAGCAACTTCGCGAACAGGTTGGTGACTCAGCTTAGGCCACAAAACTAATTTGCTTTCCTGGTTTTCTGACTCGAGGGAAATGTGTTGCAGGAGCTCGTTGCTCCTTTCACTTACTCACTCTGGGTTTGTTCACTTTGTCTGGGCTCCTGATGAGTTTGACTTGTAATTCAAACCTGACAGAAGAGACACAAAAATGGCTTTGGAAATTCACACGAAACCTGCTGCTCAGCTTTTACCATCACTCTTTAGATTAATAAAAGGCCGGCTAATAACTGCTGGAGTGAAGATAATATGATCATTTAGGGAAATTATCACAGTAGTCAGAGCCATTAGTGAGGGCAATAATGTTGTAAGTGATGACCACAGAGAAGGGCTCCTCTGTACAGATTGCTGTGTTACATATTAGAAATAAATTGAAACATAGGTGTAATGTGAGAAAAAAGCAGCAGAGGGCAGCAAATCGCAATTCTCTCAGACCCATTAAAAGCCAGTCTGACCATCATCTTATTGATCATCCACTGAGGTTAAATGGATTATAATTGGCCCGAGCACCAAAGTGAGACTGTATAATTGAATTACTTGTGTGCCTTATTGATGATATGCTCCATAACAGACTGACTGGCTGACCTCTAAAACTGGGGCTAACTGAAACAGCAGCCTCCAGGAAGAGGTGGTTTTGGCATAAACAGTGGCATCCCATCTGCAGAGTTCAAGAAGCCTTCAATGAAAATATTATTCTGCTTCTGACTGCATGTGGCGGAGCATGTGTGTGTGTAAGAGAGAGAGCGAAGAGAGAGGTCGAGCAAGCATTAGAGAGTGAATTAGGCCTGTTTGCTCTCATGCCTCAAGGTGCAATGATTTTTTTTCCTTCCACAGAACAGAAACCTGTGGAGAAGTTACACAACAGAAAAGATCAGTCAAGCTGAGAGCCCGAGCTGCAGCTCGTCTCCAGAGCTAACACAACCACCGACTGCTCCCAGGGGCGGACGGGCGCAGGAGGAGGCCCGATCACTGGAGAAGACAGACGGATTGAGTGTCGCAGAGAGAATGGGCAGCGATGCAGGCTAACATCGTAAATACTTCATTAGTTCTCAGTTGATTGTTATAGTCTGTAGTGAGTGGAATTGATTTTGTCACCTCCTGCCTTTGCGCTACTGCATCCTGCCAATAAAGCAGCTGCTGATGTCAATGGAGACAAACTGCAAAATGAATGAACTTCTTATCGAGTCATTTGGGATATTAGTCCCCAAATTGTTCTTTTTTTATAGTAAAACAAGCAAAAATAAGGTTTTGTCACCTGTTCACAATACAAATAAAGAGTGGAGGGAGAAGATAATTTGTTAGTGCAAAATATTCAAGTAAAAGTCCTGCATTCAAAATTATCAAAATATCAAGCATCAAAATATATAAAGTACCAAAAGTACTGGTTATGCAGAATGGCCCACTTCAGAATCATATTTATTATGTTTAACTGTGACGATTTCAGTTGGTTCGTAATTGGGCCCAGGAGCGAGACACAGACGAGGGTGACTGGGCAAAAAGAATTTATTCAACAAAAGAAGCTTTCGGACTTACAGGAAAAAACAAAAAGGGCGACTGAAAACAGGAAGTCCAGGTGGCGCAGGCTTGCTTCAGTGGATGGAGGCCGGTAGGTGGGTGCTGAGGCTGGAGACAGGAGACACACAGGTGGAGACTAGGATAAAACACTAGAGACGCTGGAGGCAAAGGGAGCACTGGAAGGCAAAAACACTGGAAACAAGAATAATTGGAAAACAGGGGGAAAAAGAGAAATCACAGAGCACTAGAAAACAGGGGACGATCTGGCAGGGAGAGGGGTTTAAGCTGCCAGTCGTTAGGTGATATTGTCGTTAGGTGATATTGTCGTTAGGTGATATTGTAGACAACTGAGACAATTGAGAGCCCCAGCACCTGAAGGCCACACCTCCAGCCACTGAAGCAAAGCCGGAACAAAAGACTAAACAATCCTAAACCAAAAACACTAGAGTATAAAACTTAAAATACTAATACTAAACTAAGAGTCAAAAACATTAAATGACATGACATTAAATATTAGATTTTAACACTGGCCACATTAATGTGTTCATTACTTTATTGATGCAGCTGGTACAGGTGCAGATAATTGCAGTTACTTTACATACTGCTGAAGCTTAATTTGTAATAAAACATCTTTTATTAGTTGATTATATTTTGAATTAATAATTTGAATTCGAAAAACCTTCTGTCAGATAAATGAAGTGGGATAAAAAGTACAATATTCGCCTCCAAAATGAGGAGCATAAAATGGAAACACGTACAAATACCTCAAAACCTATACAGTGTCTACAGTGTCATCTTGTCTTGTTTTAAGGTCCTGACACCCAGAAAATTCCTGAAAAAGAACAAGCGACATTATCCCAACTAACTAGCAGATTTTTCTTCTATTACTTTGAGAAAAATGTTTTTGTTTTCTCATCAGAGAATTTGGGGGAGAAATACATTTTTGTTGCATTATGAAGAAACAGCTTCACTGTAAAAGATCAAAACTTCAGCAATACTTAAATTCTTTACTGTATTGTGAGACTAACATGTTTCAGCTTGTAGCCTTGATAAAGATCTATTATCTCAATATGAAGAAGAGACACTCAACTAAAATATTCAATCTGAAAATAAGATCTGAGCGAGCATTTCAAACTAAAAATGAATTGTTTGAAAATGCATTTTAAACTAAATTTAGTTCCTCATCACCTGCAATGTGAATGCTATAAATATCGCCCACAAGTCTCTCAGTAACGTAAACAACCCTCAGATGTATGGCTTTTCACAGTGATATGGTAAAACATTACTCATCTGAAATATACTATAAAAGTGCATGAACAATGGCGTTTCGTGAGAAATGTCTTTCCCAAGTTTATAACCTCTGTCTCCACAGTGTCTGGAGTCTCCACCCATCCTATGTGTGCAAGGTTATGACATTCTCAACCCACACTCTTTCAATCAAGCTCTTAACCCTGCGCACTCTCACACACACGCACACACACCTCCACCATATGTCATTATGTTGTAATCAGTGGTCTAAGCGACACCAGGGTAATGATTATATTTATGGTTTTCTTTTGATATCTTGCCTCGGGAGGTCAGTGTCGTGTCATAAGGCGTCACCTGTGGGAAGATGCACCGTTGTACTTGTATCATGTTTGGCAAGAGTGAAATCACATTCAAGACTCTTGGGCGGTTATGTATTTCTTTGTCAAAGAAAGGAGCAGATTCTGGATGATGTACAATGATTAACCAGTGTATATGTTTCTTTTTACTGGCTGCTCCGCTGTTGCAACACTGCTCCGCGTGCCCCGGGAAGAATTGTTTGTAAAATGTCAGGCACTCATTTTGAGATGAAATATGATTTTACAAACACAGCTTTGAGAAATCTGTCTCGATAAGACGTCGGGTGGACTTTTGACACAGGCATGGATAGAGCTAATTAGCCCTCCACAATAACGAGTTCTTCTTTGCACAAAGGTGTCGAGGAACTCTCTGTAGACTACATGTAGTCTTTTTCCAGTCGGGTGGCGTGTGTGTGTGTGTATGTGTGTGTGTGAGAGAGGGGATCTAACATCTCTCTGTCATGTTTCCTGGCGGTTCCTCACCCATGACTCACCATCTTTTCTCTGCATGGGCCAGTTTAGATAGATAGATAGATAGATAGATAGATAGATAGATAGATAGATACTTGGATGTCTACAAGAAGCCAAACTAAGCATTGCTTTCTCATGGAGACAACAATGGCTCCCAGCTGTAGTGTTTTCTCTCTTTCCGTGTGTGTGTGTGTGTGTGTGTGTGTGTGTGTGCTGAGGGAGCCTCTTTTCTCCCACTCAGGTCACATCTAAACAACGGGATGGGGTCAAGACCATGCAGATTAAACTATTACCGTTATGATGTTAGTAGGACTCGAGGGTGGAATCATGACCAGCAGTTATGAATACCAGGTTTCATAGAAAACAGTTAAAATGACGCGCAGCTGCCAAGGAAGAAAGAGAATGAGGGAGGAGGGGGCTGAGAGGTAGGGGATGTGTGATTCTTAGCCTCTTAGCATGTGTGTGTGTGCGCACCTCAGACATGTGTTCAGTGACTGTGTGTAGGTGTTAGGGGATATTTTGGCTGCAGCAGGGGGATTCAGGCATGAGAGAGGCCTTCGTCATATAATAGGATAATGTTTTATCTCATCGGAAGAAAGGAGGAGGAACGGGGGGAGTAATGAGAGGGGGAAGAGAACGGCTGATTATTTTCATAAAGCAGATTTGGCATGCTTGTCCACCTACAAAACTTTACAACCTGCTTGGCGTGTGTAGCACTCACACACACATTAGTACTGTGTACACAGGGTAGTATCTGGTCAGACGGGTTAGGACAAGCAATAGGAACTTCTTTTCATTATATAACGTCTATCCACATAGAGAGTTATGTGCTTATCCTTTAGCTACAAGAGACTGCATGTCTGTCAGTGTGTGTATGTGTGTGTTACATCCACAAAGTTTTAGGACTTTTAATGTAAGTTAGATATAATTTTAGTGTCGTGGTCATGGTAGTACACTAGACAGGACCAGCAGTGTGTGAATGTGTGCATCTCTCCCTCCTACTTCAAATACTCCTCCAGGCCACATCTGAAAATAACAATGTGTTCTTAGTCAGCTGGCCTGGTTAAGTAAGTGTTTTAAAAGGTATGAGGTTTATGTGATAGGAATGTTATTAATTTAAAGCCTCTTTTGTGACTTCCTTCAATCACTGGAGAAGCTTTTTCCCAACATCAGCTACCCTTAAAATAAAAGTCCACTAGCGAGCCATGCACAGATTGTGTACGTGTGTGGGTTGTCCAACCAAAGGGTGAATGTTTCCAGATTATTCTCGATTTCCTTGTATCTAAAAAAAAAGTGAGCTTTTTCATTCGTTTTTTAAAATGTTGTCCCCTGAAATAAAAATTGCACATGAGATTAAACAAAAAGGGCCCAATTAATCAGCATCTCTAAAGATGTGTAAACGTGTAAATATTACACAAACAGCAAACATCACTGTTATCAGCACATTTGTCATCACCATTACTGGACATAACGTGGCTAACAGCAAGGATCTCAAACAGTATTTTTTATAATAGTTATTTTAAGTATCTATAGAGGCAGGTGGGGGTGAGGACCTACATTAGGTTCACAGATAAAGAATAAATAAATGAGGTGATGATAAAGATGAACTCATCACAGATAATAATCAGTATTATAGACATGTAGCAGAAAAACTACTTGGATTTGAAGCTTGACTTGATTTTGACTGAAGCCTTTTCTCTCACTGTTCTAGGCCTTTTTTCTTTGCTATACGATTGGCTTGGCTACATAAACATCCACATTGCCTGTCACGGGGTTTACACACAGATAAACACATTAATTCCTGCATGTGGTTAAATTTCTAACCCACGCAACATTCACGTGTTTAAATTGTGCAACATAACTGGAAAAACTCCTCAAAGTAACTGGGAGAACATGCACAAACTCTTGATTGTACGTCAGATTGTCATCAGTGCATTTCTCTGTCCCAGATGTTTAATTCCTGTCTGCAAAGCAAATTTCTTTCAGAGTTATAATAAAATTTATTCAAGTTACTTTTGTGGTCAAATCAAAGCTTAAACCTGAGTGTTTGAGTTAGTAAAGCAAATTTCCGATTTCACATTAAAAGCAAATTTATTAGCTTAAATAACTCATTATTATAAATAATTTTACATATAATAGGAAACACTTTTAAAAACATTTTATTTCCTTGTATTTTCTGTATATAAAAATATCAAAACTTTCTACTTCCTGGGAAACAATGGATCATTTGTGTTGAGAGTTAAAACCTACACCTCTCCTGTTACATAAAACTTCTTCAGTTTCCCCATTGTTGTCTCTTTGGCTCACAATTAGGAATAATGCCTGATTTATGTCCTGCCTGAACACAATGTTTCAAGAGAAATACATCAGATCGTGAGTGTCAGATAGTCTCAACAGTATTGTCTCCGTGGGAATTTAAATTTTGGAGTTAAGTTTGTCTTCCAAAAAAACGAACAATCAGTATTAAAAAAAAAAAAACTTAACAATGACAGCATTGTATTTTGTCTGCACCGAGGGTTTTTGTTATGACAAGTACAAAAGGTTTCCCCATGAAGATTTACACGTTTACGCAGAACAAATTTAGTCCTCAAGCTGAAACAATAACAGGCAGACAATCAGGTGCTTAAGATCCAGCTTTAACTCATCTGTATCACACTGAGTGACAAGTCATCGACCCTCTACTGCAAATAATTTCCCTCAGTCAACAGAGAGTCTTTCTGACCCCCCCACCCTCGTGTTGATCTGATACTTTACCCATTGAAATATCCGATGACATACTTCTGATTAATTTATCAGATGAGGTGCTGAAGTGGGTATAATGTTGGATTTTGTTGGTGGGCACACACTTTCAGGATTAAACAGAGCAACTTCACCTAAAATGGTCAAGATCAATTTGATTATTTAACACTTATAAAATGAAGAATCTTGTAAACCATCACTGACATACACTGTCATGTATTTTTTTTAAAGATATAACTTTCTCTCAAATTGTTAAACTGAAAAAAAAGGATTACTTTTGAAACAGATGAAAAATAAAAGCATGTAAGCATGAATATTTTTCTATCTGCTGATATTCACTGGTGTGATTTAGGGTGGATTAGAGCAGAAGTAAGGCATCGGAGAGAATATCATCCATTGTGACCTAAAGAAACGTAGTGAGGTTCAACCTGGAATAATAAACAAAAAAATGAAGACTGTGGTTCATGAAATCTATTTGGAAAAACATACTGAATCATTACAAGAAACTAGGCGCCATAATGCATCTTTTCCAAGGTATATTCTGCTTGATTTCATTTTACCAGAAGAATCTTCCAAACCTTAAAAAAAGCCATAATTCATACAGCAGGGAGCTACATTTTATTCTCGATATGTAACTGATGATTTGAGTGACTGAGTGAAGGCCTCACGTATCCAGCTCACTGTCATGTTGGACTGAATCTGCGAGCTTCCAGTTATAAGACATGAGTAACCGAATGGTGACCACATGTGCTTCATCGCCTCTAATCTACCAAACCATAAAACATGTGAGAGGACAAGAGGAGACTATTAGCTGTTTGGCCAGGGAGGCGCTCGGTACAGTCCGATAGTCTCTGTGTTAACAGTGAGCAAACAGCTTTGATTAACTGTACGTATATGGACGATATTGTAGCCTGCAGACCCTTTTCACAAATCACGATAAGAACTCACAAAAAGGCCTCCACTTCCACACTTTGAGTGTGAAAGCAAAAGGGTTTTGTTGTATCCTCTGAAGTCACACTCAGGGTGTCAGCAGTGTTTAGCAGGTGCAAAGATATTTGTCTGATATGGAAGGAAGCCTAATGGGTTTGTCCTTTGAACTCATTTTACATGCACAGGCACAAGGTGTAACTGTAGCTCAGGGTGGCTCAAAGCTGTCATACAATATTAGTGCACGAGTCAGACTAAATAGTTCAATTATTACCAGAAGGTTTCTCTGATTCATGTTTTATCAGGAACTGTGCAGGTCTGAGATTATTATGCTGGTTTATGGTTTGTAGGATTTGTCATCTTTTTCTTATTAGTCATCGCAGAGTGATGTTAAAACTCCTCGACAACCGATAGGACGCTGTTATGCTTCACATGGTGAGACAGTGACAAAGAGCTAAAACAGCTTGTGATTGTGAATAAAACAAGACTTCGCCCTTTCGGAGCAGCAGCTGGAACTACTTTCACATCGTCAGCTGGTCATTGTTTCAGCTATTTCATTTCAAAATGAGAGATTACGAAGTCACCGCAGTCATAAAGAAAACTTTGCTGAGAGAGTATTTCAGAGAGATCAGTAAAGCAGCGCTGCTTCTGTATTGATTAGCACCCACATGTGATGATGTTGGTGTCAGAGAGGGGTCAACTTGTTCGGTGGCAAGAATTAACTACGAGTCTCTTTTAAGCTTCTTGTAGCCTGATAATCAGACTGAATTCCCTTGATCTAAGTGATCTAAGAAAATAGTCTATTTAATCATTTATATGTCTGTATTAATCTCACCCATGTTTGTCTCCCAGTGCATGTGAATTTTCTTCATTCTGCCTTTAAAGCTCTAATAACATGGAACCAGTTTGAATCCCACCGAATCCCTGAAATGTGGTGATATAAATGTCTGAAACCATCCTCCCACTCTCTGTGCATTGTGGATATATCCTGTTGCTCTTATGTAGACATCAGATATAGACTACACAGGCCAGCTTCATCTCACCATAGATTAGTGGAACACAACCTGACTCAGTGAGGACTGCTGTGCGCCAGTTAGTTTGTGGTAATTTCAACACAAATATAGTCGGAAATATGAACCATGTAATCATAAGATCAACTGAAATAATAAAGGTGGTCTGGTTGTGTCCTTCTTTAATGTAGGAAAAATCCCCTTATTCCACCCACTTTGACTGTCTCATGTATATATGGTGTTTACACTAAACTAAAATATTTAAGCCCAAGACTTAAAAATCATCCCGACATATTTGGTATCATTGGGATTTCCAAAAGAATTTAAAATGAAAGTCAGTGGGTTTGTATCAGACAAAGCATCATTGTAATGACTGGTCCAGCAGCTGGACCTCAAAAGGAGTAACAGTAAAACTGGATTCCAACACAGAAATGATTATACTTAAGGAGCCACCTTAAGGCCCCTATCATTTTACTATATGTTTGGTTTAGTGGTTCATAACTGCCAAACAACTTTGCTATTAATCAAACTACAAACTAAATGATCCTTAAGACTTCTGGGGTACCTCAGGGTCTGATTGGCCCAGTTTATTCGGCTTTAGTTGATGTTGAGCTGAGTGAAATGGTAAAATTCATGTCGCCCTTTTATTTGAAGTGCTTTACTATTTGGCTCTAATTCACCCATTCAAACACATGTGGATGGGAGTGAGCTGTCATGTAAAGCGTTGGCCTGAACTTCGGGAGGAATTTGAGGTTTGTTGGTTTGGATACTCCGACGTGTGGCCGGGAAGAAGAGCAAGAGATCGAACTGTCAGCCATGTGAATATAGTGGACAAACCTTCCTAAATGTTGAGCCACAGCCGCTGAAATCTGGTTCACATGTTGCTCGCGGTGCACCTCCAGAGTGAAGGGCATCATGGGAAGCATCTGCTGCTATGAGGAGCTACCAAACAACCACGTATGAGAACTTCAAATGCAACCTTTGATTTTCTTTACCCTCGGGGGCTTGTGTTTGTCCTCACAGCAACTGGCCTATAGCAGCTCTCTATAGAGGACTTGAAGGCCCAGTCTCCTGCAGAGAACCCCTACGGTCGCCACGGCAGCCACGATGGGACTCGAAGCAATTTCGAACCTCTAAACATTTTCTAACTCCCGAGCAGTTCACCTGAGGCAACATTTTTAAAACCGAACGTAGCGTCTCGGAACAAAACCCTCCTCGATTTCTGATATTATCTTTAACTTTGTGATAGCATGTCAGCTGTTCTGGTATCTCTGCCATCTCTGATAACATGTTCTATTCTGAGAATATCGGGAAAGGTTGACTTTGGAGGGAGCTGCATGTGTGTGTGTGTCTGTGTCTATCCGGGCTCCCCGTGGTTGTTCTATTGGTCTTCTGAGTGGGTGGTCTGTTCCAAGAGAGGAGCACTGGAAACATTATACCTACATACACACACAAAGGGAAACTGGGAATCACACCAACGCAGCACAGCAGAGGGTGGAGCAGGCAGGAGCCTTCTTCCAGATGTGTGACATTAATTTAGCTGATCCAAAACATGAACCGGTAGCTCCCACTCACTCATCACCACAGTGTGTGTGTGTGAGTGTGAGTGTGTGTGTATGTTTGTAACATTCATCTTAACATTTTAATACTCACACACTCAGAAATACACCTGCAGGTCTACATTTCCATATATTCTGTATACTTTGGAAGCGAGGGGATCAAGATAAGAGAAGACGAGTGAAGTGACCAGATGGAACAGAGACGACTGAAGGAGAGACAAGGTGGATGATTGAAGAAGGGGAAAAGATGAGGAGCGGTGCAGGTTATGAGAACAGCCTCCACTCTGACCTGTGGAGCAGCGCCCCTGGACTTTCATACAATACTTTCCACCGGGGAGGGGAGGGGGATACGGTGCGTGGAAAGACAAAGAAAGAAATGAAATTAAATAAGAAGAGCAGAGGAGAGGAGTATGTAGGAGGACGGAAGTGGTTGATTGGGTCCCCCCAGAGATTCTTTTGTTTAGATTGTTCTGCATTTCACTTCTTTCACTCTCTCCCTCCACCTCCTTCTTCTCTGACATCTGAGGTAGATTACAGCAGAGACCCCGGGTCACATTTATGACTTAAATCAAGAACATATGGTGTGTGTGTGCGCGTGTGTGCGCATGTGTTTGCACGTCCATTTCAATGCAGTGGGATTCCCCTCCGGTCCCAGAGTGGTGGTCAAATTTATTTTCTTGTCCATTGTCTCTCGCTGGGACATCAAAGGACTATTGTTTATTGATCAGCGAGGGTGCTGCAGGTTACTCGCAGGTCCCGGACGAGAGCGCTTCGCCTCTCCTCCACATCTTCCCTTCTTATCTCCTTTTGCCGAAACTGAACTTTTAAGTATGTTGGATTTCCGCCGAAAATCCGCAGGATCAGCACTTCCACAGAAACCATGTTTGGATTTTCAAAGATTAAGTGTGGTTGTGCCTCATTTGTTTCGTTTAGGCCTTGACGAGGCTTGTTTTAACGTCCCACAGACATCACACTCTATCACTAAAACTGCTTTAATATAAACCTCATGGACTAAAAACTAAATGTTTCACTTCAGTCTGTGCAACATCTAAGGCCTGAGTCACCGTTAGCAGGTACAAGGAGAAATCGCCTCATTAATTTCAGCACAAGAGCACATCTGTAAAAGTGTCAGTTGACTTTATTAGGATCGGCTTCACTCAGTTGAAGAAAAAACAACTTTTGTCTTTGGAACGTTTACCTGGGAAGAAAACAAATCTACAAAATAAGTTGTTGGAAGGACAATATATAAAACAATGGCATCAAAATATCTTTGACAAGAAAACAAAACCAAAGGAAAAAAAAAAAGGCTCAAATATTTTTTTGGATGCAGGGCATTTTCCTCATCTTGCCCCTTTGTTTACAAAATAATAACAAAAGAGAAAAAAACAACAAAAAAAATCAAGTTATTTACAGTGCATATATTTACATTAAGGCATTTTTGCTGGGGAGAAAGACGGTTGATCAGATACAACCCCCACTACTACACAATCAAATAAATAGTCAGATTTATCATGATACATTACAGTGCTATATTATCTTTATGCTACCTGCAGTGAATGAACAAATACAGTTATAGGCGCAGGCTAAATCACACCATCAACATGGAAATTCAAGTGTATATTAAAGCGAGATGTTCACACTGGTCTTCAAACAACACTGTCACGTCCATATGTACAACAGACTTTTGGTTGATACTGACTGTGATGGGATCTCTTCTTGAGTGATTTCAACGCAGGTGATAGACAGGAGATAATGACAAAATCAAATGGTTATATTAAGTCTTTCTAGCACAAAATTTGCTCTTTGTGTTCTTGCATAAAGAGGGAATTGTGCACTGATAAGACCAACCTTGAAAGATGAAATTATCTTTACTTGAACTTCACAATGCATTTTTCATTTCATAGGTGACTGTCTTCTATCACTTGTATTGAAAATGTACCAAGCAGGGATCTCTATATGATCAGCTTGGACAACACCAACCACTGAGTCTTGCACTTGTACATGTGGGCTTGTGAGTATTGTTCACTAGACAAAATGTGAACCTATCCTTTAACAAAACATGCCTCCATGTTCGACTGACCGATGTAGCCGTGTTGCATGTTAGTTGTGTACAGAGTCGGAGAGTGAGAATCCTCAGAGAAAGGACTGAGTGTCATCTTAATTAAAAAGCTCCACACTGTGTGAGGATGTCCGTGACGCGGCCAGAGCCCAGCTTTTAAATTACAATGTGATGGGTAACCTTGTAGCTTAAAAGAAATTTACTTTGTTTTCAAGCTGAGTCTAGAGATCCAATAGATTAAGAAAAAAAAAACAGCACCATGTGTATTTAAAAAGGACATTGATCACAGCTCTGCTACCACTGAACAAACACACATAAACCAGAGAAGGAGGCACTTAATAAGGTGTCGATGATGAAGACGGTACTTTGGTTAAAACATCTGAAAGAAGTAAAAACGCCGGATGAGACAGATGGACAGCAATCGTATTCTGAAGACGTGTAATTCAAGCTTGTGCATCAAACGCAGTCGAGTCTGTTTTAAGTGAATGAATTCTAGGATCTATCTATGGGTTCTGCTGACATTTCTCTGGTTGGAAATCCGTCGAAAGACAACATGAATAATTCATTGCCTAATTGCTGCTCTTTAGCAACCATCCACCTCCCTCTGTTTCTCAGTCGTCCTCAGATCTCCTCGCTCTAAAATCAAAAATCTTTCTATCTCTCCATCTCCACCCCTCCCTCGCTTTTTTTCCCTGCACTATCTTCCTTCTCTCCAGAGTACAAATGCCTTCAATTTTTAATATCTGAACAGCAATGATTTGTGTGGCGTTCACAGAGATTCAGTCCAGCACTGATAATGATCGTTCCAGTGGTGAATGAGATGCACGGGCCCAAAAAAATAAAAGGCTCAGACTTAGATTACCAATTCTAGTGCAAACCGAAGGATTTGGTTAAAAAAAAAAAAAAAAAAAATCTGGACATTCCAGTTATATCAACAAACTAACAAACCAAGGAGTAAACAAAGATTTGGCTTGACTAGTTTTGCAAACAAAAGCTTCTCCTTTATAACAAAAATATGAAGCCAGTTCTATGTTAGAACAGAGACAAGAGATGTACAAGTTTTGAGTGGTAAGTGCTTTCTTTTCAATCACACAAAAGAGTCCAAAAGGACTGGAGACACATTTTGGAGCTACCATTTTCTTTTTGTTATTATTTTTCTTTTGTTATTATTCATTTGACCACAGAAATCTATACCAAGTATATCTGGAGGTTAAGGGACCAGGAACTTCATCTGGCCATTATCTTTCTACTATACAACCTCCAACCTGTCCCACTCTGTTAAGAGCAACACATCTGTTAGGCTATCGCAGCTGTTTAGCACATGATAGCAGCACCAGGAGGAGCTGTGGTGTCAGTGAGAGTCGCTCTGCATCAGGCAGCTTGTAGCAATGTAGTTGTGGGAGTCGGAGCGAGTGCCTCGTGTGTGTCAGGACAGTGCTTAGTGTATTTGTAGCGCGTGTGCAAAACGCTGCTAGTTCTGGTGTCTCTTCATGTGCAGGGCGAGGTGGTCGGATCGGGAAAAGGAGCGCGAGCAGACGGCGCACTGGAAGGGTTTGGCGCCCGTGTGCTTCCGGTAGTGGCGGGTCAGCTCGTCCGAACGAGCGAAGCGCCAGTCGCAGCAGTCCCACGTGCACCTGTACGGCTTCTCACCTGCAGGATGGGAGGAAAGAGAAAGTGTGAGTGGGTGCAGTTCGGAAAAAACCGAGGCAAGACTGAGCGGTATTTCATTCTCGATCACATGATCTCCAACAGTCGATGACAGGGCAGAGATTAGGCAATGTCATTAAAAGCACTCATAGAACTGATGATACTGATTATCATTAAAACAGACTCTAATTCCCTGAGTTACATGATTCATAGAGTTGGGTGGAGGAACTGGGGAAACAGGCTTTACTGAAAAGTCCAGTTGTCTAACAACATATACAGCCACAGGCATTCAAGCACACAGACACCGAAGTTTCCCACGGACGACTCATCTGTTTTGTCTGACTCTGCCTCTGTGCATCGTTCTTTGATTGCTGAAGTTTGTTTGTTTCTCTGTCACTCTGCCATTCCAATAATCTTTCAGCTGCAGCCTCAGGCACTTTCTTAAAACTAGTATGACCTGTCTCCTTCAGGCCCAGCTCCGTCTTAACCACGCAAACCAACCGCCCGGCCAATCACCAATCCAGCCCCACCGGTCCAAATGTGGACTATGAGGATTTGTTCAACCAAATAACATATTTTCACCCTAGTGGCCTCCATCCATGCAGGTAATTTTCTGTTTCATTGGTCCAGATTTTGAGATATCTGCCTCTGACATTTCATTTGTGGCACATTGAAAACATTAATAAAGACAAGACTTTACTGGAAACTGTTTATGTGTTTAGTTCTGTCTGATAACAATGGAAGAAATATGGTCAGTTCGGAAGGAACATGATCGTCCCTTTTTCTCCTTCTTTCTTTGGTTAGTCTCATTTTCTTTGGCCCATTTATTAATGCATTTTAAAGCTCAGGCGAGATAAGCTCGTATTTAAGTTTGCAAAGTTTTTTTTGCCTCTCTGTGTAATTGATTGAGTGCCTTAAGTGTTAGCCACGAGGCTGTGAGAGCAAATTATAATGGAATCTAATGGAAACAGGGTAAGAAATATGGAGACTATTTTTAACCTCCTGCCAATCTCAAATAATAATTCAACAACAGTGTATCTTTCCAGAAACATTGTCCCCATTGCTGTGGATAGTTCATAGACCTCGCTGTGAACAGTTTCCATTGGAATAACTTCAGTGGAAGAAATAGCAAAAACTGTTGACAGTGTGTTCTGTGGCTTGTTCAGACTAATAGACATTGGTTCCGGAAAAAAATAGTTAAACAGTTTAAATGTCATTTTTCAAAGCTCTGTGCACCATAAACATACAGTAATTGCATTCACATCCATTAAATTAGGGTGGAGGCAGAAATCTGGACAAAATAAAAACTATATGCGTGCTGGATACCACGAGAGGTAACTAAGAAAATATGTTTGTTCTATAATTTGTGTGAACCAACCCTTTAAACAAGCACAGCAAGCTCTGGTCGCTAAACCAACAAGCAGAGTAAACCTGTTAAGAAATGAACCCGAGCGTCACCGAACTTAGAAACACACACCTGAACACAATGAGAAGAGACAGTGAAAAGAAAGAAAAAAAAAAGAGTGAACTGGGAGGAGTGTTTTCACAATACACTCACAAACACATGCACCCACGCGCACACACACACACAGAAACAATCAGGGTAATGGATGTTGATGGAGATTAGAGTGGGAACTCCCACAGGGACCCAAACGCATTAGGAATCATCTCATACAGATTACTGACAGGTGTGTGTGGACGTGTGTGCGCGTGTGAGTGTGTAAGTGTGTGTTCAAGCGGCTGAATAAGAGAAGTTGAATGAGTAACAGACAAAGATAGAAATAAAGAGAAGGGGGGAGGGGGGGTTGAAGGTGGGAGGATGGCACAAAGCAGAGAAGAGGTTTATTAGAAGAATGAAAGTGATAGAAAAAAAAGGGGGGGGGGGACTAAGCGAGCATGACTGACAAACGCAGAGATGTTATGGAAGTTGCAGCTACATCCCTCTGTACGTGTCATGTTCTCATCTTGTGGTCTGTAATAACTGCAACAACCACAATCAGCCTGCAGCATGAATGACGCCAGATTTAATTGTCGTGTCATGTTCCCGATGCCAAAACGAAAGGCACGCACACACACAACGATGTCCTGAACAAGTAGCTCAGATTCATAAATGGAACACATTCAGGATCGCAAAGTGCTAAGAGTGAGTTTTATTTGTGTGTGTGTGTGTGTGTGTGTGTGTGCATCCAGATGAGCGAGGAATGCGTAGATATCAACAGAAGCTTTGTTTTGTTAGCTGGAGCGAGGTGGGGCCCAACACCTTAGCGCTTGTTTGTTGACTTTGCTCGTGCAATACTGATAGTTCAAATCGAAACGTGAAAAGAGACAGATTGAGAGAAAGAGGAGAAGAAAGGGCAGAGGAAAGAAAAGGGAAAACGGAGTGTGACGTGCACACAGATGATCTCAGATATTTTTGTATCTGCACAAACAGATCTTGTATATATTTATAGTGGTCTCAGAAAAGCATATTAAAGCATTCAAACGTGGATTGTCTGAGCAGGAACCGGGATCCCAAGAGAGATGGCACCATACGTCTAGCGCTGACCACATAGTCTGAGAGTCATCCCCTGGCAGAAGTGTGTCACTTCCACCTGTTTTGATGGAATAGTATATTGGGCAGAGGATGGGGAACGGGGTAGGATACATTTACACACACATGCCAGGAACACCACACTCTGCCTAGCAACATGGTGCCAGTGCAGATACCGAAATACGAGTCGCGTAGGCAGCGTCATTTTTTTTGACGGGCCCCCTGTTTAAAAAAGCTGCGTTTATCAGAGGAACGTCTTACCCGTGTGAGTCCTGAGGTGGGCCTTCAGATGGGACGACTTGGTGTAGACCTTCTTGCAGCCTGGCGACGCACAGGGAGATAAACACAAACAGAGGGGCTCAATCCAAATCCAAATAATTCCAGCGTCAGATATGCATTTACCCAATAAGCTGAGCTGTGGTATGCTAGAAATGTGATCTAATGAAGAACAGAAGCTGTTTGCGACGAGATTTAGTGAACGCTTGTTTTTGTTATTCTCATTTTCAAGTGCATGTGACATCCAAGTCTTACAGCCTCACTTGGTATTGAAACTGTTTAAATTTGATGTATTTGCTAAGAAATTCAGCTGCATGCCACTAATTGCACAGAGCACTGCTTTGCTGAAAACATCTGCTCACTGCACCTGTTAGTTGAACATCAAAGTCGAGATATTTTAAGTTCATGATTACAAAGCCTTTTGCACATTATGTTACACATACAGTAGATTGTAGAATACAACGTCGAAAGCTCAAGATTTAAAATGTTTTAGAAAGATATTCTTCAGATTTATTGTGACTTTAAATGAGGAAATGATAGAATTTTGTGTCTTGCACCGACTAAACAGGGAGCAGCTGCAGCACTGTGACTAATATACACTTGGGTAAAGTGCGGATCTGTCCTTGTGTGGATATGATGAATCTGCTTCATCTGACTGTAAAGAAGTTAAGGCATGTGCTAACATGCTGCAGGATGCTCCACTTAAGCCTATTTTACACGCTGCCATAGGCAAGTTGACATTACATGTCCTACAAGTAGCTGCACATCGTGTGTGCGTGCATGTGTGTGTGTGTGTGTGTGTGTGTGCCCAAAAATTTTAATCTGTGCAAGCAATCTAAAGTGTGAGCGTATTTAAATGTGTGTAGGGAAAAAAGATCAAAGGACTTAAAGAGAACATCTAGCTAATTAATACACTCACTCACACACACACACACACACTCACACATTCATTCCACAATCATACCAGCGATGACTTTAAAGCCACAACAATGTGTGAGAGCTCACGGATGAGAGTTCCCGAGCCGTTTGAGGTTCGATCATAAATGCAAAGCAGTTTTTAAAGCAGACAGTTAAATTGAAAGGTAGTGACTGATGATCTCCATTGCCAAAATATTTTAATTCCAGTGCAGCGTGTGCTCTGCTGCGGCTGTAGTACATATCGTGACTCATAGGCCTGGGAAAGTCATTCGACACACAACATATAATTTGTAAAAAATGCAAAAAGAGTCTTAAAATAAAGCTGGTTTCCTTAAAGCTGACCTTTGTGAGTGATCAGATATTCACCTGACCACAGTACAGTGTAAAAATAAACACACACACACACATCAGAGACAAGTACCAGCACGCACACACAGTGGCAGACCTCGGTAAAGTTCTAACCTGGGTAATCACAGTGGTGGATCCGTCGTTTCTCCAAGTCTGGGTTGTTCCTCCGGTTGTAGCGGGCAGGCACGGTGGTCTGAGCTAGGGTCGGGGCTGGGGTCGCTGCAGGGGCTTGGGGAAGGCCTGTGGCTTGGCCTGGGACCGGCGTGGGGCCTGTAGTGAGGGGCAGGGCTAAGCTGCCCGGCCCTGGTCCAGGACCGAGTCCAGGAGTGCCACCTGCAAGCTTGGAGGCGATGGTGGCTGCGTACGAGGGAGGGGGGGACATGGTGTGGAGCAGCTCCTTCTGCCTGTCGGGGCTGCCGGGCTCCGAGCTCGGCGGGGAGGGCGGCAGGTAGGGCACCTGCTGCTGGAGGAAATGAGGGTGGGCCTGTGCATGAGGGTGCGTGTACGCCCCCCCACCCATGCCGCAGTAGGCAGGCTTGGCCGTCTGCTCTTGTTGAGATGCAGAAGAAGCTACTGGCAAATCGTGGAAAGGCGTGTGGATTGTGGAAGTGGAAGTGTGTATCTGCTGCTGCTGATGATGATGATGCTGTTGATGCTGAGCCTCCATGCCATTGCCATGATGATGGTCCAAGCCAGAGTTTAGTAGCTGAAACAGTGAGCCGCCGTTGTCATGGTGGTGGAGAGTGTGCTGCTCAAACTGTGATGGCATTTCCTGTTTGACAAACACTTCTGGCACCGACTCGCCACCGCGGCTGCCTCCCGACTGGTTGAAAACACTGGTGAAGTCTGGTAACCCTGTTAGCGTCATATTTATGGCTGAGGCTTCCATGTCAACGCTGCCGGGGCCGTGCCCAGATGTGCCGCAGCTACCAGCGGGCGTAGTGCTGGGGCAGTGCAGCTGGAGGTTGGGGGAGAAACACGGGGAGGCAGATTCTGTTTTGATCTGGGTAAGACCTGTGTGGTTCTGGTGCTGGGGGGGCCGCGCCTGCTGACACAAGCCCATCCTCAGGTAGGCGGCGTCGGGGAGGTAAAGATTCATGTTGAGGGTGTAGGGAGCCCCGGTGTGATCGTCGGTGAAGAAGTGATCCACCACAGACGAGCCGTCTCTCTGCGACTTCTGCTGAGTGTCTGCAGGAGGCGGAAGCGGAAGAGACTGAGGGGAGAGATACCTGTCCATCTCACACTTTGCCTGTTGAGGGAAAACACACACACAAAAAAAACATGTGATTTAAAAACATTTCATTTTATTCTCTTACAGTAAACTTTAGTGAGGTGAAACCCAGCTCTGGCTTCAGCAAAGTGCTTCTCATGAGCCACCACAAAACTATTCCGGGGCTCTATTTTGAGAAGACAAAGGTTTGATAGGACAGTCACTGCGAAAACATTTATCAAGTAGTCATCAATAGGCGGTTGCCACATTCCCTCTCTGCCTGCAAGGCTGAACTCAAAAACCCACCAGGCAGCGAGGCCAACAGTTGAGGATCAGGCCGTGAGTCGTGGTGCAAACACAGACCTGACACTTCTCATAGAAATCACAGGAGATTCTGCAGGTATGAAAACAGACTAAAGAAGCCGATCACTGATCAAACATCACAGGTGAGCAACTTTGCATCAAACTAGAACCTCCTTCACAGTCTGCTTTGCTAATTCCTGAGAGCGAAAACTGGGGTAAAAGTTGAGAGAAGCCCTGCAGCAGCAGAGGATGAAACAGCAACATGAAAGAGGACTAGGGGGGGAAACACCCATGCCTCCCTGCAGCAGCAGCAGCAGCAGGAGCAGCAGCAGCAGTCTGGGGATGGGCTGCTATTTCTAGGCTCCTGATCCTCCCC
Source organism: Centropyge bicolor (assembly GCA_037975185.1). Lineage (NCBI taxonomy): Eukaryota > Metazoa > Chordata > Actinopteri > Pomacanthidae > Centropyge > Centropyge bicolor. The sequence goes on from JBBMOC010000028.1 coordinate 327,901, forward strand.
AGCTGTTCTGTCCAACTCTGTCTCCTCTGCTGCACAAGTTTCCTGCAAACTGAGGAGGAGGAGGAGGAGGAGGGGGGCAGAGTTGTCGGACCTTTCTGTCCGAAGCAGTTGTTGTCAGTGTGGTATGATGGTGAGAGGGGACCAACAACTGGTGACCAACTGGCTTGCAGAGAAAACATGCGGCGAATGCAAAAAAAGCTCCACATGCTCCTGGCTCATTGCAGCAAATCGTGCAAAAAAAAAAAATGCACATAAACAACACGCTGCAAGGTCGATTGAAATTTGTGGAGGCCAGCAAAAAAAAAAGAAAAAGAAAAAAAAAAATCTACAACCAATCTGCCACGCCCATTCAATGAACCCCATCAGTGGATGTGTAAAGTCGACTCGCTTTCTAACCTGAGTGTAGTCGCTTTGTCCAGCCTTGTCCGGGATCTTGCAATCCAAGCCGAACAACGCCGACTCCTCCAGGGGGAATCCAGCGGGCAGAGCCGCCTTGTGCAGCGGGTAGAAGGGCTCCTCATGCCCGCCGCCACCGCCGCCGCCGCCGCTCATCGTGAGAGTCGCGGCCATGAAGAAGCTCCGGTGCAGCAGCTCGCTCGTCCTGTTATGCAAAAAAGGAGGATGCTGGGAAAGAAGGAGAAGTGGAGGGGTGTATGTGCAGGGGTTGTTAATGCGTGCCCGTCTGCTCCATCTCCTTCCACTTGTTTCATCCCTCCACCGGCCCCGCACACGGTTTTCTATCCGCCGTCTCAGGGCGGAGCGGCCCCGGTGTAAATACAGCACAGGCACCGCCCACCAAAAACCTTTGATCATTCATTCACTGACCACCGCCCTTCACTCCATCTGAATACATGAACAACACACACACACACAGAGGCAGTGAAGGTTAAAAACACAGCAGCAGGTTCAAACTGATGGTTGTGATTTCCTCCTTTTAACAAACAAGATATCTAGAATGGGCTCAGTATTTTGCAGGAAATATTCACATCAATTTAAATTCAAATGTTTTTGCCTCATTGAGTTCACATAATGTCACTACATATATTTAAATCCTGTCTTCTCTAAATCTTAATATATGAATATCTAGAATATAATATTCTAGATATTTGTCACTTTATAAAACAAGATTGACCCTGTTTACAGTGTTTTAATTTTCTCATGTTCTTTTTAATTTATCAATACAATCTAGCCTGGTTTTGCATTGTTATTATATTGCTCTTGTATATTTCTATCGTTAAATTGTCAATACTTTTATTATAGTTAAGTGTAAATACTTTCTACTCTAGTTGAACTGTTGATGCTTTTTTTTTTTTTACCCGAGTAGAATTGAATACTTTTTCTTGCTTCTTGTTTACCTACTATTAATCTTGCTGCTGTCACACTGCAAATATCCCCGCTGTATGTGGGAATAATAAAGGAATATCTTATCTAAGCAAAATCAGAGCAGGAGAAGTTGAGAAATTCAGACTTTTTTAAACCCTAGTGTGGCTCCAGATCCAAATTTTTTTGCACAATACAAGTCTCTCATTCAACTCCTAAAATATCCTACTTATTTCAAACCCCACATTTCTAATGTGAGCTTTCTGTTCTCGAGCCAGAGATAAGAAAATGTATTTTTTCAAACATCTGGAAACTTCTCCATGGAAAACATTGTTCAGCATTTTTCACAGCTTGAACAGTAAGTCTAACAACAAGGAAGCTGAACTTCATATGCAAAATTGGTGCCCCTTAAATATATCATAGTGAGGGATTATGAAGTGCCATTAATGTTATTTACAAAGCACAAAATCAAATCTTATCACATCACATTGAAAAAGCACCAGAGGAGGAAAAACCGATGAAAAGGCACAAAGCAGTTTTAAAGCAGTCCTGTGACCGAGTTTAATATGACACCGATAAGAACGCGGTCCGAAATGATAAAGGTATGCCTAGTATGTCTATATTTAAAGCCAAAGGAGCCTCAGCTCGTGCAAATCAGGGGCTTAGGTTCCTGCAATGGTGTTTATCTGCAGCCACCAGTATCTGCAAACCTGGAAAAGATGAGGAAATAATGATAGACAGACCTAATAAAACAGACCACTGCCAAGAAAGAGGAATTTTTGGGCAGTCAGTTAGGTAGGAATGTGTACCCTGTGGAAGGTAATACCTCTGCTTTTGGACCAGTACGCAGGGAATTTATCCTCTCTGAACAATATGTAACCAAGGACGAGAACAACAAAACACAGAGACAACAGCAACAATTGTTTTTCAGCATTTGAAAAGACGCGTCCTTTATTTTTTTTTTTTACTTATACATCTTTCGAAACATTACAAACATCTTGATCAAACATAAGATTGTTGAAGTCCTGAGTGACATTTAATAGCATCAGTAGTAGCATGAGTGATTGATCATTTGGATTTCTGCCTCAGCTTTTGGTACCAATCAGGAACTTCTTTATTCGTCTGTAAAGGCAAGAGAAGAAAATTTATGGTGAGAGAAGTATGAAGTGTTTGACAGCCGCAGCTCATGTTTGGATTCTTAAGGTGTTCTCACCTATTTGACTTTCTCATGAATTAAGGCTATACTATACTACAGCATGTCTTTGCTCAGCTGACTGCAGTGAAAGGTTCTAATGAAACTAAATGACAAGAAAGCTATTCATCATTTCCTGTCAACCTGTAGTGTTCCTTTGTCTGTGCAGGCAGGTTAAGGCGGTGTGACTCATACAAGGGTGTTGCCAAGTCAGACACTTACAAACACAGTGGGCTTGGGTTTGCTGGGTGACTCTTCTTCTGTGGTCCTGCTGATACGTTTGGACTGGTGTTTTCCTGCACCAGAGGTTCTGATGCCGGTTTGATTTGTTTCCAATAGGCTGAGAGCGTCTCCATGTCTGGATCGCATACTGATCAGGACCTGCTTCATCACCGCCAACTCCTGGAGAATAACATGGTCCATAAAAATAGGATTGTGAAAATAAAGTCAAACAATAAACAGGAAGCTTTATGAGGAATAAGTGGGAGTGTTGTGTCCAAAGGGCCAGAAATCTCAATTAAATAAATGAATGACTGAGAAGCCTTAATGAAAAACATATATTTTAAGATTATACTTTCTTAAAAATTTGCTTTGAAATACATGTTTTCAAGAATTTTTATTGCTGCTTTCTGATGACATGTTTGTCCTGAACCACCGGCCAACACAGCTGAACTCTTCCAGTCTAACTGTGGGACGACTTGCACTAAGTTCAACAAGCTCAAGGGTCTGCAGGGGTGGCAGCAGGGCAGAGGGGAGGACTCCGGGCCATTTCACGGTTCTATTTATCACCCCTGAGGACATGAGCCCTGGCATGTCACACACACGCACGAGCACACACACATACACAAAAACACACACACACACCCTGGTGGCATCCCAAACAGCCAGGCTGAGGAACAGCTGTCTATGACAGGGCACATACTTCATACAGCAAACGGCTGGCTCGGGGTGACACACTCGCGCACACACGCACAAACGAGCACACACAGTCTTGAAGGAAGCGTTGCAATGCAGTGCAATAACTCGTGTTGCGTGACTGTTTATTTTAAGTATAAAAAGTAGAACTGCGATGATTTGTTGATTTGTCGTTTAGACGATCAACAGAAAATTAATCAGCAACAGAATTGATTAATAATCAATTCATTGTCATTTTTCAAACAAAAAAAACCCAAATGCATAATGGTTTCAGGTTTTCAGACGTGAGAATTAGATGACTTTCCTCGTCTTCAATTACAATTAAATATTTTATTTTATCTTTTGGTGTTTTAAAGAAGAAACAATTAACTGAATGATTAATAAATATAATCTTTAGTTGCAGCCACAATACCTTTTTCATATTTTGCTACAGTTTAAAAAGTGAGGAAGAGGCTTAACAGCATCTGTGTGTTTCTACATAAGCACATATTAAAACACAGCTTAGCACAAACAGCATCAACAGCAGTGCTCTGACCTGATGAAACACAGACATTGGCCATGTGCTACAACATGATGGTTTCTCCTAATAAATCTTTTATTTTCAAAGGAACGTTTTGCTCCTGTTTCCTAATGTTTTGAAACAGCCCAGCATACTGGAACACTCATTGCAGTTGTCACGACTAAAACATCAAATAGCTTACATAACAGGCAACTAACATCCAACAGTGAGACATCATCATCACATGTACCTCTCGATGGTTGAGGAGTCTCTCCAGATCGGCGGCCATGTTGTTTTTTATCTGCTGCAGAGCAGTCCGTTCTTTCCTCAGGGAACTGTGGTTACACCCAAAAACAAAAAAGAGAGAGAGATCAGATCTTGAGCTCAGAGAAAAACATTACTTCTTAAAAGTTATCAATTCAATATTCTATGTATTCTATATAGGGTCACGTGAACTTAATGGATCAGTAAGTCCTGTCACTGATCAATGGTTTATAGGATTCATAAAGGCAAGACATAGCAAGATTGTTGAAATGGCGTAACATACTGAATAGTGTAACTGTCCATTGTTAATTAGGATGTGTTTTACTTTGCTTTAGGGTGGGGCCAGGTTAGGGTCAACACACAAGTGTAAGGTGTGGTATATATTTGTAATTTGAAAGTTGCTTCATTTGTGCGACTGTGTACTTAACACGGTTTAAGCGAAACAAGATAGAAAAAACAAAACTGGACTGGAAAATGTTGGACTATTAATCAGCCAGTCTGCATGGCAGGCTGACTAACACTGTGCGTATGAATCACTGGTATAAAACCATCAACAGTCAAACAATAAATTAAACTTCCAAGTCATGAATTTGTAAAATATGCCAAAGCATCAGTTATTTTTACAAGTTTGTTAGGCTTCTATCTTGTGGGAAAAACTCTCTGCAGTCCTGTCCAAGTGTTCCTTCCTGGGGCTGTGAAACATATAAACAGGAGCTTATAATGGAGGTGCTTTGAAACAAATCATCTCGAAGATTGTGAAACAACAGTTTGGTGGCTTCACTGGAAAGAAAAGATGTCTTACTCATGTCTTAAAGCCGTTGAGCTGAGTGAATTTTAAATATCAACAAACTGTGAATACAATTAATACTTAAGACAGAGAGACTCAATCCCCTGTGAGCTGTGTGTCTGCTGTCGAACTGATAGCACTGCACTGCCAGAGGAAAACTTCAATATCTCTGTCAGATGGGGAGGTTTGAGAAGTTGGAGAGCATTTGAAAGAATTTCTTCACTCTGCTGCTCGCCCCAGGTGAGCACTCAGTGGTAGTGAGCAGCAAGAGAAAACCTGCAGTATGTCAATTTGCATTTTTCTCAGGTAAAAATACAGTGGGGGGCAAAGGGGGGGATTAGGTCTGCAGCAGGCTGTGCTCATGTGAAATACTCAAGTTATTGGGCAAAGACTATGATGTGCACATGCAGGTTTGCACAAAGACAGAACAAGTGATTTGTGACAGGGCCAGAAGAAGACAAAGACAGATAGGAATAAAGCCGAAGGGCGGGGAGGTATGGCGTGCTGCCATGATGAGAGAATTACAAGATACAAAATGTAACGAACACAGAAAGAGTTTGGCAAGCGAGACAGGAGGCCTAATGGCCTGCAATTAAAAATGCTTGTGGATTTTTCTTTTAAGTTGAGTTCCTTCTTGCAGAAAGAGGCGTGTTTCCTCTCCGTGGCAGTGTTCTGAACGTGTACCTGACATCGTCCTCGAGCGAGGTGATACGCTCCTTCATCGTGCTGATCTGTGCGTCCCTCTGCCTCACCGTCTCGATCAGGTAGCTATAGGGCTGCTGCGTGTGCTGTAACAGTTGGTTGGCTGCCAACAACTGTGGAACAATACACACATATACACAATTGAGCATTTATAGAGACAATTACAAATCCACACAATGTCAGTGTCAACTGGGGTTGCTTTTATTTTTGCTCTTGGTAAATTCACCTCAGACTCAGGTCGGCAGTTTCACCTGTGCTGAACGAGTCCATAAACTGTAGATAGTCATGTATGATACATAAACAAGAGCTAAACGTCTGTCACCATCTTGTTCATTATACTGAACGAGACTATTTGTCATGATTGTGGCTCTTGAAGCAACAAGCAGAGCTGAGATTTTATCTTATCTCTGATGTCATCAGGGGTGGCTTGAGTGCCCATAAATGTGCGTTTTTATGAAGGCGTATCTAAAGTTGCATCCTTTTAATTAATCTCAGTAGCACACTTTAATTAAAGATGAAGCCATAAAGTTAAAATGCAATGAAAATTCACAATCTTAACAACCACTTTCTGGCAATTACTGTCAGAAAAACACCTTTGATGATCCCTCATGTAAGAGTCAGCATGTATTGTACCTAATACAACATAACTCAGTCAGGATCAAGCTTAATCTGCGAAACAATAGATAAAGTTAGGGTGTTACTCATTAAACCACTTTTACAGCCAGCGAGTAGTGAGTAGAACTGGGTGGGAGGGTAAGGACAATAGTTAGTCAGGGCATCTGTGTGGGTGGTTACGTGGTCAACACCCTTACTCTTTGTAGTGACTAAAAAGTATAATATTTCAACCTTTCTTTTCATACTTGATGAAATCTGAGGCATTCCAGACGAGTGCCAGTCAATCACAGCTGACAGTTGAATGGCCAGCTTATTCAGTCTCAAATCTGCCCAGCCTGGCTTGCACAATCTCTCCCTCTGAGATTATAATCAGGAATGGAGGGAAAAAAAATAAGCAAGCACACTGGCCGCCAGAGCCGTCATTCTCATAGTTTCAAATCTCACTGGATGATTTTTTAGCATAAGCGCACAAGTAGTAGACATGTAGGTTCACACACAGTCATGCACAGACAAAATACACACACCCAAAATTAAAGTCTCAGCGTTTGCACACACATGCACATGGTGTGCCAAACACAACAAAAGCCTTAATGATTGGTGTGGTGAGCTGTTAGGAGAGTGAAGAACGTGGCCGTCACGGTTTTTGGCACTGTTTCCCACTGTGTCAACAAGTGTGACAGGTACTAAGACTCAAACTTCTCGCTCTTCTCATACAAGATCTGCTGGGGCTGTTCTCAAACAACCTGTCATTTTCCAGACAGGATTTTATAAAGGCAGATCCACACATCTGACGGGACTATTGTTAAAGTTAGACAAAAGTTTCAGGGAAGAAACAAACAGAGGAGCCTCTCATCCTATGAGTCCTGTAGTGTGTTTGATGATCCATGTGGTGCCTCACACGTTGCTCAACTGCTTTCTCTTTTGGTTCTTTTTCTTTTAGAGAGAAAAGTCAACTCGAATGTGGTTTGATGTCACGCTGCTGATTCCGTCTTTAAGAGAGTGTTTAGATGTGCCCATTGACTTTCAAACAGTGTCGTGCGATGTGTGAGAAGGTAAATTGTGGGTGATAAGAGAGGAGCCACCGAGCTCGTCTCTGTCATAATGACTGTTATGTCATCAGAGAGAGGTAAAAGCCAGTTGAAATAAATCATTACAGCGTCGATAGAAGCTGTGGGGTAACCATAATCTGAGTTGCTGGGGGACATTTGTGATGGTGGGAAAACAAGTGTGTGATGCAGGTGTCGACTTGCAGAGCTTTGAGTTTAAAAAAAAAAAAAAAAAATTACATTAAATTAAACTTAATCCCATTAATGATGTTGCCGCACGCACCTGACTCCTGTGCGTGCGCATGCGTGTTTACCTCTTCAGATATCTGTCCTGACTGTGACTTGTGTCTGTCCAGCTCTCTCCTCAGTGATGTGTTCTGCCTCTCGAGCTGCAGCACCCTGCGGGCCAGGTGAACGCTGCACGACAGACACACAAACACAAAACCAGTTTTTGAATTTCCAACACATGACAACACCAACAAGTTTACACTAGTGTGTACGTTGTTTACCCTATACTTTATCTAACTAATAGTTGGGATCAATTTGAGGTCATGGCTGCACATCCAATTAAAGATTAAGTGTGAAAAAAGAACCACAACTAACTGTGCTTTGAAGCCACTGTGCAAAGGTTTTTTACTTTGGTGACTGTGTGGAAGTACCAAAGAAGAAGAGGTGGCTAAAAACGATGCATACTGCTTTTAAAAGTACACTTTACAGGTAAAGGTATGGGTGATGGTGTCCTAATGAAAAAAGTATATTCAGGAAAACACACAGTTGAGATGTTAGGAATTTCAGCTTTTGTTTAACCCCATTTCAAAATGTGAGGTGCAACATGTACTATACCTTTGTTTCAGTCTTCTTTTGGCTGTTGTGGGGACATTGGCTCCGTAGCCATATGAGAACAGAACTCTCTCTGCTTCCTCTTCATTTTCAACTAGAAACAGATAAATACACATAAATATATGTCTCTACCTCTCCGGGACCATTATGAAAACAATGTGGCCATGTATGGTTGTTTTTCATTTGTCCTGCCTGTAGTCAAATTCTACTGTTCTACACAACTTTCAATTCTCCTAAATTTCAGTCCCATTTACTGGGCCGTTCATTGCAGCTCCACAATAGAAATTTTTCCACTACTATCGCCTACATCTTCATCCAATCCGGTGCTATCTGTCAATTTTACTGCACACATTCTCTGATGCCAGACCAAGGCATTTGAAGGAATCAGTGCTTGTTTGTTTGTCCTTTTCTCTTTCTGACTTCACAGTAATTTGAGTAATGTAATGAGTAGCACAGAGCCAAGGCTATGTTCTTACTTTCGGCTGCCTGCATGGTGACTTGGTCCAACTCTTGCTCGAGCTTTTCATACGTCTCCAGCCGAGATGCCTGCTCGGCATTCTGAGCTTGCAGCTCTGCCGACCGCTTCTCTGATGACGTCTGCAGCCTGTAAAACTCCTGGGTCAGGAGCTGAGGCAGAGGAGAGGACAGAGAGAGAGAGAGAGAGAGAGAGAGACAGAGAGAGAGAGAGCGAAAGAGCCAGAGGGGAGTAAGGGGGGAGAGAGAGCAAATGACAGAACTTTAGAATAGTTTTTTGTGGTAGCCAATTGAAAAATTCATTTTGAAACATAATGATCTGCCTGAGGACTAACATTAATGTAATGTAATTGTAAAATTAATGCTACAATGGAGCCAATTTCTTGCCAAAACTTAAGAAAAAAAACATGTTTGCTCTGTGATTCCTTAACAAACACAGCGGGATTTGCAACTATCAAACAAATACACAACAGCAGTATTATGGCTGTAACATGTTTTCTACAAAATATTTTTTTGTTGTTTTTATTATCTTTTTAAACTATTTTTTGCTGAATGTGTTATGTTGTTTAAACAAACAAAAAAATGTTACTGGCACTGAAACTCAAAAAAGCTCTTGTTGTTAGTCTTTCAGAGTTGCTGTCATGATGTCAAATTTACAAGCACAGACAAAAACATTCGCAAAGAGAGAGAGCAGTAGAAGAAAAAAGAAGAAAAAAAACCTAAATGAAAGGACTCGTATCCCACACTGGATTTCAACCTTACTATTATGAAGTACTGGAACAAAAACAAAACCTAAACTAGCTCTTCATTCACTGCGTGTTTTTGGAGAAAAGGAACGTCTTCCTGCCATTATCATGTGCAATGCATGATTACACTGTGCACGTCCTCCTGGCAAGCAGGACAGGGTTAAACACAGGTGAAAAGGTGGACCTCAGCTAAGTGCATTCAGACATCAAGCACAATCTGCACTCAATTAACTTCTTGAATAAATGGGTGTGCTACAGTGGACAGAGATAAGAATGGAGCCACTGGGCCTGAGAGCGGACCATTAATTTTTAAGTACTGTGGATGGACTTTTCCCTAAATGAACAGAGCCATGATTTTAAGCAGTTGTGATTTTTTTTGGTTGTATTAATTCATATGCCGTTTCCTGCAAGTGAGCAATTTTACTACTTTCCCTTTACTTACCATCTTTCAGGTCTTTCACTATGTCAGTGTCGAATAGTATAGAACCATGAGACTTTGATTTGGGTGACAATCTGTAAATCTGAGACACACCACTATTTACGATATTGCGTCAGTGTGTCTAATGTTGTGTTGACTGAACATGACTGAAGACCTACATTACAAGCATATGTTGTGTTTTCACTCTCTTTTCCAGTTATACTGATTAGTGACTGAAAATGTTGATAATAAAGCAAAGGGGGATTTCTGAACCTGTTAATGGCATATACACCTAAACTGTGTTTGCTTCATATCTATTAAACCATCACTTATTTGACAGTCAGGCCAGCTAAACTTTTAAACCAAGGAGTTGCTTTAATTGGCTTAAATCATATCATGACAGCAGAAAACAAGACTGATGTATAACAGACTAGTAACTGGATAAAGCACAGTGTGCAACAGGTAACATTTCTCCCTTTTGTCTTTGTGTTCAGAGTACCTCTAGTTTCTTCTGCTGTTTCTCACACTCCACCTGGCACTGGGCCAGGGTCTTAGCCGTCTCATCCTTGACCATCTGAGCGCGCTCAGCTTCGAAGGCATGCAGCTTGGCCTGGTTGGACAGTTCCGCTACCCGGCTGTCGGTACCCAGCTGGAGCTGACGAAACCTGCGTAGATGGAGACACACAATCACCTCACTGGATATGAATGCGAGTAGGTGGGTTGAAAAAGAGAGATAATGTGCTTTGGTGAGGACAGATTACGTAGATATATCTAGACAATAAAGCAGCTGTATCTCACAGTTAAACTCAGCTGTAGGCTCCTGGTTGAGCTCAGGCTTGTCTGGTGGTTTCCAACAAGTGTTGCAATGTCTTCCTTCATTTAGATACAATTACACTTGCTGATAATTTGCAGAATAACATGTTTGTTTGGAAATTGGCAAGGAAGCGACTACTTCGTGTGCCTTTGCGCAATGAACAGTTTTAATGCTGAGTTTTTATGTTCAAAGTGTTCTGTGGCACCTCACAGCTTGGCAACGGCAGCGTTTCAATAAGTCACCAAGCAGGAAAGCCAAGTCTTAAATCATTTGGTTACAGAAGAGGATTTCTCAATGGCGCTCACAGCAATGTTTGGTCTTGCTTGATCTGTCATGATTGTAGTTGCAGGGCATAAAGCAAGGAAAACGTGTGCGTGAAATGTAACCTAAAATGACAGAAACCATCTTTGGAAGGAATTTACTTGATGTGTACTTTGGGGTGGTCAAGACATCTTGGCTTCACCCTTGGGCAAGTGTCATGTCGTCCATTTGTATATAATGTCAGTGGTTGGGATAAATGTTATACGATCAAAATGAACAAAATATACTTGCAAAAACTAAACAGAAATGTAAGCTATTAAAGATACTTAGATTAGATTAGAGGTGATGTTAGGCATTATAGGCCAAAACATCAGTCCAAAAAAATCAGTTGATATGAAAAAAAAAAAAACAACCTAAAAAGAAATAGCTTTTTCAAAGTACTGTGATCACATGCATTACTGAGCTGAGCCACTGTGTAAACTAAGGTCTTCATTAATATAAAAGTAGGTCTACTTTATTAATGCAAAATACAGTGTTCCTAATGGCTGTATACGTTTATATACAACCATATTCTTGCAACGGACAGTAAAAAAAACATAGGCAAGAATATTTTTTTTAATAGTCAGGTAATTATCTTTTTTCAAATCTAAAACAGCTCCAGTCTGCCAGGGGGAATTCTGGCACAGTGCCAGAGAACTTAAAGCTTTCTTGGTGGCAGCTACATGAAGATGTTCCTTCTTAAGTGTTTAGTAATGAGGAAAGAAGACAGAATGTGTTTTACGGTTTCTGCTGTCAGATGACACTGTTCTGCTTCAAGTCAAAGCCTTGTCACATGAGTGTGTGTAGATAGACAAGCTCGCAAACAACAGGAAGAGTTAGAAGAACGATGTTTTCAAAATGTACTGACGAAACTTTCTAATGTGCACAAATCAACAAAACTGCAAACAGAATGCACGATGAACATAAGCGGTTGAAAACTTTGATAACAATAATCTACTATATAATTATAAATGATAGTATAATAATATAATTATACATAATTAACATATAATCTATTATCTTTTTCATTTATTATCTTGTCTTTTATCAGGCAGCCAAACTTTCACCTTTCTAAATATGAGAACTTCATGCTTTGCTCTATATTACATTACCTTGAGTTTAGTATCATTGAGATAAAAAAAACAATTTGAACTTTATCACTTTATGCTCTGATTTTTGATTATTCTAAAATATTTTTAGATAAAAAAAATTAAGTGATTCATTAAAAAAAAAAACAATGAAGAGATCAAAAGACAAGTTAAAATAATCATCACTGTCCATCAGCAAGAATGGGCAACGTTTTCTAAGGTCAGTTCTTTCTCAGGCAGCTTTAAAGCGCAGAGACACAGACTCGATTAAACCATGGAGGTTGGTTGGATAATATTAATAACTCTTGATTACAGCTGACCTGATAGGATTTCATCATCCATCGAGCGCAGGCCTGAGCTGTGTGCTCACAGTGACAGACATGTACACTTGGTCGACATTTTATGCCTTCTTTTTTTTTTTTTTTTTTTTTTTGGCGGCTGGAATCTGGACGCAAAGAAGCAAAACATGTTTCTAAAAATTGTAACTGACTTTTCCAGAGTAATGCAGTCAGTCATGGTCTTTCTCTGTCCTTTCAAATGCTGATTTTAACAGCAATATTTACAGCTGCAGTAAATAAGAGCACCTGACTCAGGGGTTCCTGAAGGCAGTTTCATTACAACATGTTTAAGAGGAATTGGGAAACCGTACTCAATACTTTATCTTCGCTTTAAATCGTAACCAGCCTATTAACCAGAGTACTGAGATTCAAGCTGGCCCTCTATGCTACAATCATCCGACGCCATTTCAAGCTTGTCCGCCTCATTCTTTGGCCCAAAAATAGGGGCATGCGTGGGGTTAGGGGTTACGGGCTTGTGGCTAGCATCTGTCGTTGCTGGCTTGCGATGCGACACAGAGAGGGAATGTGATCGCAGCAGAGAGAGTGCAAGGGAGAGTGAAGTGTGTGTTTGTGTGTGTGTGTATGGAAAGACCAACAGCTGGTGGTTTGGATCTAGAGAAATGACTGGCATGTAGTAGTAACCCAGGACAGGGACACGACTGCTGCTGCTGGTTGTGTCTGTGTCTCGGGCGGTCTGTACAATATTGTGAGAGAAAGTTTAAAATGAAAAATGGTACCAAGTGTTGACACAAGGTTTCCACATGTGGAACATATATCTCTACATAATTGCTTTCAAACATCAGGTGTAAATCAAATCAGATCATTTGTAATATAAGACAGACATGTATGTAGCACATGACACATATGACATATTGTACAAAACATAAACAGGAGGCTGACAGAACAATTTCCTCCAATAAAAAAATACAGGTTTAAAGTATGTGTGTGTATGTGTATGTGTATGTGTGTGTGTGTGTGTGTGTGTGTGTGTGTGTGTGTGTGTGTGTGAAGCAGGGCTCACAACATATCTGTTGCAATTTCCATGCAAGATTTGAAACTTCCTACAGGGCCATGACCCACAGGCACCTCTCGACTGAGATAGGCTTTGTTGCCTGGAGCGGAGATAGGGACGAGCAACTTGCACACAAATCGCTAAAAGTCTAGTCTAAAAGTAAGTCTGGAAAGTCTGGAAAAGCAATAATACATTTAAATAATCATACAAAATCATTAAAAATTCAAAAATTAGAAATCACAAAAAAAACTGTTTAGCTCATTTTATCAATGCAAAAGCTTTGTCAAGAACAGGAAACAAATTGTAGAAAGTAAAGAACTGTGTGTGGGTTCTATTTAAAAGCAGTTTAAGGAGATTTCCTCAGCATATAAATTATCTTTAGTACGACACAGTATCCCCCCAGACTCTCACTTTGCATTCAACCTGTGCTAAAGAATTTCACTCCTGAGAAGCAGCCAGCCTGGCCAGTGACACCAGTTGGTACTAATGTGACCTTCAGTGAACTCCCATGTGACCTTCTGACCCCCTCGGTTACAGCAAAGAGTTCATGTGATGTTTAGTAAGAGACAGACCGCAGCCACCAAAGTCCTGCCGCACCCACAACATGCGCTAATGACAGACTGCCGCTGGCTCACACATCAGCAACACAGCAAGAACAAGCTCACAGCTTTCAGGGAAACACCACTTCAAGCTGAACACAAGCTGAAGTTATAATAATACACACATTTAGAAATAGGTCACTTACATGCACCAGCTAACACTTGGCTTGGTTGATTGGGTTATGAATTCTAAATATGATGTGGTTAACCTCAACAACAAAAAACTGTACCAACTGGCCCAAGTTTGTCGACAGTTGAACAATTGCCCTCGGGTGAAGATCCTTAACGTCTCCTGATACACCTTTCACACTGGACAAAAAAACCCACTAACACCCACTAACATCTGGCTTTTGTCTTCAGTGGGAAAGGGTGCACTCAGCATTCATTTCCAGGTCAAATGACTCTGCAGTAGTCACAGGTATTAATCAGCTCCGGCTCCAATCAGCAGTGATGGAAATATGACAAACTGGTAACAGGCTAATTTTTTAGACAGACACAGGTCACAGGCCTCCATGCTGTTTTCTACTGTTTCTTGTTTTCAGGCATCTTCATGACATCAAACTAGACCAGGAAAAAAAAGGCAAACTCGTCTACTGGCAATGGGAAAGCAGTCAATCACCTATTTTTAGTGGATCTACCTCTATGGGCTAATCTTTGTGTAAAAAATGGTATGAACAGGTGTGAAATTAACAATCGAAGAGCACCTAATGCAGGCAGATTTTCCATTTGACCAGCAAATCTCAGAAGGCCATCCGCCACAGTGGTGGGTAAATCTATGCTAAAACTATGCTGAGAGTCTCTCCTGGGTTTTGATGTCATTTATGGGGGATTTGCTTCTGTCCCCTGCTGACTGTGTTAGAGTTTGATGGGAACCACAAATTGCAATATTTAACCTTCATAGTGTAAAAAACAGTTTTGCATCAGATGTTGATTTTTTTTAATGCAACAATTCTGTAAACCTTGAAGTAGAGCTGCAGTGAAACATAGACAAGACAAATGCATTCCGTTTCACACTGAAGCACAATGATGGAGTTGGGGAGGGGTGACTAATTTAAAAGCTGTCACTTTCCCCTCCATGAAATGAAATTCCGCAGGCTATGACTTCGGGCGTTTTCAGTAAGTTAGAAAAAGAAAGAATGCAAGAATGCAAATGCAAGACTAAATGTACTGTACTAAATGTAAACTGTATGGACACCTGTATCAGATCTTTATGTGTGTGATGGATTATAAAACTCACTGTTCCAGCAGTTGGTCGTATCTGGACTGAGTGTCTCTCTCTGCAGCCACTGCTCTGTCCTTTTCCAGCACTGCATTGTCTCTGGCCTCACGCAAGTTCCTGGACACACACAAACAAACAAACAAACACACACAGGAATCAGCATGTCAGGTTTGTCACAACAGAACAAGTCCTGCTGGTATTTCCTTTTATTTTAATGCTCCTGCCTGTGCAGAAAGCTCTTCCTCTTAGCCCTCTCTTCACAATTAGTGAGCTAAATAATAATTGATGTGTGTACAAAAGTGTGTAACTTCCTCTGGTTTGACATTTGCTCATAGATTTTTACCATTATTATCTTTAGAGAATATAAAAAAGACTGATACCTGTTCTCCCTCTCATACATCTCCCGTGACGTTCTCTGCAGGTTGTCTATCTCCTGACTGGTTTTCAGCCTGATGTTCTCCAACTCCTCTCTCAATTTGGTCTCATACTCGGATTTATAGTGGTCTCTGTAGTGGGAAGAAGTTGAAAGAAAAATATGTACAGAGTTAAGGGAGATGAAACCATTAATGTCATAATGTGATGATGTGTCAGGCACAGCAAAAAACACTAGAACATCAGCTGCTGGTGACTGGTGTAAAACAGCAGAGCCTAACCTGGATGCTACGTATTTTTCATAGGCGTCCTCTCTGGCCTTCTTAGTGTCCTCTAATTGTACCTGGACCACAGAAACAAGAGGTGAAGGTACATTAGATGACTCCTTCCTATTATAGAATTCCTTTTGCATTAGATGAGCCTCCTAGCTGATCGACTGTATGGACCTGCAGCCTCTCCAGACGGTCTTCCTCATGTGCACAGCGGACACTGAGCTCCATGTTCTGCCTGTGTAGATACTCCTTGTCCTTCTGCAGGAGAGTCACTGACTGCTGCAATGTCGCCACCTGGAGGGCAAGAAGAGAAATATAAAAACCTATCACAGTATTTCAATTAAGTTTTAGAAAAGCAAAATAAGGTGTGTATGTGTGTGTATGTGTTTGGATATGTGTGAGGCACCTCTTTGTCGAGTGTGTTTCTTTCTCTGGTCAGCGCAGCGTGAGACAAGTCTATTGTCTCAAATCTCCTCTTTAACTCCTTCAGTTCTGCTTCAAAGTTGTCGCGCTCACTATAAAGCACAGCGTAAAAGGTTAACACACATTTGAAGTTACATATGCAGAATTTAAACATAAGGGAAAATGAGAGTTCATTACATTACATTAATTGTATTCATAAAAAACTCTGAAAATGTTCCCTGGTCTTCAAATAACGCAATAAATAAATCATGGGGCTATGGTAACAAAACATACTTTTTCATCACTAATATGCCAGAAGAAGCAGCAAGTTGCTCTGAGGTCTATAGGAGAGAGAAACTGTTGTGTGAGGGTTTTTTTCCATGTATTGTCCTGGAGATGTTAGCTGCTAGTGCACAGCCTACAATACTGTACTGTAGTCTGCATGGGAGTCAAAGGCGGGCTGACAAGTGAGCAGGTCTACAGAGTCACTCACCGTTTGATGTTTGGATAATTGTCTCGTCGAAAGTCTCCTTCTTGGATCTGCTGTTTGGTATCAGCCAGTTCGAGGGTCAGTCTCTGGCTCCTCAGCTCCAGCTCAGTACGTAGCCGCCGCTCCTCCTCATAGCTCTGTGATTACATAGGAGAGATAACATCTACATTACACAAGTGATCTTGGTATTAGATACATTATGCAAATAGGCAGGATTTTACGTCCTCAACATTCTAATTATTTTTCCTAAAATTTCCATAAGCATCTTGCTCCATGCTGTCTTAACAGTGCCATGGCTGCAGACTCTCTGATGGAAAAAGTCATGCTGTGAACATCACATCCTTTTAATTTACCTGCTGGACGTATCTATGTGTGAAAAGGAACTGTGACAACAAAGGCAAGCACCTCTTCAGTAACAATGTCTACATTCTCTGTGGTATTCAAAATATGCCCTTTTAGTCTCAAAGGGTCTCATGTTTGCAAAGAGAATATTCTCTATGATGTATATACCTCAAACAGCCGGTGCCTGGATTCATGCTTTTTTTTTTTTTTGCCAAACGCTGAACCTGCACTCAGCATGTTGCATCATTATCTCATCAACCTGTCATTTAAGCCTAGAGGGCAACTGCTGACTAGATTAACTGGATGGCTTTTTTTGGTAAATCCCACCCTCTCAATCTGAACACCGCAGGCTGTGAAAAAGATCATTTCAACTATGTGTGTAGCATAAAGAGAACACGCTTTAGGTGGCTGAGTTCATATGTCTTCTCCATTTTCAGACTGAGTTTAAAGGTAAGTGAACCTCTCGACCCTTTCTGCATTCTTCATCTCTATGCTTTCTAAATATGTGACTCAACGCCTGGAGGAGTGGGTGTTTATTTAAAGTGAGTTGACAGCTTAAAGGGGGGAAAAAAAGAGCAAAAATGCATCTGAACATGTATAATATGTGTGCTCACAAACACGTGAACAGCCTACTAAGAGCAGCACCTGGTTGATTCACTGCAAACAAGTTGACTCATATGAATATGACATATGACTTCAACAGAGATGAAGGAGAAACAATTAAAAAAATAAAAGAATGGAGAATATAATAAAGCACACTTGGGAAACATGTGGAAGCATGTGAAGTCATACAGAGCGATGAGGGAGTGGAACATAGAGGTGTAGTACAAGCATGTGTGAGTGTGTGTGTGTGTTACCTCCATCAAAGCCTTCATCTGGGTTCTGTGTGTGTCCAGATCTTCAGTCAAACTGCCTCTTTTCACACTGAGCTCAGCCAGCTGAGCCCGCAGAGGAGTCACCACCTCATAGAAACGCATCTAAACACACAGCACAAAACAGGTCTATGTCAGGAAATTCCCTGACAGCCTCATCATGCACTGGATCAAACAGGCCTGTAACTAAAAGTTATTTTCACAGTTAATCGCTTTGGTTATAAGATGTCAAAAAACTAAAAAAAAAAATGCTCATCACAATTTCCTAAAGCCCAAAGTGACATCGTCAAATAACATAAATTACAAACAATATCAAATCAATAGCTTCCCTATACTTACAGCAACGTATTCCTGTATGGAGAGTTTGTCTTCAGGGAGGTCACGGAGCTCCTGGTACCTGTCCTGGGAGATGTCCAGGTCCCTGAGTGACCTCCGCAGCTCTCCTGCCTTCTCACACAGCTGCCGGTTGGTCTCCTCTAGCTGCTGCTGTCTGAGCAGGATGGCCTCCATCTCTTGCTTGCGCAGAACTTGCTGCTTCCTGGTGAGTCAGGACAGTCACATTTGTGTTTATCAGGTAAATGATGGAATAGATAACACAGATAGAGTTATCCTCATTACAACTCGTTTTGTGCTTCCAATACATATCCCTGTTCAAGTTTTTACAATTTCTAGCTCTGCCTTCCTCAGCCTGTGTGGGTTGTCCTTGGTGTAGTAGTTGTAGTGGCTATAGGCAAGATTACTGACAAAGCACGACATGACTGACGGAAAAATCTTTAAAACACAAAATGTTAAATGAGAAGCAGCAGGGGAAGTATTACTTGCTTACACTGTGTACATATTTGTCAAATTCACAATTAAAACAATTATTCAAGAGCTGGAGATGATGATTTTTGATGATGAGTTATATAGATTTCATACAAAAACCACATCATATACCGTAAATCTGCATGGATTGGAAAGCCATATCTGTGTTCCTACAGTACATTTCATTGTCCATTTTCCTCACCTGTTCTCCTCTTGAGCTACTTTTAGCTGACTGTCCAGTCTCAGAGCAAAAACTTGTTTTTGATGTAGAGCATCATTCAGCCTCTCCTCCAGCTCTTCAATCTGACACATTAAACACATCCATGGAAACAATCACAGGACAATCACTACAACAAAGATCTGGAAATGGTGCTGTAACTGCCCCCCTTCATGATGTTATTATGTGAGACAGACAGTGTTTATATGCCCATGTGTCTGCAGCAGTCCTCTCCTCTACCTTGGCCATGTGGTCGGCCTTCATGTTGTCTATGATGAGGTTCTTCTGGGACAGCTCGATTTTCAGCAGCTGGACGTTGTGCAGCAGCTGCTTCCTCTCGATCAGCTGGCGGGTCACTTTCTGGGAGCCGTCCCGCTGCTCGTCCGACGAGGACACGTCCTCGGTGGTGGGCACGGTGGTCTCCAGGCTGATGTCCTCAGACTCCAGGTCCAAGGAGCTGGAGACGTTGGCTCCTGTCGGCTTCAGCTGTTGCTTCTTGGGAGGCATCTCGTCTTGTTTGTTGTTATCTCTTTTGCTAGCTTATGTTAACTAGCGAGACGAGTGGAAACAAATCCCAACAGAGCAACAGCCTAGATTTATCTTTTAAAACAAGCCAATCCTAATACAGCTTTAAAGTGACATACCGGAGCTGACGAGAGCACACGAGGGGGTTGTTTTTGTTTTCAAGGGTCCCGCTTTTAACCGCCTGCTAACCGCCAGCGCTTCTCCCTTCTGCTTCTTCTTCTTCTGGTATTCTGTGACGGTTTGCAAACAACTTTCAGGCGCATTATCGCCACCTTCTGGATCGGAGTGTGTTCAACAATAACTATTTTCTTCTGCTAAATCCGGTCTTTTCCAAAATATTTCCCCACATTCCCTGACCCCTTTACTCCCAGTTCTTCCAGTCAGTTACTTCAAGTTTCATGTGATCTTTTTTCAGGATGTTTTTGAGAATGGGTCTTTCCAGCTGGTACTGAGGACAATAAATAATTACATGTTGCACTGTTTCCTCTATGTTACTCATATTCAATAGTTTCTCTCATTCTTCCTACTACTTTCTTTTGGATATTGTAAAAATGCATTTATTTAGTTTCTGATCTTATACATCGCAATCCTTTTTGGATACTTTAATAACCCCCACACAGTGATTTCTCTCACAATGCAGGCACTTTGATTGTCCTTCATCTTCTTTGCACTCCTCTTCCTCCTCTTCTTCTTTGCATTCCTCTCCATAGCAATTTTCCACATCTTCTGACTCCTGTACACAACAATCAATGTCCATGAATCGAATGCATTACAATCACAGATTATATAAAACGAAAGTAAATTACAATGCACAGTTCTTGCAGTATCTCCTCCTCTACACAGGGGCGCTGTTAAATCAACTACATTTAATAAACCCGGACACAGCTCCTCTCACCATCGTCTGCTTTGTTTTCATTGAGCGAGCATTGAATGGCCAACTAAAATTTAACACGGAGTTCAAAATTGTTTTATACAAAAAAACATAGACGTCGTTGTGTCCTCTTGTGTAGGTTGTGCATTATATCACAACGTAATTTCTAAATAGAGACTAACATAAAGAAAAAAATACATGATTGAAAAATTCTATAATCCGACTTTACGTGTTGATCAAAACTCCGGGAAAGTTCTGTCGGCCCACACGGTTAGTTTACACATGGGTCGCTAACCGTGCGCTGGTTATCAAATGGTCGGATAAAAACATCTGGATTTATCGTTTTGAGGCTTTTCTCGTCACCATGTTGAAATCTAAAACCTTCGTTAAGAAGACCCGGTCGGGTGGGGTGAGGAAGATAGTGCGGGAACATTATCTGAGAGATGATATTTGGTGCGGGAGTGAAGCTTGTACTGAGTGCAAACAGGAGTCCACGGTGCTGCAGAGAGACGCGTGTATCGAGAGCAGCCTGTGCTCTTATCCACATTATCTCATCCTTGACACTAATGTGGTGCTGCATCAGGTAAAAAAAAAGACTTTTGGATCACCAAGCAGTCTAATATGGTGATTTCAGACATGCTGATATGTTATTTTCGACAGATTTGTAGCGCCAGTTTGTGCTTTTGATGCATTATGATAATACAACGTCAGACATAACTTATGATCTCATATATGAGTAGATCTAATCGACTTCAAGGTATTTTCTTTCTATTGTAATGTCAATATTTTCTTTTTCACACAGCTGACTATTCTGTTTTGTATGTTTTTTTTCGTGTGTTGTCATGTGTACACATACAATTAATTTGGCAACGGTTTTTCATTGCTCTCAATGTGCTTACGCAAGTACAGATATACAAGAGCAAGGACAACTGAACAAAGTTATAAAAAATGGCAGAGAATGATCAGGACTCTAATGTACAGTAGTTAGTGAAGAAGATAGATGTTTATATATAAAAATCACCAATGACCAACACCATAGTAAAATTTTTAATACAAGGCAACTGTTCTGTATGTTGTAAACAATAGAAATAGTGCAAAGAAATAAATATTGAATGAAGTGTCTTGAACTCTGATTCTCTTTAACCTCATGCTTACAATTTGTTTGTCCCGCAGATTGACGTGTTGGAAGATCCTGTGATTCGTAATGTGGTTATCCTTCAGACTGTGCTGCAGGAGGTGCGCCACCGCAGTGCACCGATCTATAAACGCCTGAAGGACATGATACATGAGAAAGAAAAACACTTCTACACCTTTACCAATGAACACCACAGGTACAAAGACACCACTGCCCTTTCTAGTGCATCACATCTTAATTGCGCAATAGTTATGTGTAAAAAGTATTTAAGCCATTTAAAATTTATCATGGACAACATACATTGAACTGGACATGAAGTTACTGCTTACATTCTCAGTCACGCAAAGATCTCCTTTTTAGATCTCCTTTATGATATACATGTGCTTGTATAAAGCATGAAAATGTTTTTGCCTTCATGCTTGTTACACATTCTTGCTTAAAATTTCTATTTTCCCAGAGAGACATTCATTGAACGTGAACCTGGGGAGAGCGCCAACGACTGTAACGACCGTGCAATCCGTGCGGCAGCAAAATGGTACAGCCAGCATCTGAAGACATCTGAGTCCCATGCTGATGGGCTCAAGTTGGTCCTCCTCACCAATGACGAAGGGAACAAGCAGAAGGCGGAGGAGAGCGGCCTATTGGTGTACAAATGTTAGTGGCCTTTCTTCAGAGAAAGAAAACATCATGGGACACAGTAGTAATTTGTTAAAGATGAGTTTAAAAAGCTCTGGTTCTGAATCCACCACCATCATACTTTCAGCAAGCAGAAGCCAGATAAAGTCTCCTCACTATATTCTGTTGAACACAAACATCATTTTAAACAGCCTCAGTTTCATTTACCACTTTATCACAAGCATTTATTCACTTATTTATTCATTAGGTGATGAATACATCAAGAGTCTGATAGCCAACCCTGAGCTTGTGGATCGTCTGGCTTTGTCCAATGATGACAAGGTAAACACTTGCACAATTTTTTTCTTATTTACACTGAGAGGTTAAATGTATTTCTGGTTTTAAGTAATATGTAGAATTTTGTATGTCATGTTTACACCCCTGATTTTTCTTTATGCCCAAACTGTATGGGGTATCACTCTCTCTTCTCTCCTTCCATTAATGTCTTTTTCTTTCCTCCCTCAGAATGAGATCACCAGCAGTAAGGTGTTATTCCCAGAGCACCTCCCTCTGTCCAGGATCCAAGCAGGAATTAAGAGTGGCACCTTCCTCCAGGGCACCTTCAGGGCCAGCAGGGACAACTATCTAGAGGCCACAGTCTTTGTCCAGGGAGAGGGGGAAGACAGCACAGAGGTGTGTGTACATGTGTTTGTGAATGTACAATGTTTTAGAATTAAACAATTATCTGGTTATCAAGTTGTGTTGAGATGCATGTTTCAAGTTTGATGAATTACTACAAGCGAATAGATGGTAAAAAAGAATAAAGTGAATGCATTTGTTAAAAGCTCTCTACTGTTCCTTTTTCTTGCTGCCAGGTTCTCATCCAGGGTCTTCAGAACCTCAACAGAGCAGTGTACCAGGATGTGGTTGCTGTGCAGCTTTTGCCGAGGAATCAGTGGGTGGCACCCTCCTCACTTGTGCTGCAAGATGAAGGCACGGCAAAGGACGATAATGCTGAAGAAGAGGAGGAGAAAGCGGTGAATTTGTTTTTTGGATTTTGATTAGACGGGCTGAGCAGGGTGTTCATTGGTGTGGATGGATAGTATCTGGGTGCTGGACAAAAACGAGCTTATGCTTTTTTAAAACTTTACAATGGAATGACAATCCCAACTTGGGCTTTATAGCTACAATATCCTAATGACCTCTGTGTTACTGTGTGACTGAGCAGTTGAGGATAGCAGCAGCTGAAGCAGCCAGGAAGCCCACAGGCAAAGTAGTAGGAATCATCAAAAGGAGCTGGAGGCCATTCTGTGGCATGCTCAATGTTTCACAGATTAAAGAGGTAAGTCGAGACAATCCTATAATACCATATGTCATTCACAGTTTAATTTGTGTGGTTGGACAATTTAAAGCTGTTATAAAAAATGGTCTGCATTTTAACTTAAATTAATGAATCCCTCTATACATGCTATGCACAAACTGTCAGAAACCTTGTTTTTTACCCTCAGTATTGACCATCCCTTTCCTTTCCTTTATCATTCAGTCAACCCGGCACCTTTTCACCCCAGCAGACCGCCGAATCCCTCGCATTCGCATTGAAACACGTCAGGCATCCACACTGGCAGGCCAGAGGATCATGGTGGCCATTGATGGCTGGCCCAGACACTCCAGATATCCAAATGTGAGTTAGAACCCTTTCGGACTGTCAAATCTCAGATATCTCACTATGAGAGTCCATCTCCATGTGCCAAAGTTTGACAGTAAATTAAGTTGTTTGTTTTCTACATTTATATAAACCACATTTCTCTTGCATGACATGTATTAATATGCATAAAATCAGCAAATCTGTCGAAGGAGAGAAATCAATTTTTCCCTCTTTTTAGGGTCACTTTGTGCGCAGTCTGGGAAACGCAGGGGAAAAGGACACAGAGCAGGAGGTGCTGCTACTGGAGCATGATGTCCCCCATCAGGCCTTCTCTCAGGCTGTGCTCAGTTTTCTTCCCAAGATGCCATGGGCCATCACACCAGAGGTAAGAGCAGTGTTTATTTAAACACACCAAATGCAGTTTTGTTGATTTTATATCAGTCAGTCAATGTATATATTAATGTGGATGTGTGTGTTGAAGGACATGGTGAGGAGAGAGGACCTGAGGCATCTGACTGTGTGTAGCGTGGATCCTCCAGGATGTACAGACATAGATGATGCCCTGCACTGCAGAGAGCTTGACAATGGAAACCTTGAGGTAAGAATATTATACAAAAACACTATAAAATAATACTTGTAAGTCATTTGTGTCTATGTTTCACAGTGTGTTACTTGTTTGCTGTAGGTGGGTGTCCACATTGCTGATGTCAGTCACTTCATCAGACCTGGCAATGCTTTGGACAAAGAGGCAGCAAACCGTGGCACCACTGTCTACTTGTGTGGCAAAGTAAGGAAAAACATTCACAACATTAGAATTTGAAAGTCATTACCAACATATATATAAATAAATGAATGAATGTGTTCAGAATTTGATGTATTCATAAAAAGGTCTATTGATTCCAGAAAAGTTACATGTTGTTTGATTTTGTTTCCACCAGAGGATAGATATGGTTCCTGAACTGCTCAGCTCCAATCTTTGTTCTCTACGCTCCAATGTGGAGAGGTGAGGATCAGCGATACATACACAGACCTGCGCTCAGACATTAATCAGTATCATCAGTGCTCATAGATTCCACCTAATGTGAACTTAATGCATTTAAAATGTGTGTCTTTGATTTTATTTGTTTTTTCACCAGGATGGCTTTCTCGTGTATCTGGGAGATGAACCACAAGGCTGAAATTCTCAAGACCCGGTTCACAAAAAGTGTCATTAACTCCAAGGTAGAGTACAAACACATGATGTACGATGACAGAAAATATAAGTAATTACAGAAAATAATAATAGTACAATCTCCTGCTTTGTGAATTTCCCCACTGTGGGACGAATAAAGGCTTATCTTATCTTATCTCTTTCATTATTTGTTTGTAAGACACAAAGGGTCAAGAAAATTTCAAGTATGATTTTTTGTTGATTTATGTTTCCTTGTTTTCCCCTCTGCCATTCTGTCTGCTTCAGGCGTCTTTGACCTACGCTGAGGCCCAAATGAGGATTGATGACACCACCAAGAATGATGACATCACCAAGAGTCTACGAGGTCTCAACAAACTAGCCAAAATCCTCAAGAGGCAGAGGATAGAGAAAGGGTGAGGGCTGGGACGGAGGAGTAGTGGAGGCAGAAGAATAGATTTACAAAACGTCAGACAACTTATGATACAAATTAGAAGTATTTGGAAATGCAATTATGAGATATGAACATTAATTTAATTGATCCTAACTACTACAATTGTTCATGTATTTAAACTGTTGTATTTAACATGATTTGTGTTTTGTGTTGCGTGTGGTATCCTGCAGGGCGCTGACGCTGTCATCCTTAGAGGTCCGTTTTCACATTGACAGTGAAACCCATGACCCTATTGACCTCCAGACCAAAGA
Organism: Centropyge bicolor; assembly: GCA_037975185.1. NCBI lineage: Eukaryota > Metazoa > Chordata > Actinopteri > Pomacanthidae > Centropyge > Centropyge bicolor. The sequence goes on from JBBMOC010000028.1 coordinate 353,524, forward strand.
ACTCATGTAGGTGACCTTTTCTCCACAAAAGCTTATTTCTTATGCTTTTTTCAATGTGTCTGTGTGTCTTTTCTTTTGTGTGGGTTTGGGACGTGTAAATAAACCCATCTTTTGGTTTTTAGGGAGACAAACTCCATGGTAGAGGAGTTCATGTTGCTGGCCAACATTTCGGTTGCCCAGAAGATTTATGATGAATTTCCAGACTGTGCTATGCTGAGGAAACATCCAGCACCGCCTCCATCTAACTACGACATCCTGCTTAAGGCTGCAAAGTCCAAGGTGAGTGGAGACTGTTAGTCATGCTGAAGAAATTGTTTTGATTTTCAAGTCATCACTGTTAGCTCCCATTTCAACTATTAACCCGTTACCTAGGTTTCAAGCACTTTCAGTACATAGTGTGAATATTTTCAATTCATAATTTTTATTTTTACGAACTAGTTGAGCCTTCATGATGACACAATATCTATATAAAATAACTATGCTGATGATTTCTTCTATGAATATATTTTAATGTTTCCTCTCTTAACCAGGGTGTGGAGATCCACACAGATTCAGCCAAGGCACTGGCTGACTCCCTTGACGTTGCCAAAGTGGACGGCTTCTCATACTTTAACACTCTACTGCGCATCTTGGCCACTCGCTGCATGATGCAGGCTGTCTATTTTTGTTCTGGCATGGACAGTGATTTCCACCACTACGGCCTTGCTTCACCTATTTATACACACTTCACATCACCCATTAGGAGGTATGAAAACAGATATTGTTCATATTTTGACTAAATACCTTGGGACAGGCCTTTTTAACAAAGTAAGGTCAGAAGTTGACAGTGTTATTATGTCATAATATTCTTCTCCTTTTCTCTTTCTAAACCTCTGCTTCCTCCCCTCCACCCTGTCCGTCTGCTCTCCTACACAGGTATGCAGATATTATAGTACACCGCCTGCTGGCAGTGGCCATAGGGGCAGACAGCACCTACCCAGATTTGATGGACAAACATAAGCAGTCAGCTCTCGCCAACAATCTCAACTACAGACATAAAATGTCTCAGTATGCACAGAGGGCATCTGTGGCCTTCCACACTCAGGTAAACACACATAGACACAGTGGTTTGATTTCTGTGATTTTGTTTGGGGCTTACACATAAAAAACCCACTGTTTTGAATGAACATAATAGTTTTGACTGACCTAAAGTGAAAACTAGAATTAAACAGACCTCCACTGATTTATTCAATGCAGATTCAACCTTTTAATACAAACGATCTCTTTCCAGTTGTTCTTCAAGAGCAGAGGCATACTGAATGAAGAGGGCTTTGTTCTGTTTGTGAGGAAGAATGCAATCATTGTACTCATCCCAAAGTTTGGCCTGGAGGGAACGGTCTTCTTTGACACGAAAGACAAGGTGGCTCCAAGCCTTGTTTTTGATGAAGAGGTATAAGCATGTCATTTTTTTTTAAATAAATGGTTAAAACAACATTGATACATTAAAACCATCAGAGGACTGTGTTTAAAAGATCCCTTCTGTGTGTGTGTGTTTAGGGTCCCACTCTGAAGGTAGAACAGCACACCTTCTGCATATTTGACAAGGTGAAGGTCACTATCAGCCTCGACGACTCCAACATTCAGCACCAGAAGATCCGCATGGCTCTGATTGACCCTGTGGTAAGGACTGACTAACCTGAACATGGTTTAACTGTCAAACAATCTGCGTTACACATATATGGCTACCAGCTAAAAGCTTCACAGTAATTAGGATTGAGAAAAGTTAACATCTTGTTTTCAGTCAGTCCCAATTGGAGAACGTGTTCAGTCAGAAAGTTAATTGTCTTTATTTTAGATCCCTGGGGTGAGTGTTCCGGCCCCAGATGTTGAACCACAGGCCAAGAAGCAGAAACCGGACCGTTGACACAAAGAGCACAGTAGTTCACCAGAACCACCAGCTGATCTGCAGATCAAGAAATTGTAAAACTCTATAAAGTAACCAGTTTGGACATTTTGATGCATTGACACGATTAACTGTTGTACTTGTGTCCATTTTAATAAATCTACCACAGTGAAGTTACAGTGTTTCAACCTCACATGCAGCGCTCTGTATTGTCATCAAGTGTAACCTTTCAAATAACAATGTAGTTAACGCCTCTGCCATTAAAGTGTTTTTTTTTTTTTTTTTTTTTTAAATCTGTTTAGATATGTTTTTTAGGCCCAGCTTAAATCTCCATCAGTAAAACTTGAATATTGTCGATGTACTAAATGATATCTCAGCATTTGCACTATGAGTGTGACAAAGATTTAAGTATTCAAAATCCTACATTAAGTGTTAATAAGTTTTAATCTTATTAGATCTCACACTGACATATTTTGGTCAAATGTAATTTGACCAGAATTGAGAACCGCAATAATGAGAAGTGTCACAATGCAATTACATGAGGTGATAAATGGTGATTTGAATTACTGGGGGCTCGACCCTGAACGTTATCTTATTTCATTAAGTCAAAACCAAGTGCTGAAAATGATAATTGTAGAAACACCCAACTCCAAAAACAGTCTTCTCGAGCCGGACAAAGAATTCAAGTTAATTTAATGTGACAATCCAGCCCATGCTTTGAAGTATATAAAAATGATGAACAAATGGCTCAATAAGCTTTTAAATCACTAGTGGCATTTTTCAACATGTCTTATTCAGGAATAAATATTCTACCAATCCCAATAAGATCCACAGGCAACCTGGATTTGCACAATTCTTGCTCACAATAAAAGAAAAAAGCTCTCATCATATAAAAACATCATGATAAATGGTTTTCTAAATACAGTACGAATTTGATGTCATGCGAAAGTCAGGATCTGTTAGGCTGATCGCATCAGCACCAAATAAAATTGAAATGATGGCATGAGCATCAATACAGCATTCAAGGAGGTAACAGTTGTGCAAGCTTGATACAGAATTAACTTTTTTCTTGCATCAATATACTGGGTGCAAAAAAACCTGCTGACTTAGAGTTATAGCTTTTCAGAGTCTTATAATAGGACTAAGATTGTTAGTCTTCTCCCTTCTAACCTGTGATAAAACATTCATGATAGAGCATTTGCTTCCAGCAACTTGAACTTTCACCCTTAAAATAATTAATAACCACTTGTGAAATTCCTCAGTTCTCTTCAAAAATCATTTAACATTTGACCCTTATTAACCCCAACCAAATTCATTCCACAGAAATGCTTCAAAGTTAAGTGTAAACTTTGATGTATTTGATTGCAAAATAATCATCTTCAGCTTCCACTGGAAGAGGAGTCCCTTTAAATGCATTAATCAGTTGGCTCAGTGGTGAGGATAAAACACCTGGAAAAAAGGAACGTTACATTTAATAAGACGAAAAAGAAAATGAGAAAGTAACCAAGTAACTGAAATAAACTAATAAATCCTTGCAGCATGTACAATACTGTCAGTAATGGATTTTTAAAAAAATGCTTTATACAATCTAAAGACATACACTCACACATCCACAGCCCTGTATTTGTGTGTAAAGGATTAACTGTACCTTTATTTTCGCGTGTCGAGTGATTTGGAAGGCATCTTCTGCCAAGTTTGAACTGAAGGACTCTTTGCTGTGACAGTCTGCACTGAGGCCATCTATAAGACTGGCGGTGCCTGCTGAGGTAGTGTTGTACCCACTGTCCACCTGAACACACATAAAAAGCAGTCCATTACAATTATTCCATTGGACATATCAAATGTAATGACCATCAATAATTCATCCATAGGAGTAAGTTATGTAAATATGCAGTGAAGTACAAAAAGAACAGAGCAGCTTAAAGTTCTGTCCTCTCACCAACCTGCATGCTGGAATCGTAGCGTATGCTGCTTCCCTCTGCCAGAAGAGATACAAACATCTGAGAGCTTTCTGTTGCGGACACATTGCCCATACGAGAGCTGGTCAGCCCTCCTGAAGGCACTCCACCTTCCTCCTCTTCGTCTTCCTCATCCTCCAACCTTTCTTCTATACCCGTTTCCTTCTCCATTTTTACAGGTTCCATAGGATCCAGATTAACTATTTCAGTGTCAGTAGGGTGAGCATCATGGGCCATGGGTGAAGCTGAGTCTAGCTCCATAAGGGGGAGAGAAGCGGATGATGAGGAGGAAGAGGAAGGGCAGTGGAGTTGTTCCTCAGCCTCCTGATTGTCTTGGAGCTTGGGGTTGAGGATCGGGGAGATGAGGGGAGGCGAGGCCCAGCAGCGGATTCTGGGCCGGGGTTTGGGTCTGCCGTTGTGCTTGGGCTCACTGCGGCTGTGGAGCTGGTGTGGGGAGCAGCTTCGAATGGGAGAGCAACCCTCAACAAACGGGCTCTCGTTGCAGGAAGTTACATCTACGTCCAGGGGGGCACCGTGTGGAGTCAAAGTGCTCAGCTGCTTCCTCTCAGCTAAAGAAGGATCACAGATTCAGATTGAAGAGATACTTAGATGAGTTAACATCACCAGTGTCTTTTTAAAAACAACTCATTTAGTAAAACCGTGACATACAGAAGTTTGCGTTTCTGCTTTATTTTCCCAAACAAATAGTCTACCTGAGCCTATGGGTGTGCGTGCTGCATGTGCAACAATAGGAGAGATTGTGGGGGATACAAGGCCAGCAGGAGACGACCTATCAGGGAACAGAGGACTGGAGATGCTGCCAAGGCTGCAGTCCCGGAAGCAGCCATGCTGGATAGGGCTGGACGAGAACTGACCCTGTTGTTAAGACAACACAAATATATTGTTAATTTAACTTAGCAGTTTGATCTAAATACAAAAAAACCCCTGCAACTCCTCTAAAAATCACTTTAAGCAATTAACAGAAAATGGAATATGGATTTCAAGTAAAAACAACAAACATTCTGAGGTGTATTACACAACATACTCTTCGGGAAAAATTCATATTATAAAAATTTAAGATATCCACACAGATATTGTTCTTCACACACCAAGACAATAGTGAAAGAATCATCATGTGCATCCCTACACACTCACCGTAGAGGGAGTCGGAGCAGACATGCCACATGCCAAGGGGGAGGAAAATATAGACGATATAGCTTCAACCCCTCCTTCAGCACCGTCTCCTCTGTTTAGAGAAGGCCTCTCCTGCCTGGTATGGCTTCTCTCTGGGCTCGATGGGCTGGAGCTGTCAGAGCCGCTGTAACTGCCCTGGCCATCGAGAAACAGCTTTCGTCTTAAGGAGGAGGAGCTGAGACTCTCCTGCGCAGCATCACATGCTTCCTCATGGCGGTAATAATCCCCTGAAGAGCAGGAAGAAGCAGACAAAAATGGTGACTTGATGGTAAAATACTCTGTCATAACAGACTCCGGCATTTATTAGAGGCTTACCTAGTACTTTTTCCAAATCAAAAGCCAAAGGTAATGAAAGAGTTGTCTGACAAGCAACTGCAAAGCAAGATATCAAAAACAAATTAGTTGATTGTGACGGAGAGAAGAAGAGATGGCACACGGTTTATAGAAAGTGATTTCGAACCCACTCCACACACCAACCTGAAATTTTCTCTGGCTCCTCTGCAATCACTGGAGAAATACAACCTATGAGTGCAAAAACACAAAACAGTAACATGAATATTAAATGGCTGAATAAAGTACAAAACCAGAATATGATATCAAATTCAAAGGGCAAATACAGGGGGGCAAAATTTGATTTGATTTTGAAAAGGTTAAAATGTAATATAAACAATAAGACAACTTGCTTTTTGTATAGAACTGAGGGCCTTTACGGGTGTCTGGTGCTGCCCAGGGGGAAGGCACAATGGTTCCTTTGGTGAAAAACTTTATTGGGAGACAGACAAATAACATAATCACAAAATGAATTTACAATTTATTAACTTCGCTATCATTATACAATATGATTAGATTTGATTAGAACCTCATACCTGCTCAATTGCGTTTTGACGCTTTTCCTCAATGTCAGAATCCATCCTAGATGTTAAGTAGGAAGAAAGTTACGTCAATGAATTTTCCTGACATCTTCAATTTGCTCTCCAAATTTAATAGATCATGATGGGCTTAGTTAAGCAAAACAGCGCTAATGCTTTTTCGCAATACCTTGTCTGGCTGAGGTAAAAAGACTGTCGCTGGATTTCATCTGGGTCTATGTGTACTGGGAGAAGACTGGCCATTTCATCAATAGACCAGTTAAACTTGGGAGGAGTCTGTTGGAGAGACAGATGAAGCAGAGGAAGCAAGAAAAGATTACTGGGTTTGTGTCACTTAATAGTAGGTCTACAAGATTGGAGTCAATGTTCAAACTTACAGTTTTACAAGGCTTGGATTTGAAGACAGATGGGCTTGGCACCAGGGCTTCTCGGAGGTGGTGGTAGTCATTGGGACTTTCAAAGGGATTTCTAATGGAAGGTCTGCCTGGAGTCTCTGGAGTGATCTGAACCTCAACATGATCCCCCATCTTAACTGATAACAAAAAGTCCAGTCAGAATAAAGGAAATGAAAGATCCAGAAATAAAGTTGCCAAGAAATAGTACACACAAACTCCAGCCTGTGTTTTGTTGTAAGACGAATCTATGTTTTAGTTGGTATGTTAGCTTAACCACTTTCTGTTTCTACAGCTACCTTAACTAACTAGCTTTCCAAGGAAGCAGTTACTCGTTTCCTCTTGCCTTAACGCAGCTCTTTGGTTAAAAAACACATCATACATCAAAATGTTAGCTACATGCGTTTTTACTATTGGTACTTACAGCTGTTAATGAGCCAGGACTTTGTACACACAGCTAAAAACAATCTTCATTGAAGAGTCGGCAAACAATCAGCAACCAGAAGGCTCAAACGTTTATTTCAATTTCGTCCACCAGCCCCGCCAGCCAATAGAAATGTTCCAGGAAATACTTGGGAACCAATCAGTAGAAAACACATTGTCGTCACTTCCTCCTTCGTTAGCAAGCTAAGCAGGCGAGGTAGCTAACATAGCAGCTAATATTGTCCCTTTTAATGGTTTTTGCATTTGTGCTTTTTGAGATTTGTCTAAAATGATTACAACAGATTTAAAGTCTGGCTGAACCGCTGGATAATTTAATCTCGTATCGCGTGAAGGACTCTTCAAGTCCTGTTTGTTAGCTAGTTGCAAGCAAGCGTTGGCTAACTATATTCATTCTTTACATCATGGCAAGTGCAGCAAATGCAAACTTAAACGCAGTCCGGGAGACGATGGACGGTAAATATATTTGCAAATTTACATCAGTTACTTGCTTTTTTGATAACCCTCAGCTTGTTCTAATCGCATTGCTAACAAATTGCACAGGACGTGCAGCAGTCAAATTGTGTCACTAGAAACTTAAGCTAAGCTAACTTGTCATCTTCCTCCTGCTACAGTGCTGCTGGAGATCTCCAGGTTGCTAAACACAGGTTTGGACATGGAGTCTCTGTCCATATGTGTGAGACTGTGTGAGCAGGGCATCAACCCAGAGGCATTGTCTGCAGTCATTAAAGAACTGCGGAAAGCTTCTGAATCTCTCAAGGTACAGAAACACGCTCAGAGTTCAAGTTTACCATATTATTTGTGTTGAATATGGGCTTTGAGGTCATTTAAGTTGTGGGTTAAGTCCCATTGCAAACATTTGTAACTGCTGATTAATCAGTTCATTTAAGAAATCATGTTGGATGCCAAAGTGAGATTACCAGACCTCAGTGTGCTGTCTTAAAATTTCTTACAGTCTAACAGTCCAAAATATAGGATTCTCTGTTGAACATGATATAACAAGGAGATGTGTGTTGTGAAATGTTTGGATTTCAATAAAGAACTTACATGGGATAGACTATTTATATTGCCTTACATTTTCTTCTGATCAGCTAATCAATTAATCAACCAATAGTTTCAACAGTTATTCAGATGTTGAATTGAACAGCCTACACCAGCAGTGACACTAGTGTAGTGACAGTCTGAAAGTTGAGAAGGCTGCAGCTGCTGTCTACATCATGTTTTTGGTATTGACGTCTTGATATCTTGAAACTGGCAACCATTAACACAATGGTCAAATGTGAATGGTACAGGGTAGGGTGGACAATATGTATGACGAGACAATAAAAACTGGCAGTCGTCAGTGATTCTACAATGCCTTTTATGCTGAGGTGTCCTTCCCTTGAGTATCTCTGGGTGTGTTAGGTCATTATGAGCAATGTTTCATATTTATGAGCATGACTACTTTACAGCATTTGGATTTTTATGATTTTGGAACAAATGTGATGAGTAGGGCTGAGCAATATGGTAAAAAAATAAATAAATAAAAACACATTGCAATTATTTTGACAGAGACTACGATTGCAATTTGATTCATGATGAGTAGGAATGATCATCTTTGCGTCACAATTTTAATTTTCACTGAGAAAAACTATTAAAGTAATGATGATGTGACATTTCTTGGGGTGTGTACCAAACAAATATGTTTTACTGATTTGCACTGCAGTACTTTATTATAATGCTGTTTTATCACATGTTTTGCCTTTATCAAAAAAATTACGGCTTCTGTGATTTGGATATTGCACTTGAGTTATTGTTTATTTTGATTTCACCACCTGTTAATTGATGTCCACCCATGAAGCAACTTAAATATAATTATTATGAAAAAAAGCTGTGTAATTATTGTATAATTAATCATGATGATGATTAGCTGTATATTTATTTTCTTTTTCAGGCTTCTGAAAACTGCACTAACTGAAGGTGCAGCCTGATCATGACACATCAGTTTGGGAACTTTTGGGATCATGTCCCATCCCTGGACCTGTACCTATCTGGGCTCTTTAGCCAGTCAGATTTGTCTGTGTGTTGGCACTCTGTCCTCTGCATCGGCTTGTTGACTAACTGCCCCTGGTCTGTGCTTTGACTTGTGTCTGAGGTCCTGAGTGGAGATGGTATCAACCTCTGTCTTCTTTCTAGACACAAGTCTGAGATGAGGGCAGCTCAGTCATTCTGCCTCAAATCGAGGCTTGTCCCACCTTTCTCCTATTTCCCATGTAAAGTATAAGTTCATAGTTGTATTAACATTGACATCCTGCCTTAATTCAAGAGCCTACTTCTTATTTCTGATTTCAACTTGTGTTGCACTCTTCATAAGGAAATTTTTAATGTTATGAAATGTCTTTAATTTGTTATGAATTGTGTTTAATGTTTTTGTTTGCATAATGCTTTTTTCAACTTAATCCTTGTCCATGTAACATCAATAATGGAAGAAAGTCTAAATTAAAATGTTACAGTCAATGGCCACAAGGTGGTGCTGTGTCATTCTTATTCTAATCTGAGGTACAGGTATTGTGTCTTAGTTTATAACTGCAAGTTTCCTATCATGAGTTTTTCTAATGTTTAAGAGCAGTTAGATACTGTGATTTTTATCAGGGTTCTTATTTTTAAATTACATTTTGCATATTTATTCACAGTTAATTTGCTGTCTTTTTCTGTTATGTCTTGATCCCATTGTAGAATGTAGCAAAGCATTTTTCCCCAGTGATATCATTCTTCAGATTTTACAAAGGAAATGATCTTTCCTGCCACACTAGGTGAAAGGGACAAAGACTGTGGTAGAACATTTCACAATAATACAAACACATACCATGCAAGGGTGATCACATCACCGTGTACAAAGGAGAAGACATTAACAAGGGTCATTCTTTACAGCAGGATGTCCTGTTGGACTAAAGTCTGAGCCCCTTTATGTCTGGACTTTCCCCACAAAAAAGTATTTGAGATACATTGCAAACTTGACAAAAAAAACACATTGTTGATCAACCAGAAACGAAGCTCCTACATCATATGTCTCACCACGCAGAGAATTGTGTTGTTTCTCCGCTGTCTGTAAAATAGCTCTATTCATCTTCGAGATGAGGGAAAATGCTGAGAGCACAGAACATTCCTCCACAGGCCAATATACAGGCTAGAAGCCACCTCTGATCCGCAAGAGCTTGAATCAGTATCTTTTGAATGGGTGTGTGTGTGTGTGTGCGTGTGTGTTTAGGTGTTCATGCAGTGCTGTAGATGTCTACAAATGAGTAGCCCCTAAGCCATCTGACAGTAACGCCTCACCCCTCACAGGCACACCACGGAGAGAGCCAGCCAGCGAGCAGGAGAGTGTGTGTGTGTAAGCATTTCTGTCTTCTCCTGCTTTGTCTCGCCATCTTGACTGACAGGTCATGAGTCTAAATCTCTGTACTGCTGCTTTGATCTCTTAACACAGTATCTCCTCTGTTCCCCAATACCAGCATCGTGTTAGCCAAGTATGAGAGGCATACAGATACGGCGCAGTGGCTCTCCTTGATAGCCCGTCAGCCTAAACAACCCCTGTCCTCCGTGGGGGGTGAGCTGCGTGAGATGTTGATGGAGGGAGACCCACATTGAGAATCCTTTTCTTTTTTCTTTTTTTTTTTACAAAGGAAAAGAGTTATGCATGGCTTGATTGGCTACTGTGGGCGTGGGATTCAGGATGCATTGCTCTCTGTTTGATGTGTTTGAAGGGTTCCTCCTGATCTTAGCCAGCCACTTTGATCTCTGTAAAACAAAATATTCACAAATCCCATAGTCCTGACTGAGAGATTAGCGTCCATATATGCATAAACATCTAAGAGGTGTTCAACTAGGGCACTGGTCAGGTCACATGACTGGATAAACTCCAGAGGCTAGCAGGTCCTCACATCAGAACTTCTAAAGGTGTTTATGTTTGTACGTCTGATAATTACCCGGGCTGAGGATTATTTTTCTGATAAATGAGGGCAGTCTCGTTTGAAAGCGGGAAGATCTATGTGTTGCAATTACGGTCCAGGTGTCTGCATTGGATATTACAAAAATAATTAGACTGGACTGATTAGAAGTTCCTTATGCATAAGGAAAGATGGTCTGTTGATGTTTGTACAAACCTAAATTACAAAAGATATTGTCTCATGAAAACAAGTAGCCTTCTGTGAGAGTAACCAAGAGTCAAAGATCTCTGTGTGCAGTTATGTTTGGGTTACTAATTACCATTAGCCATAAACAGGTAGGTTTAATGGTCTCCCTGCAGAGACAAGGCTTTGTTTATGTCCATTTCATGTTTTAATTCTCATTATATGATGAATCCAGGGCTAGAATTTTTAGTTAAAAGACCTTTATTTCTGATGAGTTCTACTTGGATGATTATGAAAAAAACTTGCTTGAGCTGTGTTTAGTAACTTTTATTTGTAGGGTTCCTTCCTTATAATTTGTAATGAAAGTAATATTCTCATTTGACAAACGTGTCACCACTGCAACTGCATTTTTGGTGCATGTATTTTGAATTTGTAAGAGGAAGATCATGTCAAATCAGGACTTTTATGTGTAATATATTGCTTTTACACTGTGATAAATAATCTGAATTCCACTGACATTATAATAACACATCTTTTTTGGATACATGTTTTTCTGGACTGTTTTCTTGCACATTTAAAATATTGCATACTGTGAACTTTCACATGTTTTCTGGTGAATACTTTTCACTTTCCTGCACAAAAACTGTACAGCTCTTTCATTAAATAACATATTGTATATATTTATATAACTGTTTTCTATTTTCTACTTAAAATTCTGACTCAGAGTACTTGCTGCTTATTTTACTTTATATTTCTCTGCTTATATGTTTATTATGCACCAAAACACCAGGTCAAATTCCTCACAAGAAAAACTTCTAATTCTGATAATTGACAGAACTATCTAACTAAGTGGAGAGCCTCATATTCTTAATGCCCTGAAACCCAACTATTGACATCCTTGAGCAGTGTATATTTTGAAGACATCGTACATACTGTGTATAATTCTGTATTCTGGCACTGAAATGACTGATTTATTGATAGTTCTGTAACTGATTGAGCCTGTCAGGCCCTCATCCTTCAGCAACGTGAGGCTTCGCTGACTGAATTTGCCCTGCGAGGAGTTCTGTGACCTTGCTAGAGCTTACTCCAATACACCACCCTTGATTAAATACAGGCCACACTTTTACACTGTAAGATTATACTGTTTAGATCCCAATTAAATTCATAGCAAGGAAATTGGATCATAAACTCTTTAAAGGATCGTTAACAGTCATTAGACAGGATAATGGCATGGCAATCAAAATATGTTGAGGAAAGAAAAAAAACTTCCAAAGTCTTTTAGTGACTTTGTTGTTTTTGGACATTTTCCAAGCTGATTAATGTAGAATTGATTGATTTACAGTTGTAATTAGCTGTCTTCTGCATAGATGCATAATAATTGTATATCTCCCTGCTTGTTTTAAAGTATTAATTGGTTTCATTAACAAAAGCAGTTAATTGAATAACAATTAACAAAGTTGGTGATGGCATCGACGCAGCGCGTGCAAACTCCCTTGTGTTTTCCATATGATGATAATGAAACCACCTTTTTATCAGATTGGAATTTTGTGTGTTGGACTATGTAATGACTAATATGATATTGAGCTTATTAGTTTATTCGAGTGGCTCACTGAGGCGTTAAGCTGGTATTGAACACGTTGTGTTTAACAGGTAGGCACCATATGCTGCCTTAATCAGACATTGGAATCACATTTGGTTGTTAAATTGTCTTCTAATAAAAGCAGGTAGTAAAACAACTTGAGCTAATTCAATTCCAGGCGAGTTTGGGTGAAGTGAACAGCTGTTCATATTCGTTGAATTGTTTTAACATTCCCTCTCTTGTTTTTTTTTTTCTTTCTTTGTTTTTTAAAGGTTTAACTCCAACAGCTTGTTTGTTCTTCAACTTTTCTTGTAGAAAATAGAGATGGAGGGTGGACTAGCTGTCCACTCTCCTTAAAAGAAGACAATACCAGGCATATTGTAGTGACAGCTTGCATTGTGTGTGCGTGTGTATGTGTGTGTGCGTAAGAGAAAGAGAGAAAGAAGACAGGAGAGTGAGCATGTGTGTGTGTGTGTGTGTGTGTGTGTGTATGTTAGAAAAACAGAAAAATAGAGAATATGTGTGTGTGTGTGAGTGTGCGTGTGTGTGTGTGCATGTGTGTTACAGTGACAGCTTGTATTCTCCGTGATTAATGATGTGCTGTGTGACTTGATAAGTGCTTCGGAGGACCAACGCTTGTTTCAATTAGACCTTGTGAAGGTCGCGACGCCGCGCCGGCCTCTCATTATCATATCCATAATCAATCCACATTATCATAGGGGAATGTGGAATGGATGTGTGATATCTTGGTCATACACACACACACACACATAGAGGGATGAGCGCACACACACAGACACCTAATCACATACCAAAACACAATGACACAGTCTCTCACTCACAAGAGCACACACACACACACACACACACACACACACATGCACACACCCTTCACTCCAAGTTGATTTGAATCATAACAGTGGCTGTCGGAATGGATTGTCTGTTCAGATTAAGAGTGTGTTTCTGAGAATTAAGCAGCGCTGATGGTGGTGGCATTTCAGATCCCCTCTGCAGACACAAATGCCAAAACATCATTCTGTCACCCCCTCCTTCTCTCTCACACAACCACATATTCGACCAAATGCACACACACACACACACACACACACAGACACGCACTCACACACTTAACCAGGACCCTGGGGCATTTTTAATAGAGGCGAAGTGATTCGTATGTTTTTACTCCTCTAATGAGAACAGATTGAGTGGTATTTACACTTCATCGGCTGATCTAACCACCTACACATTTCCCTCATGCTTCTGCTGCTCACTGGCCAAAACAGACATGTGGAAAGGACCAGAGCTTGGCGTTCAAACAGCGACACAACATGAACATTATCTTTGTCTCTTTGGCTCATGATGGCACTTTGGAAAGATAAATAGGAATTATTCAAACAGGAAAACTGTAGCCGGATTTAATTTCTTTAAGGCATTTGTTTGTATTTGTCTAAGACAGTAAAAATTAGTAAGGAAAAGGCGCCTCAAGCCAGATGGAAATCTCTTGCAAGCACATTGGTCCAGGGGGGTGACTCACTTGGCATCTGACTGTTGTTTCCCAGTGAATCTTTAATTCAATCAGTACCTGAGATCGAAACATGCAAAAAAAAAGAGCTCACCTATTTCCTCGAGAAAAAAAAAAATTCAATTAACAAACTATAGGATAAAATAACATTTATCAAGGCACATGTGGGAGATTAAATCATAATATAAATTTAAACGAGCATTCAACTATATCAGATTCAGAATGGACAGTTTTTGAAAAAGGATCAAAATCAATACAGCAAAAGCAGAGAGATAATCTTTTGATTTCATGCTTTCTTCTTGTTAAGTACTGGCACCTAGATTACCCACAATGCAACTTGACCTCAGCTCAGTTGTAGATTCAGGTATATTATGAGGACTGATGTAGCTTTGAGTCGCTATAACCAGAGATAGGGAGTGGGCTACAGGGGTCTGTTGAGCTCAATTTTAACTCCACATCCCCACATTTTATTCACTTTCAGCTTTGTGGCCTTCAGGCCCAACCAGTGCTGACTCAAGTGATGTCATTTGAGGCAGTTTATCAGCCATCATGCAGCTCCCTCTAAAAGCCTTTATACAACTTTTGTCACACACACAGTCGTGCTCCTCAAGACCTGTAAACAGATTTTAAGTTCCGCGGAGTTCCCCTTAAATATTACAAAGTTGAAGTATGACTTTGTTTCTTTCTTCTCCTCCATGTGGTACACTGTGTTTTTATACTTTAGCAACTGGAAAGATTTTTGCTGCAGAGTATCGGCTCATTGTTTCATTTCATGGGAGTTTAAGCACAATAGCTGCTGTAGGAATTAAACCTATGACCTTCCTGTTGTGAGACAAAGTCACTTCCCACCAGGGCATCCTGCAACCTAATGGTTCTCTTAAACGCTGTGGTTGCTTACCAGACCGTGGACGGATGAAAAATTAAACAACACCAAGCATCTAAGGTTATAATAATTTCTTTAGGCTGACATATTACTCATCAGGACCTTGTTTACACCACCTTTTTTTGTGGGTGTCATACTGTAGTATATCAGTAAATCTATTATTAGGCCATGCCACAAGCCTGAAAAAGTTGCAAAGCGCCGGGCAGGGAGGTTAAAACCGAGCATTTCTCTACTTATTAAACACTTAAAGGTGGGATTTTACCACATGAATCAGCTCTGCTTAACACTGATGGCTTTATCGGTGTATTTTCTACAGATGGAGAAAGAGAGTCGTGACATTTCTTTTTGGCAAGGAAAAGGCCAGACTCAGCAGGAGTTATCAAAGGCAAAAAGTAAAAAGTTCGAGTTAGCTATCTCTCTCCCTCTCTCTCTCTCCCTCTCTTCCCCTGGAGATACTCATGTTAAGCATAATTAAGCAGATTTGATTAGCATCAAGCCTGGCTTCCTCTCTTGACTTTTAATGAATGTAAATCTACCATCTACATCCTAAAGATTAATTTCTGCCAATTAAAAAACACAAGAGGGCTTATTGGAGAGGGGGGGGTGTGTTGGGGGGGGGTTGTGAGGAAAAGAGTGTTAAAGTCCTTTGAGTTGGAGTACAGTCGGAGTTTTATCCTCTTCCCCCTTGTCTTATGGTGAGATGGTCTCTGGAGATCTGTGTCTCTCTCTCCCTCACGACCAAGATCATTATCAGCACAATGTTCCGTGAAAGCCACTTTGAAAGGACTGCGAGCTCCATATGTAAATGATGGGAGTGTGTGTGCCGGTGTGTGTGTGTCTGTGTGGATGAGGAAGCAGTACAGGGAACAGGTAAAGGGGTCAATTTGTCAAACCAAGGTTATTGGCCCCCTGATGAGATTTTGAACAGTCGCTCATCTCTCTGGTTTGACTCTTTGCGGATCCGTTTTATTCAGAATCACGTTGAGATTTTTTGTTGATTTAGGACTGTGATGGTATAGATGCAAATAACATTACAATAATGACAAAACAATGGCACCCGGCAGGAATGAATGCAACATAAATTAGGGCTTATTCAGCTGTGGTGACAAATTAAATTAAGCACGGATGTACTAGTAATTTAGCAAGTGCTTTTCCCAATATTTCACTATGTCATTATAAAGAGAACAGACCTTTTTTCCATATCCAAGCCTTTAATATATGCCCCATTTAAACTGCTATTTAAGTTCACAGTGACATTTCTATGATTTGATTTTTGCAATATTTATTTTTTTCCCCCCTCCACTGAGCTTTTCTGCCATAATCAGATTTAACACAGTCTCTCTGATGGTATCCACATTAACTAGTATTTAGACATGGAGAATATTTGCTCTCAAGAGGAATAAGCACAGTAATCACATCAGAACATTTTCCAAGGATAACACAATTATCCAACTATTAGTCCTACACTGTAATGTGGGAAGATTACAGTGGTCCCATCATTTAAAACCTGTTGTAAAGAAGACAGATTGGGAGCCACAGACACACTAAGCCCCATCACAAGCATTAATATCAAAGTGTCTTTTGGTGAGGCGTTCATAAACAGGCTTATCCAAACTTTATGTGGGCTAATCTTTCCTCTCTCTCTCTCTCTCTCTCTCTCTCTCTCTCTCTCTCTCTCCCACTCTGTGCATGTCTCTCTCTCTCTCTAAGAACAAGACCAGGCTCCTCCTCTTTATGATAATGTGACAGGAGCATCTCCAGCTCGGAGACAAGCCTCCTCTCATTCTGTCTCCACTATGTGATCTGTTCCTCCTCACTCGGACTCGCGCTCCTCTTTTATCCCCTCTCCTCCGTCTCCATTACGCACAAATTACGCACGCATTGCGCACGGCCCCTCTCTCCAACTGTCTCAACTTACTCTCTCAAACAGCTCACTTTTGAACTTTACTTTTTTTTTTGCCCCAAAAATCCGCGGACATGACCACGATGGCGACCCCGGCTGCTCCGGCTCTGCTCCCGGCCGCTCCGCTCGGGCACCACCCGGCGCCGAGCTCCCTCTCCCCGGCCACCAACTCTCCGCCACCTGCGGCCACCTCCGCCGCTTCCTCCCCGGCTCCTCCGGTGGCGCACCCGGCGCTGCTGCACCAGTTCCGCGCGGAACTCTTGCTACCGAACGGGACCCCGGTGAAGCCCGGAGGAGCCGCGGTGTCCGGTAAGCCCGTGTACGCCACCCCGTCGCCGGTGGAGAGCACCCCGCAGAACAACGAGTGCAAACTGGTGGAGGTGAAAGGTGCCAAGCTGGCGTCGTTCACGGTGAAAGACACGGAGCTGATCTGCCTGCCGCAGGCTTTCGATGTCTTCCTCAAGCACCTGGTCGGCGGGCTGCACACCGTCTACACCAAGCTGAAGCGGCTGGACATTGCTCCCGTGGTGTGCAACGTGGAGCAGGTGCGCGTGCTGCGGGGGCTCGGGGCCATCCAGCCCGGGGTGAACCGCTGCAAACTCATCTCCAGGCAGGACTTCGAGACGCTGTACAACGACTGCACCAACGCCAGGTGAGTCAGGCGTTGTGGGGGGGACAGACAGGTGAGGGGGTGATCCTGCATGTGCATAGTGAACATATAGGGTCTGACTTCTACTCAACTTTAAACTGTGTCTTGGTCTGCAGGTCATGACCAAACTTCCATGATGCATCATAAAAATCTAAAATTGCAAATTACGTGTGATAATTATTTTGCAGCCTTATGGTGCTTGTTTTATATATTAGGGTGTCATAATATTGCAGGACTGATATCTGCATGAGGTTCTTCTAATTTTAAAGTCTAAGAGTCAACCACTGTTAAACATATAAACTATATGAGTTAAAGGAATATTTCAGCAATTATATTATTCTGAAAATATGATTTGTTTTTGTTTCTATGGGAGGTTTGATGAGTGACTAGAGGTCCAGTTAACCCCTTTTTATTTCCCACATTAGTGCTGCTAGGCCTGTCACTAATTACCATTTTAACGGATGATAAACGCTGTGATGGTGATGATGGCGTTGATGGTGTTGACGATAATGAATTTTAGTAATCTCAATAATAAAAAAACGGGAACACTCTTAAAAGTTTGTCATGTTATCGCAGGCTATGATCTCTCGCTCTCTCTGACATGCACACACACACACATACACAGTGTCTTTCTGCCTCTCTGACACATACACACACAAACACACACACACGCACACACACACATTGAATCTGACACTGTCATTCTGAGAAATTGATTCTTCACAGAAATTAATTAATTTTCATTTGGCCCCAAGCGGCAGCTTAAATCAGGACAAGCTCACTCACTCACTCACTGATCCCTTTGCTCTCTCTCCTTCTCTCTGCCTCCCTCTCTCTCCTTGCTTAATAACTCGCTGTCTTATCATATCAACACTCTTTAGCCCTGAGCATAAGAACAGAGGAGATGATTAAATGAATTCTCGGTATTTATGATGCGATTATGTAAATGAGCTGTTTTGCAGAACTCCGATGGTGACCAACTACATGGGTCATCAATCCAATGCACCACAGAGATGTTTGGATAAAGGGGCTAAATTGGCTGGGATTTGTGGTTTCCTGGTGCCTCAGTCTGCTGTTGCGCGGACCACATGCTCGTAACAGCATGGGTTTCAATCCAGAGGAGTGTGGATTAGCCTTAGTTTGGGGAATTTATATTGTTTGATAGTTAATCCCTGCTCCTTGGAGCATGAATGATCCAATTTACACCTGCCATTAAATTCAGATACAGGATGTGTCAAGATCTGTACAGATAGACACCATAAAACAGACTTTGCAATATATAAACTACCCCCCCCCCCCCCCCCCCCAA